>LR738715.1:758250230-758266795 GCA_902687465.1 Secale cereale | reverse complement strand
GGGGGGGGGCGCCTGGAGCCCCTGGCCCACCTCCGGCTGCCCCCTTTTGCATATATACTCTCCGTTATCCAAAAACCCTAAAAACGAGAGTTTTTACGGAGTTCCGCCGCCGCTCCGTGGCAGAAACCTACAGAGAAGAAAAAGCCATCTCCGGTGGGCAGATTCCGCCGGGGAGATCACCTCCCGGAAGGGGAGATCGTCGCCATCGTCATCACCATCGTCACGGGCATCATCGAGATCATCATCAACATCATCCCCAACACCAGCACCATCTCCATCTTCATCCAAATCTCATCTCGCAATTGCAACTTGTGTTGTAACTCGTACTATCTATCCTCTCTACTCCATCGGTGTTGATTACTACTTTGTGGTGAATGCTATTGAGTTTTGTTGGAGAAATATTATTATGTCCAGATTGTTTATCACCCATTTATCTCCACTGATCAAGATCTCTTTTATGTCTCGTGAGTAGTTACTTTAGTTCTTGAGGACATGGGGAAAGTCTTGTTGTTAGTAGTCATATGCTGTTGAAGTAATATGTGTTGTTTGATACTTAAGTTGTGTTGTCATTCTACTAGTGGTGTTGTGTGAGTCGAACACTCAACACTTCGCCTTATTAAGGACCTAAGAGAATACATTGTGTACAAAGAATGCTTACGGTGGGTTGCCGGAGTGACAGAAACCTGAACCCCAGTTCGCACGCTTTTGCATAAGGGAACAATGGATCCTCGATCGTATTGCTATGGTTAGGCTTTTGCCTCAAATTCTATCTTGTATTTGCGGATGCTTGCAGGATGTTTAATCATAAGAGTGCACTCATCTTAGTCTAGAGAGTGTACTAGCATAGATCCACCCACTCAACACTTATCCACACATAACATAGTATCGATACGGAATATGGCGAAAGCACATGACTACTTCTCCCGTGTGTCCTCAGGAACACTTTAGTCTTTATAAGTTCAGTTGCTAGGCCTCTCCTTTGCTAAGAAAGGATTGGGCCACTTGTTACTCTCAGTGCCTTTTACATTGCTTGCTTTTACTTTCCTGTTGCTTATATCGAGAAAACCCCTAAAAAGTTATCTTTCAGTGCTTGCAGTAATTTCTTGCTCGGAATCGCTTATCAATACCTTCTGCTCCTCGTTGGGTTCGACACTCTTACTTATCGAAAACGCTGCAATAGATCCCTTACGGTTGTGGGTCATCAAGTACCGTTTTCTGGCGCCGTTGCCGGGGAGCGTAGCGCTATTGGTAAAGTGAAACTGGTAAGGAAGTTTTTATAATTCTGTTTTTATTTTTGCTATTGCTTCTCTTTATCCTTATGGACAACCCTGTTATTGGATCGTTGCTTCCGGGAAGACGCCCACACATGTGGTGGTTGATCCTCCCCCTACTGAAATTGTGCCCTATAAAATACCAGCTGGTATTATCGATTATGTTTTGGCTAATCGTTATGCAGGAGACAGACATCCCGGTGAACACTTGCTATATCTGTCACAACTATGTTCATTATTTAAGCTTGCAGGTGTATCGAGGGAGTTTGTCATGAGGAAATTGTTTGTCGTATCACTTATAGATAAAGCTTCGGATTGGTATAGGCTTCTCGATAACTCACATTTACTTGACTGGCAGGAGCTTATGTCTCTCTTTTATACTAAGTTTTATCCTCTTCATGAAATTCATCGAGACAGGAACTATATCTATAACTTTAGGTCTCGTGACGGAGAAAGCATTGCTCAAGCTTGGGGGAGATTGAAGTCCCTAATGCTCAAATGCCCTATTCATAAGCTTCCCAAGGAAATTATACTTACAAATTTTTATGCCAGGCTTTCTCGTCAGGATAAGGAGATGCTGGATGCCTCCTCTAGTGGGGTATTTCAGAAGAAGAGTGTTGAAGAAAGGTGTGATCTCATTGAAAGGATCCAGAGGAATACTGAAGATTGGGAAATTGATAAAGGTATTGAACCCGCTATAAATTATGAACATGATTATATTGAGAGCTATGTGAAAACTGATTACTTCAATACTTTTTGCTCTAAGATTGGTCTTGATTCCCATCTAGTGATTGATTTCTGTAAGAATTTTGCCTCTCACGTTGATTCTTTTAAAAAGAAGAGAGACCAGCATCGTGAACCTTTTAAAGAGCCACCTGTTGATATTCATGTTGCTGACCCTATTTTGCCTATAGTTATATATGAACAACCTCCTTTTCCCGCAAGGATGAGGGAGCACACTCTTGTGACAGGCATAATAAATAAAAGTGAGAGAAGAGTTGATGAGCCTGAGGACCAGATCAGGGTCGATCCTCAAGTTTCATTAATTAAAGACCTTGTTACTAATGATGTTTTGGATTCCAATATAATTTTTTGTGCTGTTTCCACTAACCTTGTCACAGCCAAGAATAAAGGCCCAATTTCAGGTACTCCAGTGGTATCTGTTAAAATAGGAGATCACAATTATTATGGGCTATGCGATTTGGGATCGAGTGCAAGTGCTATCCCCTATTCACTTTATGAAGAGATCATCGGTGAGATTTCCCCTTGTGAACTTGAAGAAGTTGATGTTACCATTCATCTTGCAAACAGAACAACTATCTCTCCTATTGGAATTGTGAGGGACGTTGAAGTCCTATGTGGAAAGGTAAAATACCCTACCGACTTTCTAGTACTTGGTTCAGAGAGGGACAATTTCTGTCCTATTATTTTTGGTAGACCTTTTCTTAGAACTTGTGGAGCTATAATAGATTGCAAGAAAGGTAAAGTTTCTGTTGAATTCAATGGTGAGCCATATGAATTTAATTTTTCTAAGTTCTCTAAGCAGCCTCGTGGTACCAATTTACCTAGTGATGATAAACTTATTGAAAGTATTGCTTCTATTGCTATTCCCCCTAATGATCCTTTGCAGCAATATATGGAGGACCACGAGAATGATTTGCATATGCAGGAAAGAAATGAACTAGATGAAATATTCTGGAGGCAACCTGCTATCCTGAAGCACAACCTTCCGGTTGAACCTTTGGGAATTTTATCAAAACCGAAAGAAGACCCGGTGTTCGATCTTAAACCTCTTCCCGATACGCTCAAGTATGCTTATTTAGATAAAAAGAAAGTATATCCTGTTATTATCAATTATAACCTTCCAGGATATGAAGAAGAGCGACTATTGGAAGTACTCCTAAACACCGAGGCGCAATTGGATATACCCTTGATGACCTTAAGGGGATTAGTCCATCTATTTGTCAACATACTATCAACCTTGAGCCTGATGCTAAACCGGTTGTTGATCATCAACGACGGTTGAACCCGAAGATGATGGATGTTGTGAGAACTGAGATTCTCAAACTTCTAGCCGCAGGTATTATCTACCCTATAGCTGATAGTAAGTGGGTAAGCCCGGTACATTGTGTTCCTAAGAAAGGAGGTACAACTGTGATTCCTAATGATAAAAATGAACTAATACCTCAAAGAATTATTATTGGATATAGAATGTGTATTGATTACAGGAAGTTGAACAAGGCAACTAGGAAGGATCATTACCCCTTGCCGTTCATCGACCAAATGCTTGAAAGGTTATCCAAAAATACCCACTTTTGTTATCTCGATGGTTATTCTGGCTTCTCTCAAATTCATGTTAACACCGCTAATCAAGAGAAGACCACTTTTACTTGTCCCTTTGGTACTTATGCTTACAGGCGTATGCCTTTTGATTTATGTAATGCCCCTGCTACTTTTCAAAGGTGTATGTCTGCTATCTTTCATGGTTTCTGTGGGGGATATTATGGAAGTCTTCATGGACGATTTCTCCGTCTATGGAACCTCCTTTGACCATTGTCTTCACAATCTTAATAAAGTTTTGCAGAGATGTGAGGAGACGAATTTGGTACTCAACTGGGAGAAGTGCCACTTCATGGTTAACGAAGGAATTGTTCTTGGTCACAAGATTTCCGAAAGGGGAATTGAAGTGGACAAAGCCAAGATCGAAGCTTTTGAGAGGATGCCCTATCCAAGGGACATCAAAGGTATTCGCAGTTTTCTTGGTCATGCTGGTTTCTATAGAAGATTTATTAAAGACTTTTCTAAAACCTTGAGGCCCCTCACTAATCTTCTCCAGAAGGACGTCCCTTTTGTATTTAATGAGGATTGTAAGGAAGCTTTTGAAGTCCTTAAGAAAGCTTTAATAACCGCTCCTATAGTACAACCACCTGACTGGAATTTACCTTTTGAGATTATGTGTGATGCTAGTGATTTTGCTGTTGGAGCTGTTTTAGGACAAAGAGTTGATAAGAAATTGAATGTTATACATTATGCTAGCAAAACCCTTGATAGTGCTCAAAGGAATTATGCTACTACTGAGAAGGAATTCTTAGCTGTAGTTTTTGCTTGTGATAAGTTTAGGCAGTATATTGTTGATTCCAAAGTTATTATTCATACTGATCATGCTGCCATTAAGTATCTTATGACAAAGAAGGATGCCAAGCCAAGGCTTATCAGATGGGTACTCCTTCTTCAAGAATTTGATTTGCAGATTGTTGATAGGAAAGGAGAAGACAATCCGGTGGCGGACAATCTTTCAAGGATGGATGATATACCGCACGATCCCATCCCAGTCAACGATAGTTTTCCAGACGAGCAGCTTGCCGTTGTAAAAGTACAATCTCTTTCCGATCCTTGGTATGCAGATTATGCTAATTTTATTGTTGCAAAGTATTTGCCTCCAGGTTTAACATTTCAGCAAAGGAAGAAGTTCTTTCATGATTTGAGGCACTACTTTTGGGATGACCCACATCTTTTCAAAGAAGGTCCCGACGGGGTCGTGAGAAGATGCATACCGGAACATGAGCGGAAGGACATTCTCAGACGGTGTCATGATAGTCCCTATGGAGGACATCATGCCGGTGAAAGGACTGCACATAAGGTTCTTCAATCAGGTTTTTATTGGCCTACTCTCTTTAAGGATGCTAGAAATTATGTTTTAGCCTGTGATAAATGTCAGAGCGTTGGTAACATTAGTAGAAGGAATGAGATGCCTATGAATTACTCACTAGTGATTGAACCTTTTGATTGTTGGGGTTTTGATTTTATGGGTCCTTTTCCTTCTTCGCACAAGTACACTCACATTTTAGTAGCTGTTGATTATGTGACCAAGTGGGTTGAAGCAATCCCCACTGAAAGTGCTGATCACAAGACATCTTTGAAAATGCTTAAAGATGTAATTTTTCCTAGGTTTGGTGTACCAAGGTATCTCAGGACTGATGGAGGATCACACTTCACGCACGGAGCTTTTAGAAAAGCTTTAGCCAAATACGATGTCAACCATAGAATTGCTTCACCATATCATCCTCAAACTAGTGGGCAAGTTGAGCTCACCAATAGAGAGATTAAGCTGATCTTGCAGAAAACAGTAAACAGGAATAGAAAGGACTGGTCAAATAAGTTAGGAGATGCTTTGTGGGCATATAGAACTGCTTACAAAAACCCCATGGGCATGTCCCCCTACAAGATGGTTTATGGCAAGGCTTGCCATTTGCCATTAGAGTTAGAGCACAAAGCTTTCTGGGCTGTTAGAGAGCTTAATGCTGACCCAAATTTAGCTGGTGAGAAGCGTCTCATGAACTTGACTTCTCTAGATGAATGGAGAAGTGAAGCTTACGAGAGCGCTAAAATGTTCAAGGAAAAGGTAAAGAAGTGGCATGATAGGAAGATTCTGAAACGTGAATTTAATGTTGGTGATAAAGTTTTGTTGTTTAGATCCCGTTTCAGGTTTTCTCCAGGCAAACTACTTTCCAGGTGGGAAGGGCCATTTCATATTGAAGAAGTCTATCGGTCTGGTGCAATTAAGATTAACAATTTTGAAGGCACCAAACCTCAAGTTGTGAATGGGCAAAGACTGAAACATTACATAGCAGGAGACCCTGTCGATGTTGATGTGAGTATAATATACACAACAACTCACGAAGAACATGTTGCAGCCCTGTTTCAGACACCAGCAGAAGCAGAATAAAGAAAAGGTATGTAGTACGGTAAGGAAACATCACGAACCGCCATAAAAGTTCCGTATTACGAGTTTTTGCAAAATTAGTAAAATTCTGAGCCTAAGCGGAGCCGGAGACGAGCTCCAGGGGGTCCAGGCGCCCCCCTGGCGCGCCCTACCTCCTGGCCGCGCCGCCAGGGCGCCTGGACACCCGGGAGTCCGTCTCCGACCCCGCTTTAGCCCGTTACCTTCCTTTCTGTGCACAAATTTTTGCTATATATTTGCCCGGATTGTTCCGGCAACGTATCTTGCGATTTCGTGTGTTTTCTTTTCGATCTGTTTCTGCCAGGGAATCTTTCAGCTGAATCTAGGTGCCATGGCTTCTCCGAGTTCCCCCAAGGACAAGTTCGTCGTCAACGTCATCAACCCTTACCTCGCTGAGGTGAAGAAGCACCCTCAGGTTGTTCAGATGGAGGACGGTGTCCTTCGTCAAGAAGATCTGAAGGGACCTATCAAGGAGGGGAGCATCCAGGCCAGGCTGGAAGAAGTGGAGCAAGAAGTCTTCGAGTACAAGAAGATGATCGAGCGTGGTGTTGAAGCTAACTTTGACATCATTAACGAGCTGAAGAACCACTTCCTGAAGGAGATGAAGGAGATGTGGAAAAGCATCACCGCGTCTGAAGAAAGAATTATAGAGCTCCAAGGGCAAATTAATGATCTACATCGCCAGAACTGTGAGTATGAACTAAGGTTTATGCGCATGAGTATGGGTGCTGCATGCAGGATTCAGGAGACAAACTTCTCATATGAGACTGGAGAACCCCTTCCATGGAAGCGTTTCACCGAGGACTACGTGATCAACACCAACAAGGATGAGGAGTGAAATCACCTGCTGTAATGGCATTCCCTTGGCTTGTTCCAAGCTTGGGGGAGTGCCCGGTATCTTTATCTTTACCTTTTGTCTTTTAGAGTCAAGTAGAGTCGTATCATGTCTAGGGAGGTTATTATATGAAATAGGTGTGAGCATTGAGGTCTATCACTCCTTCGGTGGAGATTGTATCCGTGAGTGTGGAGTCGTCTATGATGGAATATTAATGAGAAGTTTATTGGTTCCTTTTGCTGCACTCGGTATTCTCTTCACGCAATCGACCTTATATGATGATTCTTATGGGGAGTATTGACCTTATATCAGGTATGGCTGTGAAAACTTTATTTAATCTTGGCAAACATAGCTTTGGTCATAACAACAAGCATGATTTTCCTAAAAGTATCGACATAGCCAAAACCCTTACGTTATTATGCTTGAAGTGTTATGCTGACAAGGAAGACAACTTGATGTGTTATGCTTATTTCAATGTTTATGCTTTATATTGTTTTGCATCTTAGTCATCATCAATTGTCTGTTCTCTCAAAACCTTTGCTAGCCTAACTCTGTACTAAGCGGAATTCTGCTTGTGCATCCATACCCTTAAACCAATACCTTCCATATGAGTCCACCCTACCTTCCTACTCGTGGTATTCCACTACCACCTCCTAAAGTACATAATTTATGTGTTATCCTTAAATGTTCAAAATCTTTTATTTTTTGCCTCTGTTTTAGCTCATGAGGAAGTAATAGCTAATTCATGATCTTTTTGAGTTGGACAAGCTTCACCCCGGGATTGCATGTCTAATGTGCAAACCCACAATACGAGAAGGAACTGGCAAAGAGTGTGCCCAGCTCAAAAATAATATAACAAACATACCCTCCTTCACGCTTTGTTCATGAGAAATCAGAAAACTTTGGCAGTGATAAACAAAGGAGAATAAGAGGATGTGATCGTCCTCGTGCGGGAGCCGTTCCTCGAAACTTGTCCAGCTCAAGAAGTAATTGAGTTATCTATTAGCATTCGTTGACAAATCATGCACCTCTCAAAATTTGTTTTCATTCTGTTTGATTTAAGGATAGCACATGAGTTTTCCCTACTACCCTAGAGCAGGGCCTATCTTTTAATTTTAGGTTGAGTCAGTTATTCCTACTTCCTTCTATTTCTTAAAGAGAGCAGACATTTGATGTTGATAAGGATCCATTCATATAAAGTTGCATTAAGATTTGTCATATCATATCCTTGTTGACATTATCATTTGATAAGTAAGTTGTTTGTTAAGCCCAGCTAAGGCAAATATCTTCCTTTGTGTTAACACTTTCACTTCTTGCCTGATAACATGTTCTTTCAAAAAAACTTCAGAAACATAAAGAGAAAGAGCAAAAGTAAAAGCTATTAGTTGTTCTTTGACCAAAGGACATGTTTGCCATGATTTAATGAGTTTCCTTAGCCCTACTTCCAAATATAAGTGTTACCACTCTTTTATAAGGGCTTTATGAGTTGAAGATTGTTGTTGAGCATATTTGAGTTGGTGAGGAAACTGTGATGCTTCTTGTCTGTATTCTAGTTATCGACACTTCACTCTCTAAACTTGTGGACAGGTTTACCGAGCTCAGTATTCGCTTGGGGATAAGCGAGGTCTAAGCTTGGGGGTGTTGATACGTCCAAAATGCATCACTATTTTATATCATAATTTATCCTTATTCATTGATATATTTCACGTTACAATGATGTTCTTATGTTGTTTTGGTCTATTTTACACAGTTTGCAACTTTCCGATGCCGAAACAGCAGACGCAGGATTCAGCAGTAAAAAGTGGACGCTGAGTTGCTGAAGAAGAATACCTCCAAATTACCTGAAAATTGACGAGAGATATTTTTCAGACGAATCACGAAGGCACGCGAAAGGGCAACCAGAGGGGGGCCACAGGGTGCCCAGGCGCCCTGGGGGCGCGCCCCCCTGGCCGCGCCGGGGGGGGGGGCCTGGAGCCCCTGGCCCACCTCCGGCTGCCCCCTTTTGCATATATACTCTCCGTTATCCAAAAACCCTAAAAACGAGAGTTTTTACGGAGTTCCGCCGCCGCTCCGTGGCGGAAACCTACAGAGAAGAAAAAGCCATCTCCGGTGGGCAGATTCCGCCGGGGAGATCACCTCCCGGAAGGGGAGATCGTCGCCATCGTCATCACCATCGTCACGGGCATCATCGAGATCATCATCAACATCATCCCCAACACCAGCACCATCTCCATCTTCATCCAAATCTCATCTCGCAATTGCAACTTGTGTTGTAACTCGTACTATCTATCATCTCTACTCCATCGGTGTTGATTACTACTTTGTGGTGAATGCTATTGAGTTTTGTTGGAGAAATATTATTATGTCCAGATTGTTTATCACCCATTTATCTCCACTGATCATGATCTCTTTTATGTCTCGTGAGTAGTTACTTTAGTTCTTGAGGACATGGGGAAAGTCTTGTTGTTAGTAGTCATATGCTGTTGAAGTAATATGTGTTGTTTGATACTTAAGTTGTGTTGTCATTCTACTAGTGGTGTTGTGTGAGTCGAACACTCAACACTTCGCCTTATTAAGGACCTAAGAGAATACATTGTGTACAAAGAATGCTTACGGTGGGTTGCCGGAGTGACAGAAACCTGAACCCCAGTTCACACGCTTTTGCATAAGGGAACAATGGATCCTCGATCGTATTGCTATGGTTAGGCTTTTGCCTTAAATTCTATCTTGTATTTGCGGATGCTTGCAGGATGTTTAATCATAAGAGTGCACTCATCTTAGTCTAGAGAGTGTACTAGCATAGATCCACCCACTCAACACTTATCAACACATAACATAATATCGATACGGAATATGGCGAAAGCACATGACTACTTCTCCCGTGTGTCCTCAGGAACGCTTTAGTCTTTATAAGTTCAGTTGCTAGGCCTCTCCTTTGCTAAGAAAGGATTGGGCCACTTGTTACTCTCAGTGCCTTTTACATTGCTTGCTTTTACTTTCCTGTTGCTTATATCGAGAAAACCCCTAAAAAGTTATCTTTCAGTGCTTGCAGTAATTTCTTGCTCGGAATCGCTTATCAATACCTTCTGCTCCTCGTTGGGTTCGACACTCTTACTTATCGAAAATGCTGCAATAGATCTCTTACGGTTGTGGGTCATCAATGTGATGATCTAAATCGCATGGTTAGGAACTATTTTTGGGGAGCAGAGAAGGGGAAGAGAAAAACACATTGGTATGCATGGAAGAAAATGACTAGGCAAAGGAAACAAGGCGGCCTTGGTTTGAAAGACTTTCGTATATTCAACCAAGCTCTCCTTGCTCGTCAGGCTTGGCGAATACTTGAGTTCCCTAATAGCTTATGGGCAAGGCTGTTAAAAGCTAAGTATTTTCCAAATGGGCATTTACTGGATACAGTTTGTACAAGCAACCCATCGCCTACATGGCAGGCCATTGTCCATGGCCTCGAGCTTCTGAAAAAAGGCATTGTTTCAGAATCAGAAATGGCCAGAATGTATATATATGGAGAGACAGATGGATCGCACGCGAGCCAACGGGAGGTCTAATTACACCCCGCGGAAGGTGGCCCGAAGTGGGTCTCAGAGCTAATGAATATCCATGGTAATTGGGACCTTGACAAAATAAATCAGTATTTTCTCCCAGTTGATATTGTTGAAATCCAGAAAATCAAACCATCTACTCTTCTAGATGATGATTTCGTTGCTTGGGCACCTGAGAAAAATGGTGTTTTCATTGTACGTAGTGCGTACAAATTGGCTAGTGATGAATGCTCCAATTTCAGAGAGACTTCTACTAGTGCTCGACCTGATGGAACAAGAGAAGCATGGAGCTGGGTTAGCTACCGATTCACTAGCAAATTGGACTAACAAAGTGAAAAGGAGCTTGGAAGTTGTTGGAACATACTCATTTCATGCTTTTTGCACATGTAATCATGCCGTCATCTTATGGAAGGCTATGGCGAAGGAATGGAAATTGCCTAACCGATCCGTCATTGTGCATGTTGGTCGAGAATGGTTCCTTCATATCCTGTCAAACTTGCATGAAGAAGAGCGAGTTAGGATCATGATGCTCTTCTGGCGAATCTGATATATGCGTAACGAAATAGTGCATGCAAAATAGCCACCGCCCGTACATGTTTCTATGCGCTTCCTAGCCAGCTATTTGTCCTCCTTAATCTCCCTTCACGTGTGCTCAAATGATGCTCTTGTGAAAGGGAAAACAACAGCTATAAGTTTATAGAGAACGGCTCAGGTCACATGCAAAATTGAAGAAGAGGCCTGCTCTTGGTATGTTCGAGCTGAAGACAGGGTCAAACTTAACTCGGATGCTTCGGTCCTGGGTTCTATTGCAGGAGCTAGAATGATCTTAAGGGACGAGGAGGAAGGCATAGTTTCCAATGCTTGCAGATTTTTGTATGCATGTGATGATGTTTTGGAGGCGGGAGCTGCTAGCGATAAAGGAAGGAATTTCTTTGGCCCTACAATGGAGTAATTTACCAATATATGTGGAGTCTGATTGCTGGAGGCGGTCAATATGATTAAGGGAGGTATCAGCTACAAATCTAAATATGCTTTCATTATTAGAGAGATCATTAGTAGCTCGGGGGAGAGGAATTCTTGCATTTCTCATACTCGCCGGAACTGTAATAAAGTTAGTCATGCCTTGGCAAATTTTGGTAGGTTGCAGCGCCAAACTATGGTTTGGCTAGGCTCTGGTCTGGAAGATGTTTTAGCATTTGTGAGACGAGATGTAATTTCTGTTTCTTGAGTAATGCAAGAATTTATTTCGCAAAAAAAAAAATACTATTAAAAGAGGATCGAATCTCGTGATGGTTCAACCTGGTTCGACCTCCCTCTCCTATCGCTATTATCGATAAATCTCACGCCGCTTCTTCCATCCCCACCCGAAAAAGACAAAAAAAAAAGAAAAGACCCATGAGGCCACGACCCCACGTCCCACGCCCACGCAGCCTCCTCATCTCCCGCACCCCGTTGCTCCGGATCCCGTCACTCTCCCCGATCTAGCACTCCCGAGAAAAGAATTCTCTGACTCTCCCCTTCTCGTCCGCCCCGCAGTCGTGGTCGAGGGCTCCAGGCCGTCGGCAGTAGGATCCAGTCCCATCAACAAATTCTCTGCTCCTCCCTCTTATCTGCACCACTCTTGATTGCGTCCAAATGCGAGCTTGGCGGCGCACAGAAGGAGAGCACCGGTACGTCGGTGCCAGAGGACGTACTGGGCCTGGGGCATCGGCCATGGTGGATGCGCTGGCCGCCGGGAACGGCAGTACGCCACCGTCGGGGACGCTATCAGGGCGGGGTTCTCTGTGCGACGGAAGGCCGGCGCCGAGTAGTGCGGTGAGGGCCAGGCTTCTAGAGGGCGCCGCGGGTATGACAGCCGGGTGCCGGATGATCACACGTGCTCCTGCTCCGGCGGACAGGCTAGCAGGTTGTGTTCTACTACTTCGTCAGTTTCAGGTACCTTGATCTAAGAGGTAGGAGTAATTGGTTGGTCAACGATGTTTGATTGATCTAATCTACCTTGAGATGTCCTAATTTCTGACAATTCTATTTATTGGTAAGGGAAGACTTCTCTTCTTTTAAACTGATGTAATCACTCTTTGACTATAGGAAATCGAACAAATTAAGTAGGATGAAGACATAAACACAAACAAGGTAGTAGACTATGAACTGGACAATTCCCTCAAATTCTCCACATTTAGCATGTTCTCTACTCCATATGTTGTTTAAATCAAGCCGTGTCTAACTAGAGATAAAACTTGTCTATTGCAAGCCACATTTCCTTTTGTATACAGAATCATTTTTGACATTGGTTTTTGATCTTGCTGGACCAAAGAAACCAATGGTGAGCACATAAACACAACTACCTTATTTATCAGTAGGTTTCTTACCGAAATCCATGGTGCACTGGACCAACTCAAGCATTTGTAAGTGTTTTATTTTTCTTCTCTTATGAATTCAAGGATCAATGTGCATGGTTCTTTCTTCATCTATTTAATCGCTGTTTGCCACTTCAGAAAGCTCTGTAGTTGCTCTGGTTCTGTTCGTGCTTCTTCTCGTTGTGCCATTCCAGTACATACGCAAGAGGAGGCAATACAAGTGACTTCCTCGTCCAGGCACAAGTACAATAACTCAGGTGGGACACCCTGCTCCAGAGTGGCAGCGACGTGGAGTCCGGCAGAGTCCATAGGCTGCAGACACACCAATTAGCATATGAGGAGCTGGAGGAGCCCACCGGCGCCTTCAGCGACACGCGAGAGCTTGGCGGCCAGCGACGGCTTCAGCACCATGCATGTAAAAACGTACATAACAGGCACGCTCGTGCTATTTCCTTGGAGTTTGACATGGATCAACATGCTGACGACAACGGACTTTGTATGTGGTGTTCAGGATAACTGCGGGACATGCGGGTAGTGGTGGTGAAGCGGTTGTACGTCAACAAATGCTGGCACGTGCAGCAGTTCATGAACTAGGCGACGATCCTGTCGCAGCTGCACCACCTGAACCTCGTCATCATCTACGGATGCACGTCCAGCCGCAGCCGTGAGCTGCTGCTGGCATATGAGTAGATGTTGTACATCACCGTGGCCGACCACTTGCACGACCACCGTGCGGCAGTGCTGCCGCTGCCGTGGTCACTTCGCCTCAATGTTGTAATCGAGGCAGCTGCAACGCTAGCCTATCTCCACCCCATCGAGCCTCCCATGGTGCACCATGACAAGAAGACTACCAACATCCTCCTCGATGCCGAATGCCATGTCAAGGTGGCCGACTTTGGCCTCTTCCGGCTCTTCTCGCTTGACGGCGCCGCAGGGCATGCCAGGGTACGTGGACAACACCCCCCTCTCTCCTTAGCTCAGGGTAAGGATTTACAAGTTGTGCATATATGTGTGCCTCTGTAGAAGTCTTAGGTATAGTTGTGTGAACATGAAATTTGAGTAGACATAAGAAAAATGAAACACTAGAATAAAACGTTGTGACAATGCGAGAAGTTAGAAATGAAATTTCCTATGTGGCCAAAGAATGTAACTCCGTGGAAGGTTGGATTTTGGAATAATTATCCTAGATAGATGTTGTAATGAGAGAAATACTGGCCCAGTAAACACCAATTTAGCACTAGCCATGCATGCCTTTGAATATAATTGTTGCTGCTCTCTTGTACTGTTTTGTGTTTTCAGCTGACATGCGAAAACAATGTATTATTTAAGTAGATAGGTTCCAATATATTCTGAACCTTAATGTTGAAAATGTCGTGTTTCAAATTTTGCTTCACTTCTTGCTCGGTTAGTGTGCTTTATATATATTATCTTCTATTACCTTTTTTGTTTCACATTTTCACGCTCTATCTTGTGTAGCTTGTATCTGATAGCCGTCAGGGGAGGTAATACATCCTTTTGTCAGGTATTGGACGAACTAAGTCCATGTTGTTTTTCAGTGTGTGCATCTGTAGTAATGTTGTATGCAGTCTGATATTTTACGGTGGCATGGATGAGTTGAACCCTTAGCATGCAGTAGATATTGGAAATTTGGAATGCATGCAACTCACATCAGCTCATGTATTGGGAACATATACAAGGTTTTCTATGCGGAAGTATTCATTTATCTATATTTCATTTCGCAAAACCAAAAGTAGAGCCAAACATTGCACCTGCTTCGAAAAGTGGAACATCATAAATTCCAGAACCAAATTCATGTTCTGAAATAGAAGCTTAGGAAGTGGAACATCATAAATTCCAAAACCAAATTCATGTTCTAAAATAGAAGTTTAGGAATGATAGAGCATGCAAGCTCTGTGTTATTAACAGAAGGTTGATTGGTCTGATAAATTTAAAAATAATAAAATTAGACATGGAGGTGTCCGCATATTTGTGGTAAACCCGCTCTGAAGAAATATTTCTTTATTAGTTTTCAACGTGGAGTGGGGAATCCCTTGCTAACCTTTTTTTTCGTACTCATTTTATGCTGCTAATTTTTCAGTTAGTGTACATGGTAGACCATGTTGATTTTGAGGAATGATGCATCCATGGTCAAGTTTATTCTATAGACTTGCTTAAGTTAAAACAAATATTCCAAGGTGATGGAAGGGCAAGTTGACAGATTTGTTAGGCGGCGGCAAGGCTACAACAAGGGCAGATGAAATTCAATGAATGTGCATGCGAACATGGTGAAAGTTACTGCTTGAAGGAGATATGGTTGTTAAAGAGACATATGAGTGTGGTAGAGAATCAATGTACTCCCTCCGTAAACTAATATAAGAGTGTTTAGATCACTATTTTAGTGACCTAAACACTCTTATATTTACCTAATAATAAGGGACGGAGACTTTCATAGTTCTCCATCCATCACCGTTTTGTATCCGTTGATTTTATTTTAAGTATAAAAATCAATGGCTGAGATTAAAAGTATGTCTAGAGTTGATGAAAATTACCCACCAATGCCACCCATAAGTAAGGAAAAAACTATTGGTTTTTCTTCTTGTTCGTCAAAGAGAATAATTTATCAACATTAGGCACTATACGCCAGGGCAGTTGAATTTGCCTCTTAAGCCCAGCTCAAGCCCAACTAAAACTGGGACACTCGGCAGAGGGATGCTCGTAGCATCTCTGGCTGCCCTGGGTGGATCAGGTCATGTATCCAGTGCAGTCGATGCACGTCCGGAACACTATGGCTCATGGTGCTGGTAGCACGTGATGCTCTTAGCCAGCCAGGCCAAGGCGCGTGGGCGCTCAGGGTGCGATTGCTAGCAAGGCATGGTAGTGACGACTAGGAGTGGTGCGGTGACTCCTGCTAGTAAGCGTGAAGCTCGCGACAGTGCTCACAGGATGAAGGCCAGTGGACGAGAGTGAGTGACGCGCATCTCCAGGCATAGGGGCTCGGCACACCAACAGCAGCCAACAACATAATGGGCGGCCAAGGCACGTATTCAACACTATGGCTTGCGGTGGCATGATGGCATGATGGGGTGGGTCTGCGACCAGGCGATGGCCAGTGGGTGTGGCTCGTGCGACGCGACAGTGATAGTATGCGATGCTCGCGGCGTGCCAAGCCAAACACGTGGTTGGCAGCAGCAACTGACCATGATGGTGACGACTAGGAGTGATGCAGAAACTCTTGCTGATAGGGGTGAAGCTTCTATTAGCGCACAAATGGTGAAGGTCGGCAGACGAGAGTGGGCGATGCACATCTGCCGGTAGGGGCTCGGCAAATCAGCGGTAGTCGGCAATGCAGTGGGCGGCAGCATCCGGCCATGTGTCGGGGTTATGTACCCTAGGTAGCCTCATCCGCACCCAAGGACGTTTTAAGACATCGGGGCTGGCCAAGCCCCTCAGGCCGACGGGGCATGCGACCGACCTCTTGGCTACGTTCTAGGAGGCGGCAAGCCCCTAACAGACGACCCCAGGAGTGGGCCGACTCCTAGCTGCCGGCCTCCCCCTCGGAGTCTGCACCAACCGACCGTGATCAAGACGGAGCATGGCAACAGTGCCACCTGCCCCCCGGGATACGGGGGAGCATGGCAACAGTGTACCTCGACCAGGCGGACATCCTCCGGCACGACATGGAACTGTAGCCGCGCGCGGTGTAACGCTGCCCTCGTCAGCAAGGATGCCGCTACAGTGAAAGGCAATCGGAGTGGCCCGCAGGCGGTGGGCCCTACCTGTCGGCCGGTTTCTCGGTAGCCGGGG
>LR738715.1:758218787-758250152 GCA_902687465.1 Secale cereale | reverse complement strand
GGGGTGTCCACTAGAGGCGGGCCCCAGCAGTCGGCAGAGAACCCGGCGACCGAAGACATTGACACCTGGGTCCTACCACCCAGCGTATTACCATTGTACCCCTAAGGGGCAGGCCTATATAAGCCCCAGGTTCAACTATGCAAATGGTTCATCCATTGTTCTACCCATATACTCCATAGCTAGGAGAAGCAAGAGAGCTAGCCCTACCCTTCTTCCTCCTCTAGCATACAACTCTAGGAGAAATCTTGTAGCCACCACTTGTGATCATAGTAACCATGCGGAGACCCCGCAGAGCAGGATTATGGGTGTTATCTCCTCGGAGAGCCCCGAACCTGGGTAAGTCTCGTGTCCGTTCTCGTGCACGACCGAGCACTTGCCCAATCCAGCTTCCAGGGCCCAATGACGTACTCCTGTCCTCATGCATGATAAGCCACCCCCTGGCATCTTTCGCAAGAATACTCCAACACCATGAGGCTAGAACTAGCAGTGGCGCGAGCAAGCACTACAGTATGAGGAGCCAAAGCATGGCGGCGTGCTTGACGAGCACTGGCGTATGCTCCTTTTTATCTCCCGGTGCAATGCACGAACATTTTTGCTAGTATTAGTTTACAGAGGAAGTAGCTGTTATATGGATGGAATCAACATGTTGTCTTGTTTGACACACTTCTTCGAAGAACAAAAATATCAATTAATATTTGTACATTTATAATGGTCAGATAATAGCCAGATGCTATTTCCTCTGCTCTAGGCAGCGTCGCTGCGGGCTGCTTCCTCCGCCCCCATGCAGCGCGCTTCGCACGCCGACCGCCTCCGTGCCTCCGCGGCTGCTTCACACCTCTGGGCTGCCCGACGCCCGGTATCAGCGGCTGCTCCGCTCCATCCACCTACCATACGCTGGCTCGCCTCATTCCGCTCCATCGTGCGTGGCCGCCGTTGCGCCAACTGCGTTGGCGCTGCTCCTCGCTATCGTGCTCGCCCCCGTGACGGACCGCGTCCTCTCTCTGCTCCAGCTCCGTCCAGCTCCTCCGCCCAGCACCGCCCGAAGCCTCCTCCTCTCGCAGAAGGCACCCAGCGCACGGGACCTCGGCCGGCTCCGGCTTGCCGCCTGCCGTCTCAGTGCCCCAGCGCCGGCTGCTGCCCTCTGGTTGGCCTCCTTGCCCCCGGCTGCTGCGCTCCTCGCCATGTGCGCCCCGCTCCCGGCCAGCTCCAAGCCCCGCCGGGTCGCTTCCGCCCGCGACCGGCTCCGAGTCCCCTCGCCGGCCGCTCCTCTCGCGCCAGCCCGTCGTGTCCCGCCTCGCTTCACCCGGCCATGCTGCCACGTCGCCAGCGCGCCGACTGCGCTCGCTGGCCACGCTGCCACATCGCCCGCGCCGATTGCGCTCCCCAACCACTGCTGCTCCCCCTCTAGCCGGCCCCTGTTCCCGGCTGCCGCGTGCCCGCCTGCTCCTGCGCCGGCCGTGGCGGGCCCGGCCGCCCCCGCTCGCCCCGTGGCTGGCTCGCTGCTAGCCGACCGCGCCGCTCCACATCCCCGCGCGCCGGCTGGCCGATTCGCCGCGCCTCGTTGCGGGCCGCCTTCCCAAGCCCGGCCGCGTCGAGCCCCGCGCCTAGCCAGCTCCGGCTCCCGTACCTCGGCCGGCTCTGCCCGCCACCCGGCGTCCCCGCGCTCCGGCTCCCGCTGTGGCTGGCTGCTTGGGCAAAACAAGAAGAAGAGATGCCGGCTGGAGGAAAAGAAAAGTCAGCAGCCGGCTGAAAAAAAAATTGCGTCGGGCTGCCAGCAGCCGGCAGACGAGCAATGAGGCAGAAGACAAAGAATATGCGTCCGACTGCCCACATACGGTGGAAGATAAAAAGAAGAAAAGGAAAATGTCCGCCTGCCCGTCCGCCTGCTTCGCCACTCTGACGGCCAGCCCCGACCCCCATGTCCGCGTCACCGCACTTCCGGCTGAGGAGCCAGCCCGGCCACCCGTCCGCCTCAATGCCCGTTTGACCGGGCCCAACCGCCTGGACCCCCCTTCGAGCACCTGGAGGCTCGAAGGCTACACCCAGCGGGTGCGTTGGCGCACTCCGTAAGCACCAAACTGCGCCGGTTGTTTTCGTCAACCTCCGCCTCGTGTGCATCAAAGCAATGTGAGCTCCTCACCCGCATAATTTCACACCACATGCAAACACTGATAACCCCGAGCGACACTCGGGGACCACCTCCGCCTTTATTACAGTTGCACTACTGTTCGCCCTGGCGCCAGCCAGTGTTGGCCCGGAGGCTGGCCGCTCGGCCCCATTCGTTTGTTCCCACAGACAGCGTAGTAGCGTGTACGGTACCAAAGGCCCACCCTTCGTCTGAGCTATAGACCGCAGCGCGGCTGTTCGGCTAGCAAGAGCAAATGCTGGAGGCCACCCACGCGAAAAAACGTCGGGGAAGATAAACGGCTCGGGAGACTCGGCCATTTGCTTTATGAGTATCTACTCGGTCGAATCTGCTCCCAGAGTCTCAGTACTGTATGCTTCACTCCGCGGCCCACTCTCAGCCATAGACCATCACGCGGCTGTCCGGCTAGCGAGAGCACAAGCCAAAGAGTGGAGGGAACATGACAAAGATTGAAGGGGGCTCAGACGAAATCGAGTCGGCACCCTCCGCATAAAACTTGCAATGCTAAAAGCAAGCATTTGATATATCTGCGTAGACTAACTTTGTCTATTGCATGAACATTTCCGTGGGGAACTCCCCTCCTCGCCCGGAGGCTACATTCAGTGGGTGCGCTGACGCGCCCCTACTAGAAGAAAGTCGTGCCGGCTGCAGCCTGCAGCCAGTTGTCAGCAACAACATCAGTCAACAGACCCCGCGTCTATGCCTGACAACATTAGTTGGTGGACCCCGCGTCCGCGTCCGACAGCTTCAGTTAGTGGACCCCGCGTCCGCGCCCGACAGCTTCAGTCGGCAGACCCAGCGTCTGCGCCCGACAGCATCAGTCGGTGGACCCTGAGTCCACGCCTGACAGCATAAGTCGGCGGACCCCGCGTCCACGCCTGACAGCATCAGTCGGCGGACCCCGCGTCCGCGTCCACGCCCGACAACATCAGTCGGCGGACTCTGTGTCTGTGTTCGACAACTTTAGTCGGCGGACCTTGCGTCCACGCCCGACAGCACCAGCCGGCGGACTCCGCGTCCGCGCCCGGCAGCACCATGCACCCACCAGCAGGCATCCGTGCCTGGCAGTTTTCCACGACCATCAGGCGGCACGAACCTCACGGGACAAAACAAAGTAGCAAAAAAACTTCCGCCCGACTCTTCAAGTCACCCGGAGGCTGGGAGGCTACACCCAGCGGGTGCGCTTGCGCGCCCCCGCTCGGAACAAGCCGCGCCTGTTGCACGCCCGCCGCCGGCTGCAACCAGCACCCTCGACGCCATCGTCTGCACCAACAACCGCGAAAACCCTCCGCGCAACTTTTCCGAAGTTGCCCGGAGGCTCGGAGGCTACTGTCGGGAGAATGACCCCCGGGTACCCCAAAGACGGGAAACAACGCTTCAAGACATCAGGGCGGGCAACGCCCCTTAGTCCGGCTGTTGCGGCCGGCTCGCCACCCGGCCACTCCAGACGGCAGTCGGACGGGGTGCCCGCCCGCCCGGGCCGACTGCTCACCCGGTAGCTACTCCACCTGTGCCAGTGGCCGGCTGCCCCGGCCGGCTGGCCGAAATCAACTGCAGTCCCGACCCAACACCAACAAGACGGCCATACCACGGACGAGACGGCTGTACCCGGGCACTGCTGGGCAATAGTGGCACACTGTAACCTGCGTCATGATTCACGTCACATAGTGTAGTTGGTGGGTGGGCCACCACCCACCATGCTCATGCCCACCTACCTTACATATTAAGCTAGCCCACACTATATAAGCAAGCACCAAGCCATCCATCCATCCACTCACTCACGCATGGAAACACATGCTCACACTCATGGGTATGAAGCCCAGGCTCACATGCCCATCTAGCTAGCTAGCTCTCTGCTACTGCTTTACATATACAAAGCCAGATGCCTATGTCACTGAGCTCAGATACAGCTCCAGGAAGCACTCTGTACTGTAGATATACCACATATATTCACACATGCAGGAGTAGGGGTATTATCTCTCCAGAGAATCCCTAACCTGGGTAAACCACCGCGTGCTACTCTCATACCCGTCCCGGATATTCCACGGCAGTCTTGCCCTCACCTCAAGCCACCCCGTTGCATTTGTCGTCTCGTGGCCCCCCTACCGACTAACGCGAGAATACAATGATAGTGGGATGCCAAGCGGGGCATCCCCAAGCTTAGATGCTTGAGACTTCTTGAAATATTATCTTGGGATGCCTTGGGCACCCTCAAGCTTGAACTTTTGTGTCTCCTTAATTCTTCTCATGTTGGAGTTTCCCTAAATCTCAAAAACTTCATCCACAAAAAACTCTACAAGAACTCGTGAGATAAGTTAGTATAAATCAACTCAAAACCATATAATTCCATACTGTAGAAAATCACTAAAATTATAGTTTAACATTGCATACTAAATGCCTCTAGATATTTAATACTCCTATCCTCAAATAGAATCATTAAACATGCAAACATATGCAAACAATCCAAACATAACAACAATTTGTCTAAACAGGACATTCTGTAAAGAGTGGAATTGTTCTCGTACTTCCCTAGCTCTAAAAATTCTTAAAAATTACCACATTATAGATAACTTATTCATGCTAATTGCGTAACTTTTTTAATATTTTATCACTTTCTGACTATCTAGAAGAATTCAGACAATGATAGAAAACTTGCTGTTTGTAAACAACAACATATATACTTGCAAAATAAAGATGGTAAACACTATACTTTTCTTTTTTATTGTAATAAAAGATACAAAACCTTATTTTAAATATAAGAAAGCAAATAAAAACAAAAGAAAATGATGCTCCAATCAAAACTCATATCATGTGAGGAATAAAAATATAGCTCCAAGTGAGGTTACCGATAATGTTGAAGACGAAAGAGGGGATGCCTTCCGGGGCATCCCCAAGCTTAGATGCTTGGATATTCCTTGAATATTACCTTGGGGTGCCTTGGGCATCCCAAGCTTAGTGTCTTGACACTCCTTATTCTCCTCATATCGATATCTCACCCAAAACTTGAAAACTTCGATCACACAGAACTTAACGGAACTTCGTTAGATGCATTAGTATGATAAAGCAAATCATTCACTTGGGTAATGTCAAAGACAAGATTAATAATTGTTATCACACAATTCCTACTGTACCTTATCATTTCCGCAATTTATATCACTTAATATAAGCTATGGAAACACTAAAAGATGCAAACTATGCATTGAAAACAGAATCTGTCACAAACAGAACAGTCTGTAATGATCTGGACAAGCACCATACTTCTGAACCTTTAAAAATTCTAAAAAATTAGTAAAACATAGGCAATATGTATATCAATAATTTGTAAAAAATTCAGCTAATTATCATGTTCTAGTGATCTATCGAATTTTCCGCACTAGACGCAAAACTTTCAGTTTTTCCACAGAATCAAGTCAACTATCATCCGCACTATCCCAAAGGCTTTACTTGGCACTTTATTAAAACAAACGCTATAAAACATGATTACTATAGTAGATTAATCATGTTAACATAAAAACAATAGGTATAAATATTGGGTTGTCTCCCAACAAACGCTTTTCTTTAATGCCTTTTTAGCTAGACATGAAGATTTCAATGATGCTGACGTGAAGATAATAATTGAAACGCAAAAGAAGCATCATGAATCACATTGCAAGCACATTTAAGTCTAACCCACTTCCTATGCTTAGGGATTTTGTGAGCAAGCAATTTATGGGATCAAGAATCAACTAGCATAGGAAAGCAAAACAAGCATAGCTTCAAAACTTTCAACACATAGAGAAGAAACATGATATTATTGCAATAGGTAAAAGCATATGATCCTCTCTCATAATAATTTTCAGTAGCATATGAATGAATTCAACAATATAACCATCAAATAAAGCATTCTTTTCATGCTCCACAAGCATAGAAATTTCACTACTCTCCACATAAGCAAAATTCTTCTCATTCATAGTTGTGGGACGAGCAAATTGAACAAAATAACTATCATGAGACACTTGATTGGCATAATTAATTTGAGCTTCAGAATCATGATGACAAGTTTCATGGTTATCATTATTATTTATAGCATACATGTCATCACAGTAATCATCATAAATAGGAGGCATGCTTTCATCATAATAAATTTGCTCATCAAAACTTGGGGGACTAAAAATATCATCTTCATCAAACATAGCATCCCCAAGTCTGGCTTTGCATATCATTAGCATCATGGACATTCAAAGAATTAATACTAACAACATTTCAATCATGCTCATCATTCAAAAATTTAGTGCCAACCATTTTATTGACTTCTTCCTCTATCAGTTGGGCACAATTTTCCTTACCACCATTTTCACGAAAGACATTATAGAGATGAAGCATATGAGGTAACCTCAATTCAATTTTTTAGTTTTCTTTTTATAAAACAAGTAGTTATACAACAATAAAGAAAAAGTTTCAATTGCAAGATCTAAAGATATACCTTCAAGCACTCACCTCCCCGACAACGGCGCCAGAAAAGAGCTTGATGTCTACTACAAAACCTTCTTCTTGTAGACTCGTGTTGGGCCTCCAAGCGTAGAGTTTTGTAGGACAATAGCAATTTTCCTTCAAGTGGATGACCTAAGGTTTATCAATCCGTGGGAGGCATAGGATGAAGATGGTATCTCTCAAACAACCCTGCAACCAAATAACAAAGAGTCTTTTGTGTCCCCAACGCACCCAACACAATGGTAAATTGTATAGGTGCACTAGTTCGGCGAAGAGATGGTGATACAAGTGTAATATGGATGGTAGATATAGGTTTTTTTAATCTGAAAAAATTAAAACAACAAGGTAGCTAATGATAAAAGTGAGCACAAACGGTATTGCAATACTTGGAAAAAGGCCTAGGGTTCATACTTTCACTAGTGCAAGTTCTCTCAACAATGATAACATAATTGGATAATATAACAATCCCTCAACATGCACCAAAGAATCACTCCAAAGTTCCTATCGCGGAGAACATAAGATGAAATTGATTAGGGTACGAAACCACTTCAAAGTTACTCTTTCTGATCAATCTGTTGGGCTATTCCTATAAGTGTCACAAACAACCATAGTGTTCGTATGAGAATAACACCATGTGACACACATCAATAAACCCTAATGTCACCTAGATACTCCAATGCCACCACAAGTATGTGTGGGTCAATTATATGATATGCATCACACAATCTCAAATTCATAATATTCAATCCAACACAAAGAACATCAAGAGTACCCCAAGATTTCTATCGGAGAAAAGAATATGAAAACGCGTACCAACCCCTATGCATATATTACCCCAATGTCACCACGGGAATCTGCAAGTTGATAACCAAAACATACATCAAGTGGATCAATAGAATATCCCATTGTCACCACGAATATCCCATTGCAAGACATACATCAAGTGCTCTCACATCCAAAGATTCAATCTGACATAACAAAGCCTCAAAGAAAAAGATTCAATTCATCACAAGGTAGAGAGGGAAGAACACCATAAGATCCAACTATAATAGCAAAGCTCGAGGTACATCAAGATCGTGCCAAATCAAGAACACGAGAGAGAGAGAGAGAGAGAGAGAGAGAGAGATAGAGAGAGAGAGAGAGAGAGAGATAGAGAGAGAGAGATCAAATGTATAGCTACTGGTACATACCCTCAGCCCTGAGGGTGAACTACTCCCTCCTCGTCACGGAGACCGCCGGGATGATGAAGATGGCCACTGGTGATGGTTTTCCCCTCCGACAGGGTGGCGGAACGGGCTCCCGATAGGTTTTTCGTGACTACATAGGCTTGCGGTGGTGGAACTCCCGATCTATGTTTCTTTCTGTTTTTTTTGGCATTTATAAGGACTTTTGGGCGTGCCCTCGCCCTTGTCGTTGACTCGGGACTATTCTGGCCCAACTCTTTTGCTTCGATAGCTTCTTCTAGTCCATAAAAAATCACCGTAAATTTACAGCTCATTTGGACTCCATTTGATATTCCTTTTCTGCAAAAGTCAAAAACAAGGATAAACAGAAACTTGCACTGGGCTCTAGGTTAATAGGTTAGTCCCAATAATAATATAAAATAGCATATTAATGCATATAAAACATCCAAAATAGATAATATAATAGCATGTAATAAAAAAAATTATAGATACGTTGGAGACATATCAAGGTATAAGAGTGATCCAGGAGTGGATCTGTGGACCGCGGTCAAAATTATCCTTAGAGGAATAAGGAATTTTTCCCGGTTATGGAGGTGATAAAGAGTTCGTCATAAAGGGCTACGCTGATGCAAGCTTTGACACTAATCGAGATGATTCTAAGTATCAATTTGGATGTGTATTGAACATAGGAGAAATTAGCTAGAGTAGCTCTAAGCAGAGCATTGTAGACATAAAAATTAGCAAAGTATACACGAATCTGATTATTGCAGACACGTTGACTAAAACCTCTCTCACAAGCAAAACATGATCATACCTTAGAACTCTTTGAGTGTTAACCATGTGAATTAGATTGTTGGCTCTAGTAAACTCTTTGGGTGTTAGTCACATGGCGATGTGAACTATGGGTGTTAATCACATGATGATGTGAACTAGATTATTGACTCTAGTAAACCCTTTTTGGTGTTGGTCACATGGTGATGTGAACTGTGTGTTAATCACATGGCGATGTAAACTAGATTATTGACAATAGTGCAAGTGGGAGACTAATTGAAATATGCCCTAGAGGCAATAATAAAATGTTTATTATTATATTTCCTTAATCATGATAAAGGTTTATTATTCATGCTAGAATTGTATTGATAGGAAACCTAAATACATGGGTGAATACATAAACACATACTGTGTCCCTAGTAAGCCTCTACTAGACTAGCTTGTTAATTAAAGATGGTTAAGGTTTCCTAACCATGGACATGAGTTGTCATTTGATAACAGGATCACATCATTGGAGAATGATGTGATGGACAAGACCCATCTATTGTTGATTCTAAAGTAACTATTCGCACTGATCATGTTGCTATCAATTACCTTATGGAAAAGAAAGATGCTAAACCTAGACTTATTAGATGGTTTATCTTGCTACAAGAATTTGATTTGCACATTATAGACAGAAAGGGAGCTGAGAACCCCGTTGCAGATAACTTGTCTAGGTTAGAAAATGTTCTTGATGACCCACTGCCTATTGATGATAGTTGTCCTGATGAACAATTAGCTATCATAAATGCTTCTCGTAATGCTCCATGGTATGCTGATTATGCTAATTACACTGTTGCTAAATTTATACCACCTAGCTTCACATACCAACAAAAGAAAAAGTTTTTCTATGATTTAAGACATTACTTTTGGGATGACCCACACATTTATAAAGAAGGACTAGATGGTGTTATTAGACGTTGTGTACCTGAGCATGAACATGAATAGATCCTACGCAAGTGTCACTTCGAGGCCTACGGAGGACACCATGCTGGAGATAGAACTACACACAAGGTATTGCAATCCGGTTTTTATTGGCCTACTCTCCTTAAGAATGCTCATAAGTTTGTCTTGTCTTGTGATGAATGTTAGAGAATTGGTAATATTAGTAGACGTCAGGAAATGCATATGAACTATTCACTTGTTATTGAACCATTTGATGTTTGGGGCTTTGATTATATGGGACCTTTTCCTTCCTCTAATGGGTACACATATATTTTAGTTGTTGTTGATTACGTTACTAAGTGGGTAGGAGCTATTCCAACTAGTAGTGCTGATCATAACACCTCTATTAAGATGCTTAAAGAAGTTATTTTTCTGAGGTTTGTAGTCCCTAGATATTTAATGACTGATGGTGGTTCACATTTTATTCATGGTGCTTTCCATAAAATGCCTGCTAAATATGATGTCAACCATAGAATTGCATCTCCTTATCATCCTCAGTCTAGTGGTCAAGTGGAATTGAGCAATAGAGATATTACATTGATTTTGCAAAAGACTGTTAATAGATCTAGAAAGAATTGGTCTAAGAAACTTGATGATGCATTATGGGCTTATAGAACTGCTTATAAAAATCCTATGGGTATGTCTCCGTAAAAAATGGTTTATGAAAAAGCATGCCACTTACCTCTCAAACGAGAACATAAGGCATATTGGGCATTTAAAGAGCTCAATTATGATTTCAAACTTGCCAGCGAGAAGAGGTTATTTGACATTAGCTCACTTTATTAATGGAGAACCCAAGCCTATGAGAATGCCAAGTTACTTAAAGGAAAAGTTGAAAAATGGCATGACACAAGGATACAACAGAGTGAGTTTAATGTAGGTGATCATGTTTTGCTATACAACTCTCGGTTAAGATTTTTTGCTGGAAAGCTTCTCTCTATATGAGAAGGCCCTTACATTATCGAGGAGGTCTATCGCTCCGGTGCCATCAAAATCAACAACACCGAAGGCACAAACCCGAAGGTGGTAAACGGTCAAAGAATAAAACATTACATATCAGTTACTCCCTTAAATGTTGAGACCAATATAATTAACACCGTGACACCGGAGGAGTACATAAGGGACACTTTCCATAATGTTTCTGACTCCGAAAAGGAATAGGTATGTGGTACGGTAAGTAAATTGACTCCAAAACATTTCCAATAGCATTTTTTTCTCTGTTTTGGAATATTTAGAAAAATAGGAAAATTAAAAGTTGTCCAAAGAGCGCACGAGGCAACCACAAGGGTGGTGGGGGCTCCCTACTCCCTGGGCACGCCCATTCCTTGTGGCCACCTCGTGTGCCCTCCGGACTCCGTTTTCTTGCACACTATTTATTTTGGTCGGTAAAAATTCATTATATAATCTCCCGAAGGTTTTGATCACCGTACCACGACGAAATCCTCTGTTCTTGTTTCAAGTTGTTTGTCTGACATATCTAGATCGCCATGACGACTTCAAGCGCCCTTAAGGACAAGTTTTTCGAGAAGGTCATCAACCCCTACCTTGCGGAGTTGCTGCAACACCCTCAAACCATTGAGATGTGTGAGGGGGTGCTGCACATCTGCGGCATTGAGGGGCCGAAGAAGACCGGAAGCATGGAGACAAGACTCGAAGCGATGGAACATCAATTTTTCAAGTGTCAGGGGATGGTGGAGTGTGGACTTAACGCCAATCACATGATGATCGCATAATTCACCAATAATCACAAGTTGGACACCAAGAACATTGGGGAGGCCATCTTCAAGCTTCACAAGAGAATCGAGCATCTCCAAGCCCAGATCTATGACCTGCAAAACCAAAACTGTGAATATGAATACAGATTTAAGAGGATGAATTTGGCTGCAGATTTGAGGATCCCGGAGACTCGTTCATATTTCTATGATGGTGAGCCTATGCCTTGGAAGATGAATGACAAGCCTGCTACATCAACAACTTCATCAACATCACCTCCGAAGAAAGAAACATAAATACATGAGTATGTGCACCCCCCTTGGCAACTGCCAAGCTTGGGGGAGGTGCCCCGGTATCGTATCGTATCACCATCACATCTTTATGTTTATCGTTTTCCTTAGTTCGAATCTTTTGATTATATCTTGATCTAGTAGAATAAAGTTTTTAGTATGATCTAGCTTTGAGTTTTGTTTTGATATCTATCTATGTAACCGAGTCCATGAGTTATATAATAAAGAGTAGTTTGAGTAGAGGGCTTTACTTTCTTGCTATGATCTTGAGGGAATTAAATAAAAGGAAATATAAAAATAAATAAAAAGATCATATGCTGATCTTATGGAGAGTAATGACTTCACACATAAAGAGTATGATGAATAAAATTTGTTGAGAGTTGACAAACATAGTTTTGGTCTTATTGCAATTAATAGGAAGTAATAAAGAAAGAGAGGTTTCACATATAAATACACTATCCTCGACCTCTTTTGTGATTGTGAGCACTCATTAAAATATGACATGTTAAAAAGTTTAGGTCAGACAAGGAAGACAACATAATGGGTTATGTCTTCTTACATCTGAATAGAAGTTATATGGTCATGGATCACCCAACATGTTGAGCTTGCTTTTTGCTCTCATGATAGCCAAATCCCTTGTACTAACTAGAGATACTACTTGTACATCCAAACATCCCTTAAACTAGTTTTGCCATGAGAGTTCACCATACCTACATATGGATTGAGTAAAATCCTTCAAGTAAGTTGTCATCGGTGCAAGCAATAAAAATTGCTCTCTAAATATGTACTCCCTCTGTTCGGAATTACTTGTCTCAAAAATGGATGTATCTAGAATTAAAATACGTCTAGATACATCCATTTCCGCGACAAGTAATTCCGAACGGAGGGAGTATGATCTATTAGTGTGAAGAAAATAAGCTCTATACGAACTTGTGATATGGAAAAAGTAAAAGCGACGGACTACATAATAAAGGTCCTTATCACAAGCGACAATATAAAGCGACGTTCTTTTGCATTAAGATTTTGTGCATCCAACCATAAAAGCGCATGACAACCTCTGCTTCCCTCTGCGAAGGGCCTATCTGTTTCTTTTATCTTTTACCATTATACAAGAGTCATGGTGATCTTCACCTTTCCTTTTTACACTTTTTCCTTTGGCAAGCTCTATGTATATATAGGGTGGGTCTATTCTCATAACACCCCTTAAGACCTTATTCTCATAACAAAGGCCTTATTCTCATAACACCCCCCACTTAACATAGGTTTCTAGTGTGGCAGCGCCCCGAGGACAGCAACCCCCTCCCCACCCCGCCTTCTAGCGCGGCGGCGCCCGCAGACGACGGCCCCCTCCCCACCCCGCCTTCTAGCGCGGCAGCGTCCCCGCGGCCGGCGGCGACCCCCTCCCCTCACCGCCTTCTTGCGCGGAGCGCCGGCGGACGGCGACCCAGGAGGATGCAGATCGAATTGTGTGGCCCTTCTCCGGGGGCAGCGCCTAATCAGCGCCGCCGCCCCTCTCGTCCGCCCAATCGCCCCCAAATCGCTGCCGGATTCGCCGCCGCTCCTCTCCTTCGCGAAATCAGCGTGGAGAGCGCCGACGGCACGCTTCTGCGCTCCTACTATCGTGATATGATTGGCGCGCCGCCTCCTCAAGCACCGCCAGCTGCAGCACCCCCGCGGATCGGAGCCTCTCGCATGGGAGATCTGCCGCCGTTCACCCAGCTGAAGCATCCAGCCTCGGCGATGCATGGCAGCGGGAAGAGAACTGCAAGGATGCCTTCTCCGGCAACCTTGCAGTCGTCATGGATGCGAACTGCAATGGTCATTTCGCCCATCCAGCCTTCTCCCGCGATAATGGTGAAAGTTGAAAAAGCCCATGAGTTCCTGCAGCGGAGGTGGAATGCACACCAACAGCAGGCCGAGTTGCATCTGCAGAAGGAGAGAACTGCTCTCAAGAGGAAAGTCACGCTTCCAGATAATGTAAGAAATTCACATACCCAACCCCCCACCTCCAGTTTAGTATAGTGCAGTTGCTTTCTAGTGTTTGATGAGAAATTCAAATTGCAGTGCCCTTTTTATTACCATGCAGTGCCCTCTTGCGTCAACTGCAGTGCCATGTATCTGCCAGTAAAAAACAGAAAGATACTTCGAAAATGAAAATGCGCTATGGCTGAACAATGCAGTCCACCATGGCTTACATATGTAGAGCGCTGTGGCTTAAAACTGAAGTGCAGTGTTTCTTGATGTTAGCTCCCAGTGCCCCTACTATAGAATGAAAAACTGAAGTGCAATTTCTCCAGTTGCATATGTAATGATATATAGTATGAAAATGCAGTTCATTTCAGTGTTAGCGTGCATAACGCTTTGGCTTAATACTGTGCAGGAAATTACTATGCCTCCAAACCAGAAGATACCTCGATTGATTCACAACACAAAGCCCCTGAACTGCGTTGGAAGAGGAGAGTGGGAGATGGCTGGATGGATAACACCTGAAATACCTAGGGGTTTCTTTAACACAACAAACAGAACTGCGTACTCGGTGGAGGAAGATGTAGAGGATAAAGATGAAAACAGTGAACCAAAGATCACTCGAGATGGAGAAGGCAGTGAAGCAAAAAGTGCGCAAGATGAGGAGGACGACGACGATCTGGTCTACATGGGGGAGCATGCGCAGAAAGATGATGAGGAGGATGATGATGAAGAGCAAATCATAACAGTTATGCAGCCAAGGTACACGCGTGTCTTTGAAACATTTGGCCAGCAGATCAGAACGGATGATATAGCACCTCCACAAGCCAATGTTGAAACCCAGCAAGTTCGGCAAGTTCATGAGCAAACTATTCGTCAACGAAGAGATAGTGGAATTCCACCCAGGCCGCCTACTGCGCAACAAAAGAATCGGAAGCAAAATCAAGGAGAGCCACAAGCAACCAAAAAAGTAAAGTTCTCAACACTTTTGCCTCCTCGCGATCCTACATTACACAGATCTGTTGTCACTCCTCCATGCCCAATAAACATCGGTGAGCTACAAACACCGTTAGAGAAAAAACAGTACATGCATGTAAGCTTCCTTGCCTAACTACTGCAGTTCACTTACACATTCTTTCAACTTGTGCATTCTCATTAACAAAAAAAAACATTCCATATGGTGGTGCAGAATGAGAACATGCTCCAAGAACTTGTGCCTGTTAAAGGTATGCAATTCACATCATACGCTGCGGCGCAAAACTTCTACAACACGTATGCGAGGCATGCAAGCTTCGGCACACGTAAAAACGGCGGATACAAAACAAACAGCTACATAGTGTGCTCAAATGAAGGCAAAAGCAAGGAAACTGTCACAGATTATGACAGAAAGCGAGAGAAAACAACAAAGAGGACTGGCTGCAAGGCGAGAATCAGAGTGAAAAAAATCAAGGATGTGTTTGTGATAGCAGAGATTGAGCTCAATCACAACCACAGGATGATTGAGAGCCCGGCTATGCTTCTGCACATGCACTCACATAAGACGGATGATCCGTTACTTGATAAACTAGTGAAGGACATGCAGAGCGACAACCTGACGCACACGCAGATGATGTCAACCCTGTCAAGAATGTCAGGAGGGCTACACTTTATGGGGCGCACTAGCCGTGACTGGGTGAACAAGTACGTTCACTAAACAAAAACGATATCTCGTCTATTTGATGCAGTTCGCTTGTGCATTTCTGTATGTCTTTAATGCTGCAAGTATTATTATTTCGAACTACAGGAAGCACCAATTCGCGAGGGAGGAAATAGAAGACGATGTGAAGAAACTCCTGGCTTTCTTTGAGAAAATGCAGCAAATAAACCCGTAGTTCTTCTATGATTACGACAAAGATGTCGATAACCGTGTGCGAAACATCTTCTGGGCGAACGCGAGCTGCCGGGGATCCTACGAAGATTTTGGAGATTGTGTCACATTTGACCCGACCTACAAGATCAACAAGTTCCACATGCCTCTGGCCGTCTTCGTTGGAGTCAACCACCACCTCCAAAGTACAATATTTGCTATGGCTCTCATCAGAGACGAAACAATACCGACTTTCGAGTGGGTGTTCCGGATGTTCTTGCATTGCATGAACAACAAGCGGCCAATCTCCATACTTACAGGTATGCTAAAGAATGGGTTTAAATAACACTGCAGTTCACTGCCAAGTTTTGTAGTCCATTTCTTCCATCCAACGAAAAATCAGCAAAAGCAGAAAAAGATATGCAGTTCTCTCAATAACTCACTGCTTGGTTTTTCAAAAACATGCAGATCAATGCCCCTCCATGGATGCCGTGATAAAAAGTACGCTAATAGGCACATTGCACAAGTTATGCCATTGGCATATACTGAAAAAAAATACAAGGATCACCCGTCCTTGCTGTACAAAGCGTATGAGACATTCAATGATGAGCTGACCTCAGTTCTCAACCACCCGCTAATGCCGTCAGAGTTTGAACGCGCTTGGCATGAGCTCATGGAGAAGTATAACCTGCAAAATGATGAAATTATGAAGGCGCTCTGGACAGACCGAAAAGAATGGATATCAGCTTACTACAAGGAGGTGTTCTGTGCACGGATGACGTCGACACAGAGAAGTGAAAGCATGAACCGGATCTTAAAGAGGAACTTTGTCAAGGAAAGACACGACCTACACATCTTTGCATCGCAGGTGGACAGGTGCATCCAGACAAGGAAGGGCGTCGAGCACGCGGAGACCATAGCTAACGAGGTATATAACCAGAGCAAAGTTTTTAAGCTGGATGAGCAATTAATAAACACTACTCACTTTTGGTTGGGAAACGTAGTATTTTCAAAATTTTCTTACGATCACGCAAGATCTATCTACTAGATGCATAGCAACGAGGGGGAGAGTGTGTCTACGTACCCTCGTAGACCGGGAGCGGAAGCGTCAAGTGACGCGGTTGATGTAGTCGAACTTCTTCATGATCCAACCGATCAAGCACCGAACGTACGGCACCTCCGTGTTCAGCACACGTTCAGCTTGATGACGTCCCACGAGCTCTTGATCCAGTTGAGCTTCACGAGAGAGTTTCGCCAGCACGACGACGTGGTGACAGATATGATGTATCTACCAGCGTAGGGATTCGCCTAAGCACTGCAACGGTATGACCGAGGTGTGCTTCTGTGGAGAGGGGCACCGCACACGGCTAAAACAATTCAACTTGTGTGTCCTAGGGTGCCCCCCTTGCCCCCGTATATAAAGGAGCAAGGGAGAGGCCGGCCCTAGAGGGGGCGCGCCAAGTGTGGGGAGTCCTACTAGGACTCCCAAGTCCTAGTAGGATTCCCCTTTCCTTTTCGGAGTAGGAGAGAAGGAAAGAGGTGGAGAGGGAGAAGGAAAAGGGGGCTGCACCCCTTGTCCAATTCGGACCAGAGGGGGGGCGCACGCCTCCTTCCTTTTGGCCTTTCTCCTCTATTCCCGTATGGCCCAATAAGGCCCATATACTCCGAAAAATACCCGAATCACTCGGAACCTTTCCGATGTCCGAATATAGTCGTCCAATATATCGATCTTTACGTCTCGACCATTTCGAGACTCCTCGTCATGTCCCCGGTCTCATCCGGGACTCCGAAATCCTTCGGTACATCAAAACTCATAAACTCATAATACCGATCGTCATCAAACGTTAAGCGTGCGGACCCTACGGGTTCGAGAACTATGTAGACATGACCGAGACTCATCTCCGGTCAATAACCAATAGCGGAACCTGGATGCTCATATTGGCTCCTACATATTCTACGAAGATCTTTATCGGTCAAACCGCATAACAACATACGTTGTTCCTTTTGTCATTGGTATGTTACTTGCCCGAGATTCGATCGTCGGTATCTCTATACCTAGTTCAATCTCGTTACCGGCAAGTCTCTTTACTCATTCCGTAATACATCATCTCGTGACTAACTCATTAGTCTTTTGCTTGCAAGGCTTATTATGATGTGCATTACCGAGAGGGCCCAGAGATACCTCTCCGACACTCGGAGTGACAAATCCTAGTCTTGATCTATGCCAACACCACGAACACTTTCGGAGACACCTGTAGAGCATCTTTATCATCACCCAGTTACGTTGTGATGTTTGATAGCACACAAGGTGTTCCTACGGTATTCAGGAGTTGCATAATTTCATAGTCATAGGAACATGTATAAGTCATGAAGAAAGCAATAGCAGTAAAACTAAACGATCATAGTGCTAAGCTAACGGATGGGTCTTGTCCATCACATCATTCTCCTAATGATGTGATCCCGTTGATCAAATGACAACTCATGTCTATGGTTAGGAAACATAACCATCTTTGATCAATGAGCTAGTCTAGTAGAGGCATACAAGGGACACTCTGTTTTGTCTATGTATTCACACATGTACTAAGTTTCCGGTTAATACAATTCTAGCATGAATAATAAACATTTATCATGATATAAGGAAATATAAATAACAACTTTATTATTGCCTCTAGGGCATATTTCCTTCAGTCTCCCACTTGCACTAGAGTCAATAATCTAGCTCACATCGCCATGTGATTTAATATCGATAGTTCACATCGTTATGTGAATAACACCCATAGTTCACATCGCCATGTGACCAACACCCAAAGGGCTTACTAGAGTCAATAATCTAGTTCACATTGCTATGTGATTAATACCCAAGAGTAATAAGGTGTGATCATGTTTTGCTTGTGAGAGAAGTTTAATCAACGGGTCTGTCACATTCAGATCCGTATGTATTTCGCAAATTTCTATGTCTACAATGCTCTGCATAGAGCTACTCTAGCTAATTGCTCCCACTTTCAATATGCATCCAGATTGATACTTAGAGTCATCTGGATTTAGTGTCAAAGCTTGCATCGGTGTAACCCTTTACGACGAACTCTTTATCACCTCCATAATCGAGAAACATTTCCTTAGTCATCCAGTTACTAAGGATAATTTTGACCGCCGTACAGTGATCTACTCCTGTATCACTATTGTACCCCCTTGACAAACTCATGGCAGGTACACAACATGTTTGGTACACAGCATGGTATACTTTATAGAACCTATGGCTGAGGCATAGGGAATGACTTTCATTCTCTCTATATTTTTCTGCCGTGGTCTGGCTTTGAGTCTTACTCAACTTCACACCTTACAAGTCTGGCAAGAACTCCTTCTTTGACTGATCCATTTTGAACCACTTCAAAATCTTATCAAGGTATGTACTCATCGAAAGTCTTATCAAGCGTCTTGATCTATCTCTATAGATCTTGATGCCCAATATGTAAGCAGCTTCACCAAGGTCTTTCTTTGAAAAACTCCTTTCAAACACTCCTTTATGCTTTCCAGAAGATTCTACATCATTTCTGATCGACAATATGTCATTGACATATACTTATCAGAAAGGTTGTAGTGCTCCCACTCACTTCTTGTAAATACAGGCTTCACCGCAAGTCTGTATAAATCTATATGCTTTGATCAACTTATCAAAGCGTATATTCCAACTCCGAGATGCTTGCACCAGTCCATAGATGGATCGCTGGAGCTTGCACATTTTGTTAGCACCTTTAGGATTGACAAAACCTTCTGGTTGCATCATATACAAGTCTTCTTTAATAAATCCATTAAAGAATGCAGTTTTGTTATCCATTTGCTAGATTTCATAAAATGCGGCAATTGCTAACATGATTCGGACAGACTTAAGCATCGCTACGGGTGAGAAAGTCTCATCGTAGTCAACTCTTTGAACTTGTTGAAAAACTTTCGCAATAAGTCGAGCTTTGTAAACAGTAACATTACCGTCAGCGTCAATCTTCCTCTTGAAGATCCATTTATTTTCGATGGCTTGCTGATCATCGGGCAAGTCAACCAAAGTCCACACTTTGTTCTCATACATGGATCCCATCTCAGATTTCATGGCCTCAAGCCATTTTGCGGAATCTGGGCTCATCATCGCTTCCTCATAGTTCGTAGGTTCATCATGGTCCAGTAACATGACTTCCAGAACCGGGTTGCCGTACCACTCTGATGCGGAACGAACTCTGGTTGATCTACGAAGTTCAGCAGAAACTTGATCTGAAGTTTCATGATCATCATCATTAGCTTCCTCACTAATTGGTGTAGGAATCACTGGAACTAGTTTCTGTGATGTTCCACTTTCCAATTTGGGAGAAGGTACAATTACCTCATCAAGTTCTACTTTCCTCCCACTCACTTCTTTCGAGAGAAACTCCTTCTCTAGAAAGGATCCACTCTTAGCAACAAAGACCTTGCCTTCGGATTTGTGATAGAAGGTGTACCCAACTGTTTCTTTTGGGTATCCTACGAAGATTTACTTCTCCGATTTGGGTTCGAGCTTATCATGTTGAAAGTTTTTCACATAAGCATCGCAGTCCCAAACTTAAAGAAATGACAGCTTAGGTTTCTCGTCAAACCACAGTTCATAAAGTGTCATCTCCACGGATTTAGATGGTGCCCTATTTAACGTGAATATAGCTGTCTCTAATGCATAACCCCAAAAGCGATAGTGGTAGATCAGTAAGAGACATCATCGATCGCACCATATCTAATAAAGTACAGTTATGACGTTCGGGCACACCATTACACCGTGGTGTTTCAGGTGGCGTGAGTAGTGAAACTATTTCACATTGTTTTTACTGAAGGCCAAACTCGCTAAATCAAATATTTTACCTCTACGATCATATCGTAGAAACTCTTATTTTCTTGTTACGATGATTCTCCACTTCACTCTAAAATTCTTTGAACTTTTCAAATGTTTCAGACTTGTGCTTCATTAAGTAGATATACCCATATCTGCTCAAATCATTAGTGAAGGTCAGAAAATAACGATACTCGCTGCGAGCTTCAACACTCATTGGTCCACATACATCTGTATGTATGATCTCCAACAAATCTGTTGCTCGCTCCATTGTTCCGGAGAACGGAGTTTTAGTCATCTTGCCCATGAGGCATGGTTCGCAAGCACCAAGTGATTCATAATCAAGTAATTCCAAAAGTCCATTACTATGGAGTTTCTTCATGCACTTTACACCATTATGACCTAAACGGCAGTGCCACAAATAAGTTGCACTATCATTATTAACCTTGCATCTTTTGGCTTCAATATTATGAATATGTGTATCACCACGATCGAGATCCAACAAACTATTTTTATTGGGTGTATGACCATCGAAGGTTTTATTCATGTAAACAGAATAACAATTATTCTATGACTTTAAATGAATAACCGTATTGCAACAAATATGATCAAATCATATTCATGCTTAACGCAAATGCCAAATAACATTTATTTAGGTTTTACACTAATCCTGAAAGTATAGGGAGTGTGCGATGATGATCATATCAATCTTGGAACCACTTCCAACACACATCGTCACTTCACCTTTAACTAGTCTCTGTTCATTCTACAATTCTCGTTTCGAGTTACTAATTTTAGCAAGTGAACTGGTATCAAATACCCAGGGTTGCTATGAACACTAGTAAAGTACACATCAATAATCTGTATATCAAAATATACCTTTGTTCACTTTGTCATCCTTCTTATCCGCCAAGTATCTAGGGCAGTTCCACTTCCAGTGACCATTTCCTTTGCAGTAGAAGCACTTAGTTTCAGGCTTGAGTTTTAGCTTTGGGTTTCTTCACGGGAGTGACAACTTGCTTGTCATTCTTATTGAAGTTCCCCTTCTATCCCTTTGCCCTTTACTTGAAACAAGTGGTCTTGTTAACCATCAACACTTGATGCTTTTTCATGATTTCTACCTTCACCGACTTCAGCATCGCGAAGAGCTCGGGAATTCCTTTCGTCATCCCTTGCATATTATAGTTCATCACAAAGTTCTACTAACTTGGTGATAGTGACTAGAGAACTTTGTTAATTACTATCTTATCTGGAAGATTAACTCTCACTTGATTCAAGTAATTATAGTACCCAGACAATCTGAGCACATGCTCACTGGTTGAGCTATTCTCCTCCATCTTGTAGGCAAAGTACTGTCAGAAGTCTTATACCTCTCGACATGGGCATGAGTATGAAATACTAATTTCAACTCTTGGAACATCTTATGTGCTCCGTGGTGTTCAAAACATTTTTGAAGTCCCGGTTCTAAGCCGTAAAGCATGGTGCACTTAAACTATCAAGTAGTCATCATACCGAGCTTTTGTCAAAACGTTCATAACGTCTACATCTGCTCTTGCAATAGGTCTGTCACCTAGCGGTGCATCAAGGACATAATTCTCTGTGCAGCAATGAGGATAATCCTCAGATCACGGAACAATTCCGCATCATTGCTACTAACATCTTTCAACTTAGTTTTCTCTAGGAACATATAAAAAATAAACGGGGAGCAACATCGCGAGCTATTGATCTACAACATAGATATGCTAATACTACGAGGACTAAGTTCATGATAAATTAAAGTTAAATGTAATCATATTACTTAAGAACTCCCACTTAGATAGACATCCCTCTAGTCATCTAAATGATCACGTGATCCAAATCAACTAAACCATGTCCGATCATCACGTGAGATGGAGTAGTTTCAGTGGTGAACATCTTATGTTGATCATATCTACTATATGATTCACGCTCGACCTTGCGGTCTCCAGTGTTCCGAGGCCATATCTGCATATGCTAGGCTCGTCAGTTTAACCCGAGTATTCTGCGTGTGCAAAACTGGCTTACACCCGTTGTATTTGAACGTAGAGCTTATCACACCCGATCATCACGTGGTGTCTCGGCACGACGAACTTTTGCAACGGTGCATACTCAAGGAGAACACTTATATCTTGAAATTTAGTAAGGGATAATACTACCATCGATGTAATGCCCAGGATGGAGTTATACCTCCTACGTGTCGAGGCACGACTTAAAGGCATAAATCCATCCTAGAATGATCTCAAGTTTGGTATCTTTGCACGACTCATGTAAAAGAGGGATTAAATTGCAAAAGGAGATAGTTGGCTTACACTCGCCACTTCACACAATACAATACATAATCAATACATCATTCAGAACATCACAACCCGACTACGGGTGAAGAACCAAAGAAAGATACCAAAACAACATAAAGCCACAGGTCAGGATCGAATCCTAGTAGAAACCACTACTGAGCATCGAAACGTCACAAGCAAACGGTCAAACTCTTCAACGAGCTCCTGGTGAAGCACTGATCCAGCTCCTGCATCAAACTCGGCTGAACCTGCAACTGGTGTGGTGAAGTAACTGTGAGCCACAGAGGACTCAGCAATCCCGTTCCCGGGTAACAAGACTATTTAAGCCTTGGGTGAGGGCAAGGCTGAAGAAAGAACGAGAGGTGAAGGAACAAACAAGAGTCTGCAGCAGCAACTAGCACTAACTTACGTAAAAGAGAGCGAGAAGAGAAGTTGCATCGGTCGAAAGATGATCACGAAGTGATCCTAACTAAAGCCGGTCAAACATAACCCCACCGTGTTCAACTCCCGAATCCCTATTCGGAAATTGACAGTCACGGTACACACGCTGGTAGTGTATTGGAAACATTGTGTCAAGTTATCTACAACCGGAATTAACAAGCTCCCATCTGCCACATAACCGCGGGCACGGCTTTCGAAAGTTCAAACCCTGCAGGGGTGTTCCAACTTGGCCCATCACAAGCCCACGATCCGCGGAGTCGCAACTCCATAGTTGAGAAGACCCGAGTATTCTCGGAATCCCGTGCTCAAGTTAAACCGAACTAAGGTAAGGCTAATCCAGCAAATCCTCCCGGCGTGCCGACACCCTGATAGTAGCCGCGCGTATCTCGTCTCAGGCCACGACCGGATGAGCGCTACGTACAGTACCAAAGACCCCAGATAACTGGGTGGTACCGCAAGTGACTCTAGTTTGGGACCAACACCATCAGCACTGGCCCCCCCTGCTATGTAGAATTAAGAAAGAGGGTTTGCAAGGCCCTTAAGTAAGTTTTATTAGTTTGTTATTAGGCAAATAGTACCAATGTTGGGACTTGCTGGAAAAGACTTAGCACTTAGCGGTTTATCAAGGGGGTCCCATACACCCCAACCGTGTTAGGAACGCATAATCAAGGAACATAACACCGGTTTATACGGTTCCTAACGGCATGAGTGGAACAAAACACCAAGCAAAAGGCTTAGCCTTCCACCCTTGCCAGTATATAGATGATTTCATTTTTAAGCATTTATATAGTGTGATATAACCCAACCAAACTTCAACATGAAGCAAGCATCTTCAAACTTCACCTGCAACTAACAATGCTATAAGAGGGGCTGAGCAAAGCCTACGTATAGCCAAGCAACGGTTTGCGTAGGTAGGGTGGTTAAACATGGCAATGGTTACAAGTAGGAGGCTGACAGGAAAGACATGGGCATCGAGGCAAATACTACAGAGCGATACTCTAGCAAGAGGCAAAAATAGTAATGGTATCCGGGTTCGGTCATCTTGCCTGGGATTCCACAAGGGAGAAGAACGGATCCAAGAAGAAGACGGAGCAACACTGACGAGCGGATCCTCACAACTCCGGAACGGAACCGAAGCTAACAAGAGAAGCAACCGGAAAGAAACAAACAACACGGTAAACACACAATCATGAACATGGCATACGATGCACATCCAAGTATGATGCATGTCCGGTTTAAATATGCAAGGCATGGCAAGGTGCACAAACAAAACTACAAGTTAAGTGGAGCTCAATATGCAACGAGTTGCATATTGACGAAACACCACATATTAATTATTTAGTTGACTCTCATTATTTACAAGACAAGATTAAATGTTTTAGCATGGCAAGAGGTGAAGCATAAAGAAACTACACTATTAAGGCAATTTAAATGAGGCCGGAGAATAACAACAACATATTCCGGAAAATCCTCATGAGCATGTTTAATGATTATAAGCAACAACAATTCACACATATTAATGTTGTTAATATGATGCGGATGACATGATTAAGTTTATGCAAGTTTTTATTAAAAGGTTGACTTAAAAGAGATAAGAAGCATTTGTCACCGTGGTGGAACGAAAGGGTGCCACGGCAACGATCCGAAAAAGAAGCAACGCAACATCTCGGTTCCGGTACTCGTTGAGAGACCGGTGCAAAAGATAGAATCGACGTGAGCGAGTCAAACGAGATGAAAGAGGTGGGTGATCCCGTTACCGGGTTCCCACGAGTCGGTGACGAGGCAACCGAGGAACATGACAAAAGGGACGAAACGGACACGAAGCACACACGAGAGACATTTCATACAACACAACAAGCACAAGCGTTCATCCACGGGGTCGCGTCTCGGGGTTATACCTTCGAAGCGTTCTCTCTCGAAGCGGTTCGAGAGCGTCGAGGAAGTAGCCGTAGTAGAGGAAGTAGTGGTACACGGGGCGACGGTAGTGGTACACGATCGTAGTGGGAAGTAGTTGTTCCGTTCGTCTTGGCGGTTCCACGACGGCGGTAGTTGTTCACGGTCATCGGTAGTCGTTCGGGGCGTCGTGGTACTCGGGGCTCCCGTTTGCGACGGTAGTGGAAGTAGTGGAACTTGACGCATCCGAAGAGGTACTTGACGAGTCGGTCGCGGTACTTGTCGTTCTCGAGTGCTCCGGGCGTCGAGGTACTCGTACATGTAGTGGTACTTGTCGGGTCAGGTAGTGGTACTCGCCGTAGGGGTACTTGGTCGGGTCGCCGGTAGTCGTTCGCGTAGTCGTACACTGTTCAGGTTAACAACACCAGCAACAAAACAAAAAAAAAACAGAACTACAACACTGAGACAGTCCAAAGGAGGCAGCGGCTGGAGAAGGCCGACGGGGGCGAGGCCGGATGCGGGGCGGCTCTGGCTGGCAGGGAACAGAGGCAGGGCGCTCGGGGCAGAAGGGCACCAGACGGAGGGAGCTCGGGGACGGACGCTCGCGCACGCAGAGGGAGGCGGCGCTCGGCCTGCGGACGGGACGGCGGAGGGAGGCCGGCTGCGGGGCGTCTCGGGCCGAAGGACGCGGACGGAGGGAGCCTCGGTCGCCGGGCGACGGTAGGGCGCAGCCTTCGGCGCTGCTGGAGAGGACCTCGCGGCCCTGGAGGCGGCCGGCTCGACGCGGGGAACGGAGGGAGATCGACGGGGCGAGGAAGGCCTGGGCGGCAGTTCCTGGTCGGCTCCGGCTCGGGTAAACGGCCGGCGGGTTGAGGCCGCGGGCCTGGCCAAGCGGGCGCTCGGGAAGGAGGCCAGAGGGCCGCGGTGGCGAAGGCTGCAAGGCGACGCAGAGAAGGACGGACGGAGGGCGCGGACGCTCGCGTCGGGGAACGAGGGCACGCGCTCGTGCGCGGCGCTCCCGCGGCGGGGCTGGCGAGGACGGCTAGAGGCGCGCGTCGGCTGCTCTGGGATTGAGCGAAGGGGCTGCAGGGAACCGGGCGCAGAGGAGGAAATCGGCCAGAGCACTGCGGGGTGCGAGGGAAGATCGAGGGGAGGCAGAGACTCGATGGGTTCGGGCGACGGGGAGAGAAAAGGGGAGTGCGGTCGGGCTCGGTCGAGAGATGAGCGAGAGGGTGCGGCGGCGGCTGAGGGACGAGAGGGAGATGCGCTAGGGTTAGGGGGTATGCGGGCTGAGGGAGTTGGGCCGAAGTGAGGTTTGGGCCAGGAGGTGGGGAGAGGCCTGGCCAGAGTGGCTGGGCTCCCAAGGGAGAAGGAGGAGAGGAATGGGCCTGCGGCTGCTCCTTCTTTTATCTCTTAAATAGAAACAAATAAAAACAAAAGAGAGGAAAAAGGAAAAGAGGAGGGGGGTTAGGCAAGAATTAGGTCAAAGGTTATTTTTCCCGGGCTCGTAAAAATGAGCACGACCGGAGAAAAATACAAAAGGCAAGGACGGGAAATAATTCAAACATATTTGAATTTAATTCAAATAGGTTTGAACTAAGACGAGATTATTGAGGTGTCCAAAAATGTCCGGAATTTTGGAGGAGCCTCGAAACAACGGAAAGAATTATCGGCAAGGTTTTGAAGGTGAAACACGAAGTGAAACATGGGGAAATTATGCAAGTGTGTTATGGTGATTCCGGAGCAATGGAATAATTATTAATATAGCTCCCTAAATATTGAGAGGCTTTTATATGTTATAAAGAGAAGTCACCTTCCCTCGATTTAAATGGACCGACGGTCCACACGATTTATTTAGGTTGAGATGCAAAAATAAAATATGACATGATGGCATGATGACATGATGCAATGCAAAAATAAATAACACAAGCACAAAAGAACCACACGGGCAACCCGGAACATCTGGAATCTTCGAGCATCTTCTGGAATCTTCTGGGACGTCAGTCTCGGGCGTCACAACTCTCCCACACTAACAGAGGATCTCGACCCGAGATCCTAGAGATATCACCGGGTAAAAACGGAAGAGGAAGAGGTAAAACAAAGTTGCGTTTTTGACAGACGAGTGAAACCAAAGAACCTTGAGAGGTTGAACAAAGTGAAAGAAAGAATGCAACGGAGATGAACGAAGATGAAACACTCCGTTAGAAAAGGAGGAACAAGGAACACAATGAGAACCTTGTAGGTTGAAAGACATGAACAAGAGCTTACGAACCAAAAGAATATGAAACCAGAACGGTATAGCCAAGGAATACGAATGACAGAATTTGGACAGCACTCCGTCTGAAAATGGAAGGAAAAGAACAAGAACTAGGCAAGTTGAGATGATACTTGAAGAAAACAACAACACATATGGCCTTCGAAACAATTAAAAGAATGGCACAAGGTTAAGAAAGATTCAGACAGCACTCCGGTTAAAAGAGAGTAAAAGCTAGATAAGATGAGAGAACTAGAATGAAGAATACAACACTCCGGTTAAAATGATAAGCAAAGGAGAATAAGATCTTGATACAAACGAGATTATGGTTAAAGATAGCAACATCAGAAAGCCTCCGGAATGAAAGAATAGCATATAGATCCAAGAAAGAAAAGAATGGAGAAGAAAATGACAACTTCTCCCACCAAATTGAATTAGGAAATCCTCCTTACAAAGAAGGGTTGAACGGAGTTGTTGGAAATTCAACAACGAAAGAATAAGCTTGAAGTGGGCTTATGGAAAACATCTCAGAATTATGAGGTGACAACCAGCCACTGACGGAAACATTTAACTGGATTGAGATTAACAAGGAGATGAAAAAACTTAATCACCGGAATGATAAATGAAGAACTTGGGTCATTTATAAGCACCATAATTAGCAACAATCCTTAGGGAAAGCTTTTAGGTGAAAAACAACCCAAGATAACTGCAAGGGATAAATTGAAGGGTTAAAAAGATCTCCTGAGAAAATAAGGATGATGGGTTTTAAATATCTCATTCTTGCTAACCCTTGAATCATGAAACATGAAGGGAAAATATCAAGAATGACATAACACCATCTGAAAAGATAAGGAGCAAGAATTGCACTTGGAAAGCATGATGAAGAATGCTTGAGCTCGAACAAGAATCTTGATGAAGACTTCAAGGATGAATTAAAACATGATGAACCACCATGAGAACTCCGGTAATGAAAAACATGAGAAGTGAAAGATGAAAAGAATAAGATTCAAGGCCCGCGATGAATTAGATTGAGCTTTGAAATGATAATTGAAATAACATGGATCTCCGGAAAACAAGATGAAGAATTTAGAACCAAGGATATGATATGGTGAACAAGCTCCAGATAAAAGAATTAAATCACTTAGAAGGAATAAGAATAAGAATTATGTTATGCATCTCCTTCACCAATTTAAATTGATGACAACCAAAGGATTTGGCATACTACTTATTCTCGGTGGAAAGAATTAAAGAGAGATCTAGCACAAGCTTGGGTAAATCTTCAACGAAGCACCGGTAGGATTGTGAAAAGAACAAATGAATTAAAACGATAACAACGGAAAAGTAAACTTGAGAGAACCACCGTAAAAATATGGAGACGAACGAAGAGACATCAATGAAGAATATTTGTAGGACGAAGTTGAAAACTGAGAACGAAGAAATCTTCTGAAATGATGGCCTTCGGAGGATCACAAAGAAAGAATTCATGAAATGCTTCAGATGGTTAGAAAGAATTCCTCACAATCTAAAACAATTATGAGGATGGCAAGAAGCTAGAACCACGAATCTTCAAGAGAACGGGTCAAAATTTAAGAGAAACTCTTCTCCGGTCTCCAAATGTTGAGAATGAAGACGAGAAATGCCATGAAGAATTGTTGAGCACTCCGGAATGAAGAATTAAAAGGTTGAACCAACGATGAAAAGAATTTGAAAGTAAACTTGGAGAAGGCATGTGACTGATGGAAATCATTCTTACGTCACACTTGAAAAGAATTTGAGTATAACTCCGGAAAAATTGGAAGAGTTAGGTAAGATCCTGGAAAAGACCTGTGGGTTAGGGCCCACTCAAAGAAAATCACCGTTGGAAAAGATTGCTTAAAGATATAGCACCGGTTGAATTAAATGGCTTGAATAAGATAACAACCTCAAAATAGCTTGAACGGATTAAGAATGGAATTATGAATCTTCAGCACTCCGGATATGAATAGCAAGAGGAGAATGATTAATTGGTGCACCGGAATAAGAAAGCATTGTGAAATGAGGAAAAGGATAAGATCAACACCGAAATCTTGAATTACATCCACCGGCAGAATTATGAAAACAAAAGAATGATGAACTTGAAGCTGTTGAGCATTTTCATGAAAAATCACCGGATAAGAACATTGAAGGAAAGAATGAAGGAATATCACATGAATAAATGGATACTTCATCTGAGAATTCCAGCTCCATAAAGAAAAGGGAGGGAGGGTGGGGAAAAGCAAAGATAACTTGGGATGAACAAGATGGGCACCGGTTGGAAAAGAATTAACATGACCATCTCGATGGTTAAGAAGGACTAGCACTCCCATAGAAATATGAGAATACCGATTAGGAAAGGTATGGAATCCACATTTGACATCGAAGCAACTCGAATACCAGAATCAAATCAAAACAAAGGGTAGATATGCAGCATGATCTTCACAAAATCATCCGAACAGAGAATTGAACGAATGAATTCTGCAGGTACATCAACTTGTCGAGAAGCCACTGGGAGAACAAAATGAAAATAAAAAGGAACAAGGAACAGATAGAACAAATACAAGATAGAAGCTTCGTTCGACATCTTCGTGCTGAAAGCTCATGGAACGTGTTACAAAAGGGTTTTGCAATCCCCGGATCAGCATAGCCAAGGACCCTTTAAGATGCAACTCCCGATCAGAACAAGTCCATAAAACCACTTCACTCAATGTAGAACCCCAAACTTCATATCGAGCATCCGTTGGAAGAATGCCTAGAACTACTAGATAAGCCCACCTATAGATTTCCGAAAGTTTCCAGTTATGCAATCAGGTGTTGGGGATACACGGGAAGCACCGCGCAATCAACTCTAAACCTACATCCAGGTGTATCCATCCTTCAACACATAACCAGTCTTTCTCGGAAACTGTTTACCTCGGACCTTCGAAAAGCATCCACTATAACAAGCTATGGCAATACTCTCGAACTACCTCCCCAGTACTGGGTGATGTCGGGGTTATCTTGCCACTGGCCGTATAGGAGAGATTTTCGATGTCGGCCGTCTTAAGTATTTAGTACTGTCGCGATATGCTTGTTACAATGATACCCCGAAGCTCAACTCCTCGGTAACAGGAGGCATCGAGAACAATATCCTTGTCACAAGAACATCGAAACAATCCCAGAATACTCGCGGGATCCTAAAAAAAATTTGGTGCAATTTTTGAAAGTAGAAGAGAAAAGAGTAATCGTCAGGAGTCCTCACCAGAGAGAAAGGGGATGAGAAGCAAAGAAAATCCTACTCTCCGATATAATATAGGACTCAAAAAGTTTTTAGTGTGTGCCTAGACTCAACCGTCAACGATTCGATCAATCAGTGGGGGCTTCTAGGTCGGAGAAGGCTCTGATACCAACTTGTAATGCCCAGGATGGAGTTATACCTCCTACGTGTCGAGGCACGACTTAAAGGCATAAATCCATCCTAGAATGATCTCAAGTTTGGTATCTTTGCACGACTCATGTAAAAGAGGGATTAAATTGCAAAAGGAGATAGTTGGCTTACACTCGCCACTTCACACAATACAATACATAATCAATACATCATTCAGAACATCACAACCCGACTACGGGTGAAGAACCAAAGAAAGATACCAAAACAACATAAAGCCACAGGTCAGGATCGAATCCTAGTAGAAACCACTACTGAGCATCGAAACGTCACAAGCAAACGGTCAAACTCTTCAACGAGCTCCTGGTGAAGCACTGATCCAGCTCCTGCATCAAACTCGGCTGAACCTGCAACTGGTGTGGTGAAGTAACTGTGAGCCACAGAGGACTCAGCAATCCCGTTCCCGGGTAACAAGACTATTTAAGCCTTGGGTGAGGGCAAGGCTGAAGAAAGAACGAGAGGTGAAGGAACAAACAAGAGTCTGCAGCAGCAACTAGCACTAACTTACGTAAAAGAGAGCGAGAAGAGAAGTTGCATCGGTCGAAAGATGATCACGAAGTGATCCTAACTAAAGCCGGTCAAACATAACCCCACCGTGTTCAACTCCCGAATCCCTATTCGGAAATTGACAGTCACGGTACACACGCTGGTAGTGTATTGGAAACATTGTGTCAAGTTATCTACAACCGGAATTAACAAGCTCCCATCTGCCACATAACCGCGGGCACGGCTTTCGAAAGTTCAAACCCTGCAGGGGTGTTCCAACTTGGCCCATCACAAGCCCACGATCCGCGGAGTCGCAACTCCATAGTTG
>LR738715.1:758175017-758216765 GCA_902687465.1 Secale cereale | reverse complement strand
CCTTCGGCGCTGCTGGAGAGGACCTCGCGGCCCTGGAGGCGGCCGGCTCGACGCGGGGAACGGAGGGAGATCGACGGGGCGAGGAAGGCCTGGGCGGCAGTTCCTGGTCGGCTCCGGCTCGGGTAAACGGCCGGCGGGTTGAGGCCGCGGGCCTGGCCAAGCGGGCGCTCGGGAAGGAGGCCAGAGGGCCGCGGTGGCGAAGGCTGCAAGGCGACGCAGAGAAGGACGGACGGAGGGCGCGGACGCTCGCGTCGGGGAACGAGGGCACGCGCTCGTGCGCGGCGCTCCCGCGGCGGGGCTGGCGAGGACGGCTAGAGGCGCGCGTCGGCTGCTCTGGGATTGAGCGAAGGGGCTGCAGGGAACCGGGCGCAGAGGAGGAAATCGGCCAGAGCACTGCGGGGTGCGAGGGAAGATCGAGGGGAGGCAGAGACTCGATGGGTTCGGGCGACGGGGAGAGAAAAGGGGAGTGCGGTCGGGCTCGGTCGAGAGATGAGCGAGAGGGTGCGGCGGCGGCTGAGGGACGAGAGGGAGATGCGCTAGGGTTAGGGGGTATGCGGGCTGAGGGAGTTGGGCCGAAGTGAGGTTTGGGCCAGGAGGTGGGGAGAGGCCTGGCCAGAGTGGCTGGGCTCCCAAGGGAGAAGGAGGAGAGGAATGGGCCTGCGGCTGCTCCTTCTTTTATCTCTTAAATAGAAACAAATAAAAACAAAAGAGAGGAAAAAGGAAAAGAGGAGGGGGGTTAGGCAAGAATTAGGTCAAAGGTTATTTTTCCCGGGCTCGTAAAAATGAGCACGACCGGAGAAAAATACAAAAGGCAAGGACGGGAAATAATTCAAACATATTTGAATTTAATTCAAATAGGTTTGAACTAAGACAAGATTATTGAGGTGTCCAAAAATGTCCGGAATTTTGGAGGAGCCTCGAAACAACGGAAAGAATTATCGGCAAGGTTTTGAAGGTGAAACACGAAGTGAAACATGGGGAAATTATGCAAGTGTGTTATGGTGATTCCGGAGCAATGGAATAATTATTAATATAGCTCCCTAAATATTGAGAGGCTTTTATATGTTATAAAGAGAAGTCACCTTCCCTCGATTTAAATGGACCGACGGTCCACACGATTTATTTAGGTTGAGATGCAAAAATAAAATATGACATGATGGCATGATGACATGATGCAATGCAAAAATAAATAACACAAGCACAAAAGAACCACACGGGCAACCCGGAACATCTGGAATCTTCGAGCATCTTCTGGAATCTTCTGGGACGTCAGTCTCGGGCGTCACAATCGAACTAAGCAAAATAAGAAGCATAATAAGATAAACATCACATGCAATCAAAATATGTGACATGATATGGCCATCATCATCTTGTGCTTTTGATCTCCATCTCCAAAGCACCGTCATGATCACCTTCGTCACCGGCGCGACACCTTCATCTCCATCGTAGCATCGTTGTTGTCTCGCCAACTATTGCTTCTACGACTATCGCTACCGCTTAGTGATAAAGTAAATCAATTACATGGCGATTGCATTTCATACAATAAATCGACAACCATATGGCTCCTGCCAGTTGCCGATAACTTTACAAAACATGATCATCTCATACAAAACCGTATATCTCATCATGTCTTGACCATATCACATCACAACATGCCCTGCAAAAACAAGTTAGACGTCCTCTACTTTGTTGTTGCAAGTTTTACGTGGCTGCTATGGGCTTAGCAAGAACCGTTCTTACCTACACATACAAAAACACAACGATATTTCGTGAAGTATGTGCTGTTTTAACCTTCACAAGGACCGGGCGTAGCCACACTTGATTCAGCTAAAGTGAGAGAGACAGACACCCGCCAGTCACCTTTAAGCAACGAGTGCTCATAACGGTGAAACCAGTCTCACGTAAGCGTACGGGTAATGTCGGTCCGGGCCGCTTCATCTCACAATACCGCCGAAGCAAAGTATGACATGCTGGTAAGCAGTATGACTAGTATCGCCCACAACTCATTGTGTTCTACTCGTGCGTATCATCTACGCATAGACCTGGCTCATGATGCCACTGTTGGGAAACGTAGTATTTTCAAAATTTTCCTACGATCACGCAAGATCTATCTACTAGATGCATAGCAACGAGGGGGAGAGTGTGTCTACGTACCCTCGTAGACCGGGAGCGGAAGCGTCAAGTGACGCGGTTGATGTAGTCGAACTTTTTCGCGATCCAACCGATCAAGCACCGAACGTACGGCACCTCCGCGTTCAGCACACGTTTAGCTTGATGACGTCCCACGAGCTCTTGATCCAGTTGAGCTTCACGGGAGAGTTTCGCCAGCACGACGGCATGGTGACAGATATGATGTATCTACCGGCGTAGGGCTTCGCCTAAGCACTGCAACGGTATGACCGTGGTGTGTTTATGTGGAGAGGGGCACCGCACACGGCTAAAACAATTCAACTTGTGTGTCCTAGGGTGCCCCCTTGCCCCCGTATATAAAGGAGGAAGGGAGAGGCCGGCCGTAGAGGGGGCGCTCCAAGTGTGGGGAGTCCTACTAGGACTCCAAAGTCCTAGTAGGATTCCCCTTTCCTTTCCGGAGTAGGAGAGAAGGAAAGAGGTGGAGAGGGAGAAGGAAAAGGGGGCTGCACCCCTTGTTCAATTCGGACCAGAGGGGGGGGCGCGCGCCTCCTTCCTTTTGGCCTTTCTCCTCTATTCCCGTATGGCCCAATAAGGCCCATATACTCCGAAAAATACCCGAATCACTCGAAACCTTTCCGTTGTCCGAATATAGTCATCCAATATATCGATCTTTATGTCTCGACCATTTCGAGACTCCTCGTCATGTCCCCGGTCTCATCCGGGACTCCGAACTCCTTCGGTAAATCAAAACTCATAATACCGATCTCATTACCGGCAAGTCTCTTTACTCGTTCCGTAATACATCATCTCGTGACTAACTCATTAGTCTTTTGCTTGCAAGGCTTATTATGATGTGCATTACCGAGAGGGCCCAGAGATACCTCTCCGACACTCGGAGTGACAAATCCTAGTCTTGATCTATGCCAACACCACGAACACTTTCGGAGACACCTGTAGAGCATCTTTATGATCACCCAGTTACGTTGTGACGTTTGATAGCACACAAGGTGTTCCTACGGTATTCGGGAGTTGCATAATCTCATAGTCATAGGAACATGTATAAGTCATGAAGAAAGCAATAGCAGTAAAACTAAACGATCATAGTGCTAAGCTAACGGATGGGTCTTGTCCATCACATCATTCTCCTAATGATGTGATCCCGTTGATCAAATGACAACTCATGTCTATGGTTAGGAAACATAACCATCTTTGATCAATGAGCTAGTCTAGTAGAGGCATACTAGGGACACTCTGTTTTGTCTATGTATTCACACATGTACTAAGTTTCCGGTTAATACAATTCTAGCATGAATAATAAACATTTATCATGATATAAGGAAATATAAATAACAACTTTATTATTGCCTCTAGGGCATATTTCCTTCACTTTCTTGATTTTTGCTGTGAAAAACAAGTACTTAACTGGTTTTCTTTGTTTCACAGACAGAAATAAAGACTAGTACTCAGTTTGGTTTCGAGGTTCAGCTCTCCAAGATTTACACCAGGGCGGTCTTTGCTGACTTCAAGCAAACGCACTACCGCAGCACTGCATTCAGATCAGAGCAGTCCCCTGACAACCCAACAAAATATTTGGTGCGCCACTACAACCAGTCTGATGATTTTGATTGGGCAAGACACGAGTTCTAGGTAGTTGCTGATGTGACGAACGGTATCTACAAATGCGAATGCAAGCTGTGGACACACACAGGTCATTGAGACAAGAAACAAAAATAAGCACACAAAAAACATAATGAAGTTCACTTATTGCTAGTAGCAAGAGATGAAAACAAAAAAAACCTTAGTGAAGTTCACTAGAAGAGAAAACCAGGACGTATTTATAATGCAGTTCACAAACAAAAATTGAATGTTGCATATTTATGTGAAGTTTGCTGACACGAACAACCGAAAAAATTCTTTGCTGCAGGCCTGTTCTGCGTGCACATCATTTGCATGTTAGAGCAGCTGCGGGTGGACAATATACCTGAAGAGTACATATTGAAGAGATACACACGGAACGCGCACCAAAATGCAAATTTTGACCGCAGAGACTATGAGAAAACTGCTCCAGATGGGAGTTCGATGTTCTGCCGTAGGAGACTACTTGCAGAAACAGCGATGGACCTGGCAAACAGGGGTGTCAAATCGGATAGAGGGTACAACAGAGCTTTAGCTGGGATGAGAGCACTTATACAAGAAGTCGACGTACTAAACGAAGAAGAAGAAGCAGAGAACATCAGGGATGCGCGGAGTGAAGAACAAGGAGAGGAGCGCGAACATGCCGTTGATGGTGCAGCTCATAATATGGATGACACAATTCTTTCCCCACCTGTTTCAAACACAAAAGGGAGAAAGAAAGAGAGCAAATCACCCAATAAAAAAGCTGCAGCAAATGAAAAAGGTCCTGAAAAAATAGCAGGCCTGAGCCAGAACTAGACAGCGAAGGAAGACCACTGGGGGTAAGGATGTGCAAATCATGTAATAAGATTGCGGGACAGAACTCAAGAACATGTAAGGAGAGGCTAAAAAAAATCCAGGCTGAAAATGCCGCCACAGATCACCAAGCTGACCAACAAGATGATATGACAAAGAGAAGACTATGTAGCGTCTGCAACAAGAGAGAGAAGCATAACGCGAGAACTTGTCCAAATAGAACAGAAGAAAAAGATGAAGAAGATGATGAAGAAGATGCTGACAAAGAAGAGAATGAGGAAGAGAGCGAAGCTGATGTAACTGAAGAGGAAGATGAGGAAGCAGAAGAGGAAGATGAGGAAGAACAAGAAGAAGATGAAGACATCGAAGAACCATCATCAAAAACGAGGGGAGAGGCAGAATGCAGAATCCAGCGCGTAGGCAAGCATCACAGTCACACGGTCGCGTTACGAGGGGTAATGCGAACAACAAGAACAAAACAGAAGCAGCAACAACCATTGAAACAAATGCAGTACAAAATTTGAGAAGAAGCAACAGGAAGAGGACATAGCTCAACACATATACAGTTTTACCTTTTAAATATATTAACTTCATCCTTTTATATATCGTATCGTATATGAGATATAGCTTGTGTTCAGTGGACTGCAAAAAAAGAATTCAAGATGTAATATTGAAGTTCAAAATGAATAGATATAACATAAAACAGATATACTTTGTGATCAATGTGCTGCGGGGGTATGCTTGATAAAATGCAGTTCTCTTCTATATGAAAGAAATAAGATGAGAATGTCATTCTCAGAATGCAGTTCTCTTCTATATGAAAACCCTGAGATCAGAATGGCATTTTGAGAATGCAGTTCTCTTCGTCGTATAGAATCTGAGATGACAAAAACAATATAGAATGCAGTTAGAAGAAAAATCTATAGAGTGAGACTAGGCTTCATGTACAGTGCAGTGCAGTGTGGTTCGTTTAAAGCTTACAGTGCAGTCCGCTTCGAGTATACAGTGCAATGCGCTTAGTGCAAAAATGTGAAAATTGAGCTCTCACTTAGCAGACACAGTTGATTTTCTGTCATCTAATACAATTTTTCCAAAATTTTGAACCTCGACGACAAACACGTTGAATTCCTCTTTGCTGTCCCATGTGATAAGGTGAGATGCAGTGCGGATACGTATATTTAAAAAACTTGGCTGCTACTCATACGAGTGAATGCAGTGCGCTACGAACATGTTACAATTCACAGGAGGAATTGGTTGAAAGCTCCATTATGTACATATTTGATATTGTCATTGTCTGCCACAAAAGAAAAACACAAAACTAACTAGACCGGAATATACAAAAGCACACAGCATGGTGTGAAAAGTTTTGCAGATCGAGAACTACACACAGCAACATACATACTGTTTACAGAAAGTTTTGGAGCACACACGAAAAGACATCAACACACATAAAAGATCTGCTATCATTCTATGCCTCATCCTGCTCCTGCGAATCGGCCAAGAGAAATGCAGAGATTTCTTAGATCCTCCGGGAACTCGGTGACTACGACCATGTTATCAGGGTGGAACAGGATCTGGAACAAGAACTCAGCCTTCCATTCCTCAACAGTATGTTCATGCGATGAAGCAAAAAAAATAAACAAAATACAAGATCATCTACAAAAAGAACTAACAAAAAAAAAAATCAAAGAATGAGGAATTATTATTGGGTTAAAAAAGATACTTACATTACGCTTTGCGAATTTCACAACAAAGCTTTTGCCGTCGTAAAACCGAGCCATCTTCAGAACAAAGAAGCCGCACTCGTTGGGGCCCTGTTCAGGGGCGCCCAAAAAGCTAGCTTTCTTTGAAACATCGCCCCAGTCTACCGACTCCTTTCTCTTGTACTCCTTTTCTCCGTAAACCTTCTTCAACAATGCAGTCATCCTGATCATCTGGTGAAAATAAAAAAAAAATAAAAAATACACATCACAAAACTGTTGTTCGACACGCACACAGATGAAAAGAAGAAGAAGGTGAAAAAGGAAAAAAATTGCCATTTCAGTGCGGTCGTTGTGGTATTCAGACTTATGCCACCTCGTTGTTTGATCAAACGGTCTGCTGTACCTCCTAGTGTCATGAATATCAAGGGTCTCGCGGTGCCTATTCATCGTGTATAGCAAGTAATGCTGGTCTTTCATTCGTGGTAACATAATCTGATTTTTGTTTCATCAAAATTGTTAGGGGTTTGATCAGTGAAAAAGGATTACTGGAAAAAATGGGAGAGAAAATAAGTACATAAGGCTGAACCAGCAAATCTGATAACTTACTAATTTGCAATCAAGAAGGTTCTCATCATCACGAACAAAAACTTTGAAATGCTTTACTCCATCGTCAACATTAAACTTGCTGTGGACAAAAGGCAACACAACGTTTCCATCTTTATCTCTATCCGCGTGATCATTCATTTGAAGCACATACTGCGAGTGGGTAATTCACAAAAGAACGTTAATGCAGTTCCCCCTCAAAGTTCACTCTGGCGCTTAATGATAAATAGATCACACTTCTCTAACAGTATGCAGTTCACACTTCTCCAATTTGTTTCATTTAAGATACATGGGTTAACATAATAATGTATGCAGTTTAGTACATTGCTAAAACAAATTATTAGACACTATTAACTGCAGTTCACTCCAGCAGAAAAAAGAAAAAAGGAAAAAAGAGAAATACCGTGATAAGCAAAGGGGACAGAAGAATGCGTTCGCCAGATCGATAAAGCACATTCATATGCTCGTCATTCTTCCAGCACCTGATGATATGATCCATTAAGTCCATGAAACTAGCTTTGGTGAAAGTTAAGAACATGTAGTCCACATTCACAGTGTAGACTTCGACAGGATTCCTATGCATGAAAAGCACGGACTTGCACAAAACAAACGGCGAGGGTGGGGGGATTAGGAACACAAAGGAAAAACACACAAACATTACACACATTAAAAATCAAAGTGAAAAAACTAACAAAAAAATAACTGACTCGCTGTATTTCTGCCTGAATGGTGTGCTCGTGATGAGTTGGAAGACTTTCCTCATCTCCGCAAGATAGCTGAAACTCGCAGGCTTCAACTTTTGTACCGGAGATCTAAACTTTGATGGCTTCTGCACAGGCCTCTTATTTGATAGAACTAGTGCCTCACTATCGGTTGGGCGTCCCACAGCTGCGCTCCTGGTCCTCCTATGCACTGGTGGTGGCCTCTCAAAATCATCATCAGTATCTTCAACATTCGGAGGGGTGACTGCTTTCTTCCCACGCTTGACCTTGACAGGATATTTCTCAAGAGCTTTCTCATTCGAAGGGCCGGCACCACTCCTCAACCTCTTACACACCTGTTCTTTTCCAAGCTTAACGGGGGGTTCATCAAGGACAAAATTCTAAATCGTTGGAGTGTGAACCTGAGTTTCAAACGAGGAAATACCACCTTGGTGTGCGCCTTCGTCAAAGCCTGCACAAAAAATGGATAATGAGCAAAATGAAAAGAATCATCAAGTTCACTAACGAAAGTCATTTTAACATGCAAATGGAGTTCTACTAAAAGCTTAACAAAAGTAGTAGACCTGCCCTTTCTATATCAATGAAGTTCACTTAATAAAAGGGTGTGTGGCTGAAAAAATGTAATAACCTTCTTTAAAAATTAAAAGTGATGTCAGGTCCAGACAGCAATGCGACGAGGTCAGCCAACTATAGAGCATCGCCTTCCTGATGTAGCCAATGTGCTCCTTCTCAAACTTTGCAATTGTTTCACCATCCCAGGTCTGCATGAATTGGAACATGTAAAATCCACAATCATGCCTGCAAGAAAACCAAGATAAACACATTACTAATGCAGTTCACTCAATAATGAAGTGAAACTGAAGTTAGTAAAACAATGCAGATCCCTACACATGAAACCGAGGGAGAACAACTAATAACACATTAGTAATGCAGTTCGCTCAAGGGAAAGGTGCTTGTAATTTAGTAAAAACAATGCAGCTCACTTACACAAAAAAACTGAAGGAGGAAAAAGAAAGGAGAACAAGTATAAACCCGTTTCCCTGTTCCGGGACACTAACATGAGTCAGCACGAAGCCGTCAAGGGTGGGAGGGTTCAACGGCTCATCGCAGCTTGCGCTGCCATCTTTCCAAACTTTTTTGATGTTCCTGACCATTTTCCTGAAGACAAGATTTGCTGGAGTGCCGTCGGCGCCGTTGTATGAGTCGAGAAACTCAAAATGCTTCTCTCGCAGGTTCAAAGTAACCAAGCAGTAGTGGCCTATCGCGTCCTTCATTGTTGCGGGAGGAGGATCAAATGTTGCAAACATAATCCGAATTAAAAAAGAATAAAACAAACCAGATGAGAAAATAGAAAAATAGAAAACTTATTTCAAGATGACGAAAATGGTCAAAATGCGTTACCAAGTTTTTCTTGTCCACACGTTCCTTTGCGCTTGAAGAAAACATCTTTTTCAAAGCCCTATTTGTGGCACTGCCGTTCCAAATGGAATTCTGTCAAAAAGACAAAACCAGAGAGTTAATGAAAATGCTTATAGCACAATAAACTTGGACGAGGGATAAATATAAATTAATGAAAATGCTTACACATAGGTTGTACGGGACAATCATCGTTTGAGATCCTTTGAACCTCTCAGCTAACATAGAGACGCCAATATTTGCGAGGCGCGTGCTCAGCGTTCCATACGACCAAAAAGACTCGCCAACCTGACCGATAGTAATATCACCAAACTCGTCCTTGAATGCAACTAGATGCCTTCAGACAAGAAGAAAAAAGCCCATCAAAAAGTGATAAGATGGGTGTCCCTGAAAAAAATAACATATTAAATAACCGGGGTGTAAGACAAAAATGTCATACTTCTTCTTATTATCCCTCCTAGCCCTCGTAACAGCGTCATATAACTCACTGTATCTTCTCAGAAGAGCTGGATCAATGCTCGAAGGAGTAACAACAGGTAATTCCTCATCTGCATACAAAGTGGGAACGATATCAGAGAATAAAACAACACGGTCCATTCGCCTGGGAAAGAACAAAAATAATGCAGTTCGCTTACCTTCGGTTTCAGAATACACTTCCTGCGGCTGCTCAGATCCATCTTCACTGAGCCTCAAGTGATCCACCCCGGTAATAACATCATCAAGCGGCGCTTGATTGCTCATGTCCTGAGAGAGTCTTGGCTATTCCTCTTGAGAACCAATCGAAACTATCTCAGCTGGGACTTTGGTTGTCTCGGCTGGGAAAGCCAGATTGCCATCAGATTGCTCGGGGGCGCGAGGGCGACACAAAATTTCTCAGGCACCTCATCGCCAAGCAACAAAATAGTAGGCCCAACAACACCATCAATGCCAGCGGATGTCCCCGCAGCATCAAATCCAACTCTAGGAGATCCTTCTCTCTCTTCTGCCATTTCAACTATAACACGAGGAGCTCCTTCTCTCTCTTCATGCTTATCACCATCCACAATATCCTCCCTTCCTTCTCTCTCTTGTGCCTTATCAGCCTCAACAGAACACTCCCCTCCTTCTCTAGCTTCTGCCTTATCAACCTCCGCATTAGGCTCCTCTCCTTCTCTCCCTTCTACATTATCATCCTCCATGGTGCGCTCCGCTTGGATTTCAATATTTAATCCGCAGTTCTGATGAGTTAAAAATAAAACACATTACACAAAGAGAGAATGCAGTTCACTAAGAAAATGGACCATGAAGCTCGCATGAAAAATAAAAATAAAACACAAAATGCAAATTCTCTATACTCACCAGAGAAGCATCGCCTTCCATCCCTTTAGACTTGTTAGCCTCGTCATCCTTGTCAGCGTCACCCTCTGCCTCCTTCCCATGTATTTCGACGTTTGATTCGCCGTCCTAAAAAACAAAAACATAAATAAAACTATTATACAAAATGCAGTTCTATAACAAAGCCAACACCAGATCATGCAGTTCACTGCTAAATGCTGCTTCTTCTCTAAACAACAACTGCAGTGCACTACCACTACTGGTGCACACTACAAAAAAGTTAAAACTGCAGTTCGCTGCCATTGTTGGTGCAACTATGATTCTTTGTTTTGGACACTACAAATAATTAAACAATGAAGTCCACTGTAAAAAAATAGGAAGAAATCAAACCTTGTCGATGACGCCTTCATCAAGAGGATTGTCTTTGGCAGCTTCGTCAACAGGGGACAATGGCCTATCAAACAAAAAATCAGAATCAACACCGTAGTGGTCGTGGTGGTCATCATCACGTCAAGCGTTAGCATTAGAAGATTCTCCTCCACACTGCGAAAAGAACAAAAGGATGCGAAAACAAATAGTCAATGCCACAACACACAGAAAAAATCAATAACCAAATGGGTAAAAACAACTATTCACATATGAAAAAAAGACGTACATCCACAGCTGCGCGGTCAGGCAAAGAAGGCCGGACAGCATGTTCACGCCTGTTCATTTCCTTCACAATTGCCTCAGCTTCCTGCTCATACCTAGCACACTTGTCATCCTGAGACTGCTTAAACTGAACGAATGAAGACCTGATATTCGTAACTGTCTGCTTAAGGAATTCAAGCTGCCCACGGTCAAAGTTATGAGCGGCCTCGATTTCTGCTTCAGAAGGGCCTTTGCCTTCAGGAAACAATCCAGCAATATTCCTCATCCTGGAACCGGATGTTGGGAAATCAGAAGTTAAATTGATGACCCTGCTGTCGGGGGAAACTGTCCTCCCACGAGCACCTATGGGACCGGAGCCCCTTCTACGTTGCGGTAAGGGAGCGGAGGGGGCACGAAGAGCAGATCGAGGGGCACACGTGGGCAGTTTTACCCAGGTTCGGGCCGCGCGGACGCGTAAAACCCTACTCCTGCTTAGGTCGTATTGAGTTCTTGGGCTCGGGAGCTTGAAGATCTCCAGTGCTAGCTACACCGAGCGAGAGAGTTGTCTAGGTTTCCAACCCGCTCTACATTGTGCATGGGCCTCCTTTTATAGCTCAGAGGGGTCTCCGACAGGTGTCAACGTAGAGGAGGGTAAAAGTGTAAATTTGCTGGTAGTTGTAACAGTGCGTGAATAGTGCATGAACAGTGGATGAACAGTGGTCTTCACCTAACTTTGACAGTGGGGGACAAGGGCATTAAATGCCCGTCGCCGTCGCCCCCAAAAGCGTCCGTTCATGCTTCTCCGTTCGCCGTGGCGGTAGCCTCGTCACCGTGGCTTGCCACCGTGTGCCCCAGGCTGCACAGCCGTCTGCCACGCGTCCCTGGAAGGGCCCCAGGGTGACGCGTGGGCAGATGAGCTGGAGCGCGGGCACACAGCGTAGGTTTCCCCGGCAAGCACCTTACCGGGGTCGTGATCTTGCCGGGCCCGGAAGCTCGTCGCTCTCTGGGTCCCGCCGGGGCGCACGATGCGCCGAGGCATCTCTTGAGATATGTATTCCTTGGCCTTCCTGGCAAGCTCCTCTTGCCAGGGTCTTGTGCTAAAGTGATAACCTTGAGCCTGGTGCGGCCTTCCCGGCAAGCTCCTCTTGCCGGGGCCTTGATCTTCTGACTTGTATACTTTTTTCTTGAACGGCTTCATAGGGACCAGAACGGTTCTTGGCGAGCACGTGGTAAGCCCTGCCTCGGGGAGCTGCTACTGCCCGTGCACAAGTTGGGGTACTAAGGTACCCCTATCTAAGTACACCGACAGGAGCCCCCGGGCCTGGGCCACACACGGTGCCGAGCGCTGTTGTGCCAGGCCCAAGACAGTGCACGGGCACGCGCGGCCCACGGCAAGCCGTATCCCCTTCCGCATCCGCCGCATCCCTCCCTAACGGCACGCGTCGATTGCGGCGTCGTGGGAGAGATCGTGGCCTGTTCTTTAATGGGAAATGCGGAACGTCCCCCACTTGCCCCTTAAAAGCAGAGGAAGCAGGGGCAGTTCCCTCCATCGTCTTCATTGCGCCTTGATTCTCCAGAAATCCCCGTCGCCCTCCGCCTCCCAAAGGTCGACAGAGAGCCCAGCTCCACTCCCTCCTCCGCCGTCCGCAGAGTCCGCAGCGCCGTCGTCCTCCCCGCCATCCCCGCCATGGCCCCGAAGGGCGACAAGACGAAGAAGGAGAAGTCCGAGCAGGCGGCGAAGCTGGCTGCCCTGCGGAAGAACTGCGTGGTCTTCGCGCCGAGGCTTGGTCCGAGGGAGCTGCGGGACAAATACTATTTGTTCTGGGCGAGGGAGACCAAAGCTCATCCCCGCACTAGAGTCCTCCCCGCCGTCGCCGTCGACATGTTCCCTGGCGGGTACTTTTTCTTTGCCGCATTCTTCCACTGTGGTTTGTGCCCTCCGTACTCGGAGTTCTTCTGCGATGTAATGAATACGTATGGCCTCCAGCTCTTAGATTTCACCCCCAACGCCATCCTTACGATGGCCGTTTTCGCACATCTGTGCGAAAACTATGTTGGGGTTCATCCAAATGTAGCTCTTTTCCGCCACTTCTTCATGCCTAGAGTAGAGTCTGGCGCTCCCCTCTCCGGCGGCATCTCCTGGATCTTCAGGCTGAACAAGAAGGATTCATACCTGAAGGGAGAGCTCCGTGGCAAGTGGGAGGAGTGGAGAGCCGATTGGTGTTGGGTGCTGGAGGACAAGGCCGAGCCCTTTACCTCGCCGCGCAAGAATGCCATAGTGCGCGGCAGGGATTGGAGTGAATTGGCCTCGGAGGACAGCAAGCTTCAGATCGCCCTTATTAGGATCATTCGTCTCCGGGTCGCCAATCTGACTGTCGGAGAAGTTGGGGCAGATTTCCTCCGCCGCCGCATCGCCCCTTTACAAGAAAGGAAGAGGCCCGCCTGGGAATTCGGCAATGCGGCAGACATCATGAGGCTGCGCCCTGGATTGAACTACAACTTCACCGTCTTGGAGTTGAAGGGGATGGTCAGGGAGCTCTTCAAGCATGACCCCGCCCACCCGGAGTGGTTCAGACCTTCCCGGGGAGTGGTGCCACTGTGCAACAGCACTGCCCGCGATTCCATACGCGCGATGATACCAGAGTGCGACTCCCACGGCGTCGTCCCCACTTGGCTGGAGCCTCCACCGGAGACCGTGCTGACCTTCTTCGACAACTTGGTCGAGAAGCCCCGCAACGCCGAGGAGAATAAGGGCCTCACCCGGGAAACTACTGGCCGGGATATAGCTTATATCGCCTCCAGGATGGAGGAGGCCGCCGCAGCTGCGGCTGCTGGCGAATTTGGATACATTGTGGACGAGGCAGAGGCCGCGGACGCAGTGAGTCAAGCAGAGGAGGCGGAAATCCTGAAGCTGCTGAAGATTGCGCCCGAGGAGTTTGCTGGGGAGCCTTCCGTGAAGCTTGCCGGGACGAGCGAGGTTGCCGGGGGGAGCGAGGCCGCCGGGCATGGCACTGAGTCCAGCGGGCCTGCCGAGGAGGAGGAGGACGCTGAGGCTGGAGACTCCGACGAAGACTCCGGTGGATCTCTGAATCTTGACGACGATGCCTCCTCGTCCTCGGAGAACTCTCCGCCTCCGCCAAGCCCTCCGCAGCAACCGAAGAAGCGCCTCCGCAAGGCAGCTGAGACGGCGAGGCCACAGGCGGCTCGGCAGCAGCCGGCGCGCCGTGCGACGCGCGCCAGCAAGACGAGCGAAGTCGTCAAGGAGGCGCCCCGTGCTCGAGCGTCAAGCGGAGGGGGATCTTCCCGGAGCGGAACGGGTGCTCCTTCTGCCCCTCGGTCCTCGGCGACGACGGGGGCCGGTTCTTCACAGCCCACAGCCCCGGAGACCGCCAAGCACCCGAGGGAGCCTTCTCCTCCTGCTCCTCGCGCGGAAGCGCACCAGGCGGAGTTTGACTTCTCCGCCCTCAGCTCCGACGAAGAGGAAGAGGAGTAAGTACTTGCAATTCTTTTAGTTTCTTCGATTTTGTCTTGATTTTCCTTGTTTGGTTCTGATCTTACTTTTGTTTTGCTTCGCAGGACCTTGACCCAGCGGATGGCGAAGAGGGCCAAGATCCCTGTGGTCAACGTTGAGGACGACGAGCCCGTCGCGGCGACAAGCGACGCGCCGGCGACGAGCTTGCCGGATCAGCCTGCTGCTCCGAGAAGCAGCCCCCAGCGTAAGTCTGGTATTTACCTTTCTGCTTGATGGGTGCGCTTGAGGTTATCATCCTTATTTGATGTCTTGTTGTCTTATGCAGAAGTGGAGCCGCAGCCGCAGGAGCGCCAGGAGGTCGCCCCCGACGAGCTACTTGCTCCACCCTCCCCGCCAAGGGTGAACTCCCCGGCAAGGGAGAACGCTCCGCCAAGGACGGGCACTCCGCCGAGGGCGAGTACCCCGCGAAGGGTGAGCAGCCCGACAAGGGTGAGCACCCCGCCAAGGGAGGGCGCAGGCGGCCCTCCGCCAGCAGGGGCCACTACTCCGCCGCCAAGGGAGAATTCCCCGGCGAGGGACCCTGTCGTCGAAGAGATCCGCGAAGGTAAGCCTTGCAACTTCTTCTTCTTGGATTTGTCTTTTTGGATATTTGCTTGATTCTTTATTTTCTTTTTCTTCCACTAGATCCTCCTGCCCCAGAGCGGATGGAAACGGAGACCACCGGCGAGGAGGAGGTGCACGGCGACGGCGGCAATGCCACTGCCACTGAGGGAATGGCCGGGGCCGACGAGCCGGCCGTCGAGGAGACCGCCCCAACCGCCGTTGCCGCGGCTGGGGAAGGGACCGGCGACCATACCGCTGGCCCGGAGGCTGCGGGAGCGCCGGACGCTGCACCGGCCGCCGACCCTTCCGCCTCCGCGGCGGGGGAGGGCGTCTATCTGAAGGCCGCCAACGGGGTTTTTATTCAAGTCCCGTGGGCGTCCTTGTCTCGAGCACCCGCGGAGGGAGAGACCTTTGACGGAGAGGTCCTAGCCTCCGCCGGATTGAAGATTGTTGAAGCGCCTGTCAGCAGCGACGAGCCCGAAGAGGAGAAGCTCCTTCGCCGGCTCCTGGCCTTGTACCAGGCCAGGCAGGCGAAGCTGGAGTCTCGGGAGGCTCTGGCCGCCAAGGCTGGAGCTGACTTGGAGAAGCGCGCCACGGAGCTCCGCGCCGCCAACCAGGCGGCCCTCCGCAACTTGGCGGAGGAGCGTGAAGAGCTTGCCGGGGCGCAGCAAGCCTTCCTCCTTGAGAAGGCTGAGGTCGAGGAGCAGCAGCGGTTGGCCGCCGAGGAGCTGTCTCAGCGGGAAGGGGCACTCAACCAGCGGAAGGTTGACCTCGACGCCCATGAGGACGACCTCACCGCCCGGGAGCAAGCCATCGGCGGGGCCCTAAAGGAGGCGAGGGACGCCGCCGCTGCCGCGGAAACTGCTAAGAAGGATCTGGAGGCCAGGGTGGCGCAGCCGGAGTTGTTCCTGAAGGCGAGCGAGGACAGGGTCACCGCGCTCAACGTGGAGCGGGAGAAGGACGCCCATACCAATTCGGATTTGCAGGTACGCCTCTCCGATCAGGGCCAGGAACTCACTGCCGCCAAGGACTCCATTGCTGATTTAGAGCTGAAGATCTCCACCCTAACTGACTCGCTCGACGCCGCCCGGGACCGCGAGACGAAACTGAAGGACGAACTCCGCAAGGAAAGGAACTTGGTGGAGAGCGCCGCCGTGTCGGCGAACAACTTCAACCGGGCAGTGGAGCAGTGGACCGATGAGCTGGTCACCTTCGCTGCTAATATTGACAAGGAGATGGTGGCGCTGAGGGCGGAGCATCTCGTGTACTCCCCGGACGAGAGTCTCCCCCACAGCGCCAAGTTGAGTCTGTTCTTCAGGGGAATTGCGCCGGCGCTTGCGCGGCTGCGGGAGAAGATCCCCGTGCAGCTGGCCGACGAGGCGCGTCGGCTCTGCATGGGCACCATGGAGCGGGTCTTGTCGAAGATCGTCTACCGCAACCCCGGCATCAACCTCGTCAATGTCCTCCGCACCTTGCCGCCCGAAGCTAACCAAGAGGCGTTGAAGGCGCAGGTTGCCCACATTGTCGCCAAGGTGGGCAAGATCACGAGGCGTGAAGGCGACCGCGTAGATTAGATTCCTTTCTTTCTGCTTCCTTTGCCGCTGCAAAGTATGTTACAGACAAGAATCTATTAATATTGCGGCAAGTTATCTTTGTAATATACAATTTTATTTTGAGCAACCAATGCAGTGTTATCTTCCTTGTTTTTGGTCCCTTTACTTTGTATGCATTCCACCCTACGCTTTCAGGGAACTTGCCGGCAAAAGGACCCTTGCCGCGAGCGCTGAGTGCTGGACTCTTAGTAGCCTGCTGGCTAAGGCCTCGCCGGCAAGAAACCTTGCCGTAGCTAGTCGCAGCGCACTTAGCTTGCTGAGCGAACTCGAAAACGAAGTAAGGGCGCGACACTTGTCGCAGCTCACTTAAGTCATTGAGCGTGCTCGAAAACAAAGTAAGGGTGCGGCTAGCCACGGGTAGGTTCCTCCGCGCACAGGTTTTCCATACAAAGCTTGGTTGTTCAAGGAAGACAACTAAAGAAAATTTGAAAAATTTGAATTGCTCTGCTCAAATTCTGGTAACTTAGCTTTCATAGATTGTTTGCTCCCTGACAAGGCTTCTTTTTCTTGAACAGCACTTGGTTCATGCCTCCATCTCCTTCCCCCCCCCCGGCAAACTTGTGCGCGAGGAACACTCCTTCTGCTTAAGAGGGAAAGAAAAAGAGGAGGAAAAACAAGTATAGGGCCTTATGTCTTGCTAGTGCTTACCGGGGATGTGCGTTGCACAAGGTGTCAGATGATGCATGCAAATAACAAAGAAAAGCATGGTAATGACAAATAGTGCGAAGCACAAAAGCTTTACTAATGCACGGGGTCTGCGCCCGGCTTTGTACAAAGGTTTATATGCAACAGCGGCAAGACTTGTACAAAAGGTGGTTGCCGGAGCGGATCACGGCAACCGCGCCTTATGGGTGAAACTTGCGAAGATGTTCTATGTTCCAGGAGTTGCTCACCGGTAAGCCTTCTTCGGTCTCAAGGCGGACAGCGCCGGGCCTTGTGACTTGTCTCACCCGATAAGGGCCTTCCCACTTCGGCGTCAACTTGTTGGAATTCTTGGCGGACTGAACACGCCGAAGAACAAGGTCGCCTTCCTCGAGACTCCTGGCCCTGACCTTGCGGCTATGATAGCGACGCAAGGCTTGCTGGTATCGAGCAGCTCGTACATCAGCCTGGAGACGTTCCTCCTCAAGGAGCAATGCATCATCTTGTCGTAGTTGCTCTTGCTCGAGCTCATCATAAGCGAGCACTCGAGGAGATCCGTATACGAGTTCCGTGGGGAGAACTGCCTCTGCTCCGTAGACTAGAGCAAAGGATGTCTGTCCGGTGGCTCGATTTGGTGTCGTCTTGATTGACCAAAGAGCCGCCGGCAACTCCTCTATCCAGTTTCTTCCGCACTTGTGCAGCCTGTCGAAGGTTCTTGTCTTGAGTCCACGCAGCACTTCAGCATTGGCCCTCTCCGCTTGACCATTGCTCCTCGGGTGAGCAACAGAAGCGAAGCAGACCTTGGCGCCAAGGTCTTGGACGTGTTGCATGAAGGTGCGACTTGTAAACTACGTACCGTTGTCGGTGATTATCCTGTTAGGGATTCCGAAACGGCAAATAATCGATCTGAAGAACCTGACTGCTGACTGTGCTGTCACCTTTCTCACCGGTTCCACTTCTGGCCACTTTGTGAACTTGTCGATTGCTACGTACAAGTACTCAAAGCCCCCGACTGCGCGGGGAAAGGGGCCGAGGATATCGAGCCCCCAGACAGAGAAGGGCCAGGACAAAGGGATCGTCTGGAGAGCTTGAGCTGGCTGGTGAATTTGCTTGGCATGGAACTGGCACGCTTCACACTTGGTTACTTGTGCAGTTGCATCTTGGAGGGCTTCTGGCCAGAAGAACCCTTGCCGGAACGCCTTCCCGGCAAGTGCCCTTGCGCCAATGTGATGGCCACATATGCCTCCATGTATTTCTGCCAACAGCTTCTGTCCATCTTCCCTGGAAATGCACTTCAACCTGACACCATTGAGTCTTCTTCTGTACAGTTTATTGCCAACGAACTGGTACATACTTGACTGCCTGGTAATCCTCTCTATCTCTTCTGGCTCATCGGGAAGTTCTCCAGTTTGCAGAAAGCGGACGATTTGCTGTGCCCATGCCGGAGCCTGAGGCTCAACAACAAGGACTAAAGGCATGAGGGCTGCTGCGGGAACCTCAGCTTCTACGGCGAGAACCTGCGGCTCTGCCGGAGCTGATGGTCCCCCGGCAAGCGTGCCGGGGCAAGGCTTGTCGGGAACGCCTGCTTCAACTGTACAGACCCTTGGATCTGCAGGAGCAAACTGTTCCTCAGCATCTTGGCTGTTGATCTTGGGGACCTTGGCGGCGGCTTCGGGAAGATCAGCCGGCAAGTAGTCGCCGGAGACCAACTTCCTCTTCTTGTTTTGCCCAACTGATGGTGTAACGGATGGCTGAGTTAACTTGAGCACGAAGGTCCCTGGTTCCACATGTAACTTCATTGCAGCACACTTTGAGAGGCCATCTGCAATATCATTCTGAGCTCTTGGGACGTGCTCCATTTGCAGACCTTCAAAGTGTTCTTCAAGCTTCCTCACTTCATCAACATAAGCTTCCATCAAAGGGCTCTGGTAACTCTTATTCACTTGTCGGACCACCAACTGTGAATCTCCCCGCACAATCAAGTTCTTGATCCCAAGCTCGGCCGCAATTCTGAGGCCGGCAAGCAAACCTTCATACTCGGCAGTATTATTTGTTGCTTGCTCCTTGGGAAAATGCATCTGGACAACATACTTGAGTTGCTCTCCGGTGGGCGCTATGAGTACCACGCCGGCACCGGCGCCTTGCAGTGAGAAAGCACCATCAAAGTACATTATCCACTCGTTGCTCGCTTCTTGGACGAGGACGCTTGTCTCTGGGACTTCTTCATCTGGCGTTGGGGTCCATTCTGCTATAAATTCTGCCAAAGCTCGGCTCTGTATGGTTGAAGTACTCTCAAACTTGAGACCAAATCTTGACAGCTCCAGTGCCCACTCGACGATCCTGCCTGTTGCTTCGGGATTCTGCAATATCCTCTTCAACGGAAAGCGAGTGACCACCGTTATCTCGTGCGCTTGGAAGTAATGGCGCAGCTTCCTTGAGGCCATGATGAGGCCGAAAAGCAACTTCTGCACCCCAGAGTATCTTGATCTAGCCCCCTGCAAGAGGGAACTCACAAAATACACTGGACGCTGCACCATCTTCCTTCACACTTCTCTTTGTTCTTGCGCAGACTTGTCCTTGTCGGGGCCAGAGCTTGTCGGGGAAGCCCCCTGCTTATCGCTGGATTCGCTTGCCGGGGATGTGGGCTCCTCATCCGCCTCCCTCTCCGCTACTAACGCAGCACTAACCACTTGATTGGTTGCCGCTAGGTATAGCAGCAACTTTTCTTGTGGTCTAGGTGCGACAAGTATCGGAGTGGAGGACAAGTATTCTTTCAAGTCTTGCAGCGCTGCCTCCGCTTCCGGAGTCCATTTCATAGGACCTGCCTTTTTCAAAATTTTGAAGAAAGGCAGGGCGCGTTCCGCAGACTTGGAAATGAACCTGCTGAGGGCAGCCACACAACCAGCAAGCCTTCTTACGTCCTTGACGCGCTTCGGGGCTTCAATCTGCTCGATGGCTTTTATCTTGTCGGGATTGGCTTCAATCCCCCTCTGGGACACAAAGAACCCGAGAAGCTTGCCGGAGGGGACTCCGGAGACGCACTTCTCGGGGTTCAGCTTGAGTTGGATCTTGCGCAGATTCTCAAAGGTTTCTTCTAAATCCTGTATTAGGGTATCTTTGCTCTTGCTCTTGACCACTATATCATCCATGTAGGCTTCTATATTCCTGTGGATCTGTGGCTCAAAAGCAGTGTGTACCACCCTGGCAAATGTTGAGCCTGCATTCTTCAATCCAAAGGGCATGCATATGAAGCAATATGTGCCACATGGAGTAATGAATGCAGTCTTCTCTTCATCTTCCTTGGCCATGAATATCTAGTGGTAACCTGAGTATGCATCAAGGAATGAGAGCAACTCACATCCAGCTGTGGAGTCAACAATTTGGTCGATGCGCGGCAAGGGAAAGGGATCCTTGGGACATGCTTTGTTCACGTCGATGAAGTCTATACAAAGTCTCCACTTTCCATTAGCCTTTCGCACGACAACTGGATTCGCCAACCACGTGGGATGTATTACGCCTCTAACCAGGCCTGCTGCTTCTAACTTCTTTATCTCTTCAGCTATGAACTCTTGGCGCTCCACGGCTTGCTTCCTGACTTTCTGCTTGACGGGCCGCGCGTGAGGACAAACAGCAAGCTTGTGCTCCATTACCTTCCTGGGAACGCCGGGGATGTCAGACGGTTGCCATGCAAACACGTCGACATTCGCCCGCAGGAAGGCAACGAGCGCGCTTTCCTATTTGTGGTCGAGTGTAGCACTGATGGTGAAGGTACCACCAGTGCCGTCCTCCTTGGCGGACACCTTCTTGGTTGCCGGTGGAGCTGCCATTCCTTTCTTGCACTTGCTGGTGGAGCTCGATGGCGCGTCCTCGACGGCAGCGTAGCACTCCGAAGAGCTGCGTTTGCCGGAGTGGGCCCCAGAGCTCTTGCCGGACTTGGTCTTGTTCTCCCCCCCGGGAGCTTCAGCGGCAAGTGTGTTGCTTTGTGCTGCGGCTGCTGCATCCCGGTAGATCTTGTCGGCGCAGATAAGCGCGTCCTTCTTGTCGCCAGGGACAGAGATGACGCTTATCGGCCCCGGCATCTTGAGTACGTTGTATGCATAGTGGGAAGCTGCCATGAACTTGGCGAGGGCAGGACGGCCATGTATCCCATTGTATGGCAATGGGATATCAGCAACATCAAATGTAATCCTCTCCGTCCTGAAGTTGAGTTCCCCGCCAAAGGTCACTGGCAGTGTAATCTTCCCCTTCGGCTTGCTTCTTCCCGGGTTGATCCCTTGGAAAGACCCGGTTTCCTCGAGCTCGCTGTCGGGGATCTGTAGCTTCTTGATCACAGCTGAGGAGATCAAGTTCAGGCCGGCCCCGCCGTCAACCAACATCTTGGTGACCTTGAGGTTGCGGATAGTTGGTGAGACCAACATCGGCAAGCACCCGACCGTAGTTGTGCGGTCAGGGTGGTCCTCAAGGTCAAAGATGATGGGCGTGCCGGACCACTTCAGCAGCCTGCGTGACTCGACGGGCGGCTCAGCTGCGTTCACTTCCCGCACCCACTGCTTGAGTTGGCGGTGGGAAGTGTGCAGAGAGGCACCTCCGTCGACACACAGAACCTCTGTGGCCTTCTGGAACTCCTGCTCGCTGTTATCTCCTTCTTCCATGTCATCGTCGTTGTCTTCATCCTCATCCTTGTCGCGGCCCCGGGGAGGTCTGTCACCTTGCCGCTGCTTGGCCTTGCCGCGGCGTCCTCCCCGGCCATTGAACAGCCGCTTCTTGCTGGGTTCTCCTCCGCCTCCCTGGGCCTTCTCCTTATCGCGACGCTCGTATTCAGCCTTCTGCTGCTCTACGAGGTACTCCACTCTTTTGCTTTTCTGAAGATCGTGGCCCTTGGTGCGGTGGATCTTGCAGCACTGCTTGTCGGAGCCGTCCTGCTTGTCGGCTGCCGCTACAGGGGCGGGTTCCTTGCCGGAACCGCTAGCCTATGCCTTCTTGGCGGGAGCTTCCTTGCCGGACTGCTCGACAACCAGCACCTCCTTGCTCTTCTTCTTTCTGTTATTCTGCCGCCGGTTTTTCCTCGCCGGGGCGGCATCCTCGCTGTCGCTTCCTCCTGCGCCAGTATCCTCTCCGAGGAGTCTCCTCCCCTCTTCAGCGCGCGCACACTTGTCAGCCAGAGCGTAGAGCTCGCTGACATCCCGGATCTTGGTCATGGCCATCTCCTCCCTCATCCCGCACCTGGCGCGCCAAAGATGTCGGGGGAAACTGTCCTCCCACGAGCACCTATGGGACCGGAGCCCCTTCTACGTTGCGGTAAGGGAGCGGAGGGGGCACGAAGAGCAGATCGAGGGGCACACGCGGGCAGTTTTACCCAGGTTCGGGCCGCGCGGACGCGTAAAACCCTACTCCTGCTTAGGTCGTATTGAGTTCTTGGGCTCGGGAGCTTGAAGATCTACGGTGCTAGCTACACCGATCGAGAGAGTTGTCTAGGTTTCCAACCCCCTCTACGTTGTGCATGGGCCTCCTTTTATAGCTCAGAGGGGTCTCCGACAGGTGTCAACGTAGAGGAGGGTAAAAGTGTAAATTTGGTGGTAGTTGTAACAGTGCGTGAATAGTGCATGAACAGTGGATGAACAGTGGTCTTCACCTAACTTTGACAGTGGGGGACAAGGGCATTAAATGCTCGTCTCCGTCGCCCCCAAAAGCGTCCGTTCATGCTTCTCCGTTCGCCACGGCGGTAGCCTCGTCACCGTGGCTTGCCACCGTGTGCCCCAGGCTGCACAGCCGTCTGCCACGCGTCCCTGGAAGGGCCCCAGGGCGACGCGTGGGCAGATGAGCTGGAGCGCGGGCACACAGCGTAGGTTTCCCCGGCAAGCACCTTGCCGGGGTCGTGATCTTGCCCTGCCCGGAAGCTCGTCGCTCTCCGGGTCCCACCGGGGCGCACGATGCGCCGAGGCATCTCTTGAGATATGTATTCCTTGGCCTTCCTGGCAAGCTCCTCTTGCCAGGGTCTTGTGCTAAAGTGATAACCTTGAGCCTGGTGCGGCCTTCCCGGCAAGCTCCTCTTGCCGGGGCCTTGATCTTCTGACTTGTATACTTTGTTCTTGAACGGCTTCATAGGGACCAGAACGGTTCTTGGCGAGCACGTGGTAAGCCCCGCCTCGGGGAGCTGCTACTGCCCGTGCACAAGTTGGGGTACTAAGGTACCCCTATCTTAGTACACCGACACCTGCCGAGAAGCTCATCGACCTGAACAAATTTATTGCCGCCAGCAGAAGCCTCGCCAGAAAAACCTCCAGCAGCCGCCCTAGCAAAACCATGAACCCGTCGAAATGGAGAACCCCTAGAAAGAGGCTTACAAAACCTTGCATGCAGTTCGGCAACTGGAGTCCGCTTGTACACAATGTCCCCTTCCGCCTTCCACTAAACATTAACAAAAAAAGATGCAGTTCACAAATAAGTACATAAGAGGTTCACATTTAGCATGGCGAAAAAAAGGAATAAAACAAACACAAAGGCTGGCTATGCACTGACCGGCAGCTTGCCAAACTTGTAAGTATCCAGGTGTATCTTTCCCTTGACAATAATATCGGCGTTGTGAATCTTCTTCAACTGCTCATGGGACAGTATTGCAGCACGTGGCGTGCGTGTATGCATAACCGATACAGTGTGAAGATTCAATGAATCGAGGTACATGAACAGGGGCACGATGGTGCAACCCTCAGCGCAGTTCTGCTTGCTCCCTTCAGAATTCCACTTGTACACAGCGGCCTGCAGCTCATCGACAACAAGCTGACAAAAGTCCATGCTAGCCATAGATGCAAAATCCAAGTTTTTAACCATAGCAGCTACCCTGGACAACCGAGTTGCAGGGCTGGGGCAAAGCAAGCTCTGGAAAACAATGAGAAAAAACCATCACAGTCTTATTAACCTTCGCAGGGTCTGCAGCCAGCGTGCGACGTAAAATAAGAAGGTCCTTCACATCTATGCTACGAGAACGGTTGAAACCAAGTTCATCCTTCAGATTAGCCAGCGAATCATCATGGCCGCTGTCGGCAGGCCTGGGAGCAGTGTGAGAACCCATAGGGAAATCAAAAATGTGATGGACAACCTCACGATTAATTTCCAGAACCTTGTTTGACCCTCAGTCCAATCTCATCGTATCAGGGTCGATCTTTCCCATCAGCTTGCACATGAGAACACGAGAAACATTCTTCTTTACTTTCAGGTCGAAAACAATGCCAAAACCTGCTTGCCGCAGCAAAGTTCTGTGCGGCTCATCCAACAAGGCAACAACTTTGCATACGTTTGGAATGGACAGCCGAACAGTCTTGTTAAAACGCCATTCATGCGCAACATCATCTTCAGACCTCTTCCTCTTGGTACTCTTAGCAATCTACAAAAAAGAATAAAAAATACAGTTCACATCAGCAACTCACGCGAAACAACTTAAAAAATAGTAAAAATAAATAAATAGCGTATACCTTCCTTACATCAACATCGTCCTCATCAGAATCATTGTCCAGCGCTTCTCCAGCTGCATTTTCCCGTGCCAGCTTAGATGGACGCTCAAAATCAACACCCGTGTAATCGTCCGCGCGTGTCCGCTTTCCTTGAATCCCATCCACATCAACCTCAGCATATTTAGGCCCGTTTGAGTAATCAACACGCGGGCTCCACCGTGGAGAACTTAAACCTTCCTCTGCAACAGTGTTGAGTTTTCTCTTCACAGGTTTCTTTGCGGAGGCAAACTTAGCAGACTTCTTTGAATCTGCAATCCTCCTTCCTATCTCCTTACCCTCATCAAACTTTACTTGCTTCGCCTTATGAGCCTTCTCGAAAGTCTTACCGAGCGCAATCGCTTTCTGCCTTTTCCTCTCAACATCAGGTACAATCTGATCAGGGACCATCCAATCCTGTGTAACTGGTTCTGTGCCATCAACAGATTGCGACTGGGTTTCACTCATATCAGGTAGAATGCTGCCCTGATCAGATGTCTCGCCACCGACAACATCGGCTGTGAAATAACGTGTAATCAAATAGTTAACACCACCACCCCTGGACCCACCAGGACATAAAACTGTAGGTAAGAAAAATATAAGAAAATATGTGTGTGAGAGGGAGACCTAAACTTAATGCAACTCATATCAATTTGGCCACACAATGTACAAATGCAGTGCTCTCTTCAGCAGTTTATGTTTAACAATTAAAACATAACATAAAACTTAATGCAGTTCATGTCATTTGAATATCAATTTGCCGCATATCTGAAATGGACCTTGGTAAAGGGATATATGATGTAGTGCACTAATTCGTTCAGTAAGCAATTGACCACATATAAAATGAAGTGCGCTTTGATATACAAAACAAAACAAATTCATGCAGTTCTGTGAGAGGGAAAAACTAAACTTAATGCAGCTCATATCAATTTGGCAACCACATGTGGATAGACAAAAAAAATACAAAGCAATGTACAAATGCAGTGCTCTCTTAGCAGTTTATGTTTAACAATTAAACATAACAAGAAACTTAATGCCATGCCAAAAAAATAAAAAAAAACTAACTTGAGGCAGTTCATATCAGTTTGCCACATGTCTGAAAATGGGCCTTGGTAAGGGAATCTATGACGCAGTGCACTATTTCGTTCAACAAGCAATTGACCGTGTATAAAAAATGCAGTGCACTTTGATGTATTACCAGATGGGGGAGCCATGCTGACTGGTGAGGCATCAATTGGGGAGGAAGAAGCTGTATTATTTAACAGAGATACAAAAAGAAAGAAAAGTATCAGGCTGGAGCGGCATTATAATAGAACTACAAAAGCAGTTCGCTTACATTTCCCTCCAAATCTTGGACTTCTTCTAGTAGGAGAAGGCCTGTTGTATCTGCAAATAGAAAGGGATAACAATTAAACCCTAGACATCAACCTAAAAACAGACAGAGAAAAAAACCCTAGATGCACATTGCTAAAATTTTGAAGGCCAAAAAACCACAACCAAAAGTTTCAATCCATAGGGCATTACGATTCGAGCATACAAAATGAAGTTAAGAAAAGGATGCTGGCTCCAAAAAAACCCTAGCACCCGATCGGGAACGCCCATGGAGATTTCCGGCGCCGAAATCGACGGAGCAGACGGGAAGATATGGGGCTCACCATGAGATGCTGTGATGGCCGGAAGAGGAGGCTGCGGACGGCGGCGGCGGAGGAGGCGCGCCTGCGGATGGCGGCGGCTGTGGGCGTCGTCGCTCTCCACCACGAGAGGAAGGGATTTTCGTGCGGGAGAGAGGAATGAAGGGGACGGCGAGAAACAAAGAAGAAGAGAAGCTTAATGACTAAAAGACTGGGCCCACGAGTCAGCGGCACAAATTAAAATAACCTCCTCTACGAGCATGGCCCACGGATCATAGACAAAAACAAAAAAAAACGGCTCGGTTAACACGATGCAGTTCGGTTACAAACAACGAAGCGGTTCGCCTGCGAACAAACAAACCTCACTTCAGAATGCTTGTTAAAACTGCCTGAAATATACGCGCCCACGATCGCCCGACACAAGTGAAGCATAGCGCGCCCGCTCCTCTATCCGGCCGGTTGGAAAACGCGCGAAGCCCACGATCCCCACGAACACAAACGCGATCACCATGCCGGTTGGAGGACGAGATTGTGCGCTCGGCAGATGTTGCTGCCGCTCCCCTTTTAATTCCGCGCTCCATCACCCTGATCGTTCACAAAACACACAACACTGCGCTTCCTCCTCCTGTTCCTCCTCTTTCCAGCCATGTCGTTCACCAAGGTCTTCGAGGATGTCGAGGCGCACGGAAAGACCGTGCTCACGGTGGTCTACACCAACGACGTGGACACCATGGCGAGGTACGTCGACGAGTACAAGGAAGTTCTCCAGGGGCACCGCGAGAAGATCGTCGGCATTGACCTCGAGTACACCCCTGACAAGAGGGACCCCGCCGTGATTCAACTCTCCATCGGCAAAAATCACCCAGTGCTGCTTTTCCATGTATGCGCTACAATGTGCAAGGGATGCATCGCCTTCGACAAGTTCCTCAGCGACCCAAAGTAAGCCATTCTTTCTACTGAGTAAAATATAGTTGCAGGCCGATGGGTCTCTCCTTGTCATTTGTATGCAGTTCTATTTGTCGTCTGTATGCAGTTCGCAAAAGAATAACTTGTGGTTCACTTCACTTAGGTATGAGTTCGCTGGTTTCTGCGTCAACCAAGGCAAGGAGAAGCTTTCACGCTGCAACCTGAACATTCCCAACTTCACCAACATTCAGGCGTACTGGAGGGTGCCTGAAGCAACGAAGACACTGGACTCACTTGGAGATGTATCTACCATCATCATCGATGACTACTACGCAGACATGAAGAGAAAGATGACAGACCAAGAGCACAACCAGTGGACTTGGGTTCTCAGCAGGAGGCACATTGAGTATGCAGCCAAGGACGCCTACACTGCGTTCGAGATATGGAACCGCATCACCACAATGCATAATGGACTCACCCGCGCTATAAAAGAGAATACAAGGAAGCGCCCGAGGTCATCCTAGGGGAAGCGGAGCAGGGGGGGGATCACCTTCCACCTCCACCTAGCCCGAGTGGAACTGATGAAGTAGGCCAGATGCTGATAGCCAAGGGTTCCTGTCACAATTGCTCAACTTGTTTCCTTCTGCTTATGTCGATTAGTTTACTTTCGTTGTAATTTGCTTTGGCACAATGTTTGCTTATGTTGCTTTAGTTTGCTTGGTGATGTACTTTGCTTATTATGAGCACAGAACCTTGGTTTGTATCTATCAACAATTTGCAGTTCTCAGTGGGTTTTTTCAGTCTGTATATTGCTTCAACTGCTGCTGCTACTAGGATACACATAAAAAACTCTCTATGAAAGCAGTTCACAGAGAGTTTTCTTCACAAAACTGCTACTACTATAATGGTTGATGCAGTCCTCTTTTATTAAGCACTGTAGTTCGATATGTGGGTTACAGAAAAAAAGAAAGCTCAGTGGGTGTTTCCAGTCTGTATATTGCTTCAACTACTGCTGCTAATAGGATGCACATAAAAAACTATCTGTGAAAAGCAGTTCACTTATACTCAGATTTCTTCTAGAAAATAAACTAGATGCCACACACTTTGTTTCATGTTGCTGCTACTCAAGCAAGACTGATCTAAAGCAAATTTAACTTGATTTCCAAACACTTTGCATGCCTATAAAACATAGCCATGACAACATCCCCAGCCCGAAGACCAGCTTCCTCCACCAATTCCTTCCAGCCATCTTTGAGAACCAAACAATCATCAGAGCCAACAGAATACATAACATCAACATTATGATATCCATTCTTGCTAACCAAGACCAAATTAACACAACTTTCTGTTACCCTGACTAGACCAGAAGGGAATTTCTGCAAGGAAATGAAGAAGAACAAAAAATAAGAACAAATAAGAATAAGGTACAATCTTCAGAAACTAAATTGCTGCTACAATCTTCATAATAAATATTGATGTCATCAGATAATAATATTGACTAGACCAAATTGCTGCTGCTCCTACAATATTCATAATAAAACTCTATGTGAAAGCAATTCATTTATACTTAGTGAAAAAAGTTTCTTCAGAAACTAATACTACTACAAATATTCAGATAGTGTTAACTACACACAACACACGAAAAGACTATGCGAGAAATACATACCCATGAATCATTGACATCATTGTCAGTCATCTGATGGACAAATGGAGCCCGAAATCCAATAACTGGAAAATAAATCAGGGAACAGAGCGCGCTGTGCCGCTGCCTCTGGTTCAGAACCAACCCTTCAGAAAAAATGCAAGTCTCCAGCATGGGCTCCATCCTTGCCAGGTAGCCGCACACGCAATCCATTGCCAGACGTAGGGTCTGGTTGGGAAGAAGACGGATCAAGGAGGGGTGGCAAAAGAGGAGGCAATGTTCGCCGCCAAGGATAAGGTAGGAGGGGAGCCGCCAGGGATAAGGTGGGAGGGGAGGCAATTGACCCAGCCATATATATATATATACAGAGACAACCCAAAAAAAAAGTAAAACGACAAATAAAGCAGTGCGGTAACATGACAAGGTGCAGCTCGCATTGCATATTATTACAGTTCACCGCGCTTGACCAAGCAAAAAACTAATTAAACTAACGACCCGCTCTTACCTAGTCCCCCCTTCCACGATTTGCAGACGAAAAACACAGACTGTAATGCAGTTCTAAAAACTACATAATGCGCAAAAACTCAAAAAACATTTTGAGTAACGACCAACCCCGTGGCGCCCGCTCGAACACAAAAAGCATCGACAAAGTTAAATTCTTCAAAATTAACAACTTAATCCGCCGCAATTCATACAGATTGGCGTAAGGCAGCACGTAATTGCCGAAATCAACAGAAAAAATACATAAAAAAACAACAAATTTGATCCGAAAGCGGGGGGACTAAGTGCTTGCGTTTTTCCACTAGAACAGAGAAAATTCGACCAATTATTCAAAATTCGATCGTATTAGCAAATTAATCCGTCGTGGAGTAACACAAACATGAACGCGAACTTAGTAACACACTAGGATTACGGCTATAAAATCAAATATGAAGCCCGCAAGAACGATGCGAAGCTCCTGCCCCGTGCGAAAGAACAGAGACCGATCCGCCAAATCAAACGATTGCCGTCGTTTTTTCGCAGAATTTCTTGTTTAATCACATAATAGATCAGCGCACACACAAATAAAACAATGGAAATCGATCAAATTAGCCGGAAAAGCTTCTCCGTGAAGCAGTTCGCCACTCCCCTCTCCGCGGTTCAGAACAGTAGAAGGAAGCAGTGCGCATAGCTTTCCAATGCAGTTCGGAAGTGTTATGAGAATATTATTCACATAATATTATGAGAATAGACCGGATGTATATATATATATATAGGATGTAAGTTATCATAAAGTATTATTGTTAACATTACCCTTGAGGTAAAAGGTTGGGAGGCGAAATTATAAGCCCCTATCTTTCTCTGTGTCTGATTGAAACTTTGTACCCATAATTATCGCGTGAGTGTTAGCAATTGTGAATGATTAAATGATAGTTGAGTATGTGCACTTGCTGAAAAGCTCTTATATTTGACTCTTTCCAATGTTATGATAAATTGCAATTGCTTCAATGACCGAGATCATAGTTTGTTGGTTATCAATGAAGTTTCCGATTCATACTTTACCTTATGAATAAATTGTTACTTTGGCATAAGAATCTATATGACAATATATGTTGCTGTTCTAAAGATGATCATGATGCCCTCATGTCCGTATTTTATTTTTTATTGACACCTCTATCTCTAAACATCTGGACATATTTCTTGATTCCGGCTTTCGCTTGAGGACAAGCAAGGTCTAAGCTTGGGGGAGTTGATATGTCCATTTTGCATCATGGTTTTATACCATTATTTATTGCATTATGGGCTGTTATTACACATTATGGCACTATACTTATGCCTTTTCTCGCTTATTTTACAAGGTTTACATGAAGAGGGAGAATGCCGACAACTGGAATTCTGGACTAGAAAGGAGCAAATCTGAGAGACCTATTCTGCACAACTCCAAAAGTCCTAAAACTTCACGGGGAGCAGTTTTGGAAAATATAAAAAATATTGGGCGAAGAAAGCACCAGAGGGGGCCACGTGTCATCCACAAGGGTGGGCGCGCACGCTACCCCCTGGGCACGCCCCCTGCCTTTTGGGCAGCCTGGCAGGCCCCCGGAGCCCATCTTTGCTATATCACGTGGTTTGACCTGGAAAAAATCATAAGGAGGTTTTCGGGATGAAGCGCCGCCGTCTCGAGGCGGAACCTAGGCGAAACCAATCTAGGGCTCTGGTGGAGCTGTTCTGCCGAGGAAACCTCCCTCCGGGAGGGGGAAATCGAAGCCATCATCATCACCAACGATCCTCTCTTCGAGAGGGGGTCAATCTCCATCCACATCTTCACCAGCACCATCGCCTCTCAAACCCTAGTTCATCTCTCGTATCAGAACTTTGTCCCAAAACCTCAGATTGGTACCTATGGGTTGCTAGTAGTGTTGATTACTCCTTGTAGTTGATGCTAGTTGGTTTATTTGGCGGAAGATCATATGTTCAGATCCTTAATGATAACTAATACTCCTCTGATCATGAACATTAATATGCTTTGTGAGTAGTTACGTTTGTTCCTGAGGACATGGGAGAAGTCTTGTTATAAGTAATCATGTGAATTTGGTATTTGTTCGATATTTTGATGAGATGTATGTTGTCTTTCCTCTAGTGATGTCATGTAAATGTCGACTACATGACACTTCACCATTATTTGGGCCTAGGGGAAGGCATTGGGAAGTGATAATTAGATGATGGGTTGCTAGAGTGACAGAAGCTTAAACCCTAGTTTATGTGTTGCTTCGTAAGGGGCTGATTTGGATCCATACGTTTCATGCTATGGTTAGATTTATCATAATTCTTCTTTCGTAGTTATGGATGCTTGCGAGAGGGGTTAATCATAAGTGGAAGGCTTGTCCAAGGAAGGGCATCACCCAAGCACCGGTCCACCCACATATCAAACTATCAAAGTAACGCAGACGAATCATATGACCATGATGAAAACTGACTTGACAACAATTCCCATGTGTCCTCAGGAGCACTTTGCTTTATATAATAGTTCGTTCAGGCTTGTCATTTGGTACCAAAAGGATTGGGCCACCTTACTGCACCTTAGTTACTATTGATACTTGTTACCCGTTACGAATTATCTTATCATACAACTATCTGTTACCGATAATTTCAGCGCTTGCCGATAATACCTTGCTAAAAACCGCTTGTCATTTCCTTCTGCTCCTCGTTGGGTTCGACACTCTTACTTATCAAGAGGACTACGATAGATCCCCTATACTTGTGGGTCATGACTGGCCTAGCCCTGCTTGTGTGTTGGGCTAAGTTCCGGGCCCATTAAAAAATATGGCTAGGTAATAGCTAAAAAAAGCCATGCCCCGTCCCTGGGCCCTGGGGGCCCATATCCGCCCTTGCTGGCGGGTAAGGCAGCAACGGTGGTTACTATCGCGTGAGCAGGTCGGCGTCGGGAAAGTGAGAGATAGAGAGAATGAGTCACTTTTTCCTCCTCCCAACCAGCATTGGCTGCAGACGTGGCGTTGCCCAGTCAGAATTGGTCGCGATCCAAACTGCTTGACGGACATAAGACTGAGACCAGGGTTGAGTTTGGGACCTCATTGTTAATTTGAGGTGTATTCCATCATGTTTCGAGGTTCGGGTTGTAAATTAAGCTGAGCGGTTAGTTCGTGGTTAATATGCAGACTTCTCTCTTTTCTCGAGGTAGTTGTATCACGTGAGGGACTCAACTCAATTGATAGTGAAACGCTTGGTGGACTCCGCCGGTAGTTAAGACTCATGTAGTGTATGTCAATATTAATCCCTTTTTAAAGTGAAGGATAAATATTTGCCTCATATGAAAATTAAAAAGAGAATAAAATTTGAGTTAATTCAATAGACCATTGAAACACAAAAAGGTGTTACTTTCCCAGAATAATAGTTCCTAGATTTTTTGTATCGGCAGTGATGCAAAGCTTAGCCTCACCATTGATGTTATTTAGCAAGATTGGTGGTGAAACTTTTCTTTGCCGGAAAATACACGGGTGTCTTGTTTCACATGGTCCATCTAATGAGCATTTTGGGAGAGGCCATAGCTTTTCTATTGGATATGTTCTTGCCTAAAAGGTTGACCGACCACTCCTTGATGGAATACTCTAAATGTCATGTGCTATCTCTTGAGCTTGCGTTGTTTTTTCCCTTGAAGGGGAAAGGGTGATGCAGCAAAGTATAGTAAGTATTTCCCTTAGTTTGAGAACCAAGGTATCAATCCAATAGGAGATAATGCGCAAGTCGCCAAAATACCTGCATAAACAAACAACAACTTGCACCCAACGCGATAAAGGGGTTGTCAATCCCTTCATGGTTACTTGCAAAAGTGAGATCTGATAGAGATAGATAAACAGTAAAGTAAATATTTTTGGTATTTTCGGTTTATAGATTGGAAAGTAAAATATTGAAAAATAGTAGATCGGAAACTTATATGATGGAAAATAGACCCCGGGGCTATAGGTTTCACTAGAGGCTTCTCTCAAGTAGAAAATATTACGGTTGGTGAACAAATTACTGCCAAGCAATTGATAGAAGAACGCATAATTATGAAGATATCTAAGGCAATGATCAAGAATATAGGCATCACGTCCATGTCAAGTAGACCGACTCCTGCCTGCATCTACTAATATTACTCCACACATCGACCAACTCCTGCCTACATCTAGAGTATTAAGTTCATAAAGAACAGAGTAACACATTAAGTAAGATGACATGATGCAGCGGAATTAACTCAAGCCATATGATGAAAACCCCATCTTGTTATCCTCAATGGCAACAATACAATATGTGTCTCGTCCCCTTCAATCACTTGGTGAAAGCACTGTAAGATTGAACCCAAAGCAAAGCACTTCTCCCATTGCAAGAAAAACCAATCTAGTTGGCCAAACCAAACCGATAGTTCGAAGAGATTACTAAGATATCAAATCATGCATATAAGCATTTAGAGAAGATTCAAATAAGATTCATAGATAAGCTGATCATAAATCCATAATTTATCAGATCTTGGCAAACACATCGCAAAAGAAGGTTACATCGGATAGATCTCCAAGAACACCAAGGAGAACATGGTATTGAGAATCAAAGAGAGACAACAAGCCATCTAGCTACTAGCTGTGGACCTGTAGGTCTGTGGTAAACTACTCACGTTTCATCGGAAGGGCAATAAGGTTGATGTAGATGCCCTTCATGGTCGAATCCCCCTCCGGCAGAGTACCGGAAAAGGCCTCCAGATGGGATCATGCGGATACAGAAGGTTACAGTGGTGGAAAAGTGGTTTCGATGCCTCCTCTAGGGTTTCTGAAATATATCTGAATATATAGGTGGAAGAAATAGGCCGGTGGAGTCATGGGGGGCCCACGAGGGTGGGGGCACGCCCTACCCCTGGGCGCACCCTCCCCCTTGTGGTCGCCTCGTGGCTCTTCTGACTTGGTTCTCAAATCTCCAAGGTGTCTTCTGGTCCAACAAAAATCATCGTAAAGTTTCATTTTTGTGGGGACCCCGACTCATAAGTCGTGATCACCGAATGCACGTGTATAGTGATCCCAGAGATCAATGCTCACTGAACACACAGAAGCTGAATAACAAGAGTCTTACATCCATACATACCGTATTACACAAATAGGACCATTAAGGTCAAGTCTTGAGTATATCATCGCAGCGGAAATGTTCAATAACAACTTGGACCCATGCCATCTGCCTTAACCCTACATGCATTCTGACTGGGAAGCGTCCTAGCTCGCATGCTCGTCGCCAAGAAGTCTTCATCATAACCTGTTCTCTCATGCCTGGCCAATAAAATAACTAGTGGCAAGCCAATGAGTACTTTGAATGTACTCGCAAGCAACCCAAGTGTGATGACAGAATAATTATGCAAGGCTCTACTGCTAGATTGGCCGTTTTGCGGAAAGCTAGTTTTTCACATGCAAGTATGATCAACATAATACATGGACATGCATGTGTCTGCAACAAGTATCAGGAGGACACATACATCATTATCGAGAAAGAGTTGTAATGAACTCATGCTCAAGCTCATTGTGACTTCCTCACAATATCACTGAACCGTGTTGTTTTCTCACACACACACCAAGTTTCGCAAACTTTGGACGTAGCCCAAGAGCGGTTACCCAACTGTCCTTGACCGTGGACACGGCTATTCGAATAGTTTTACACTTTGCAGAGGTTGCACACTTTACCCACTAGATCCAGGGAACTTCCGTGACATCCACGACCCGCGGTACCTCAAGTACCCGGGGTAAGCACCCGATCACTATCTTTCCCTAGACGACACTAACATAGAGTCCACTCGATTGGTAACAGCCCTGTGCCAAACATTTCACATCTTAAAGATTGTGGAGCCTTGCTCCCATATTCATCACATACCACTGACACGGGGTACCAACGGTGTGTTCTGTGCCCTGTGAAAACAATCATGGCCGCCTATCCAAGCACGACCCCGTCCCGAGAGTGACCTCATGTCACCCCCGTCACTAGTAATGCGGGCACCATGCTAGTATCGACCTAGGTAATCAATAATGCCCTTTCCCACATAAGGGTAGAGTGGTTGCGCATGTAAGGTTGGAATAACGGTCACAACTTAGACCAATCCGTTTTCAAAACAACACACACACTTGCCTCGGTACACCACTTCGTCATCAAGTGGTTACCCATCTCACCATCTCCCTCGGGCATAAGTGGCACCCGACGGGGTTTTCGAAAAGTCCTTTGAAAGTATTCTGCCTCCATCACCATGCGTATACCCGTCTCATTTGCGTAGCCACTACTATAGCAACCTAACTACTCCCACCCACATAACCCTCATAGGAAGGTAGGGTAATGTTTGATGCAAGTTTCAATAGTAAAGTAACAGAGGTAGCAACCAAAGTGGTCTCCACCTCAACATGATTCCGATGCATTGATAATAAGGTGCTATGAGACATGCATAAAAAGGTTTCGCGAACATGGTCAAAGGGCTGCTTGCCTTGTCCTTCCGAGTCTTCAAACCTTCTGGTCCATCTCCGAGTACTTCGTTTATTTCGTCAACTAACGATGGAAACAATCATAATAAGCAACACAACAAGGCAAAAATAAAAGTGCTCTAAAAATAGGAGTTGGACTTTTCTAGGATATATCTGGTCATGTTAGAAATAACCAAGGTGGTTTCATAGGTATTGGATCAATGGATGATTTGGAACATTCCAATACGATGGAATCGAGGGGTTTATGGATTTGAAGGAAGTGTACAGAAATATTTTTTTGAACAATGAGCAAAGGCACCTATCCATCAGGTCATGATTTTAGAAGCATCTAGGAGTTGGTTTCACTGGATTTGGAATTCAAATGAATTTCCTAGGATTTTACAAAGTTGATAAATATGAAGAAATGGCTCATTATTTGATGTGGTACATAAAGCATTAATAAAAATGTTCCAATACTAAGTTTGGATATGGCAAGCACCTAGGAATTTGAACCACTGCATTTGGATAAAATTTGAGCTCTCTGTGATTTTCTAAAGTTTATCACAGAAATGGAATAATGACATTTGATAATTATTTGTGAAGGAAAAGTCCCTGGAAAAATGTGCATGTTGCACCAACAGGTAGATCAGGATTTTAGAAACTACCAGAAATTCGAATCATCAAATTTGGAGTTCATTTGAATTTTCTATGGACTTTACAATGTCTCTGGAAAAAGAAAACGCGAAGGGGTTATACCTAGATGGGCCTAAGTTACACACAGAGCGTAACTTAGTTGGGCACCTCACTAGGCCAGGCCCAACTCTTCGCGTGCGCCTGCTGGGGATCCACGTCGATGGCGCGTTCACAGGAGGGCGCCACCCAGCGGGGAAAGCGGATCGGCCCGGAGCCGTCTCCACTTACCCTGACTGGTGGGCCGGCTTGGTCGGCACAGCCGCTGACGGGCGGGGCCCCCTGCCAGCTGGCAGGGCAGTCGTCCCCTACCTCCCGCTTGAGGCAGAGCAGGGGAGGCAGAGCGCACGCCGGCGCTCACCCCGGCGGCTCCGGCCATCTCCCGTGGCGCTCCGCCTATGGGCGTGCTCGGAGCGGAGCTACGCATCCGCTTGTGTAGCTCACGGCCGCCGGAGTGGGCTAAGATGACCGCAACTTTGACGGTGGTGGGGGAGGTCGTCGGCCATTCGTGGCTATCGTTGTTTGCCCCCCCCTACAATGGTTTGAGGAGTTGGAGAGGATCAACGGACCACTGGGTGTCCCTTGGTGGAGGAGTGGGAGGAAGATGGGCTAAATGTTGCTCGAATTTGAGCGTACCGAGGCGGAGGCTGTGGGGTGGTAGGAGGAGAAGGGAGGCACGGGAGGAGGAGTGGGACGGTCCAAGAGGATCAGGAGAGGGAGAGGGAGTCCTGGGCATAGAGAGGGAGGCTCGATATGGCCTTATGTGGCGAGGCTTTGGTGCACCGTGGGTGGCATCCACGGCCATGGCCAAGGCAGTGCCAGGGGACGAAATTGGCACACAGGCCCTTGTCCAGGGTGTTCGTGGGCATGGTCTAGGACTAGGGAGAGAAGAAAGGGAGCGGGGAAACGGTCAGAGGAGTTGCGCGTGTGAGCTCACTCACTGGAGCTCTCGGGCGGCCGGTGCGCGTGCGGGAGGAGGCGGCAGGAGGGAGAAAGAGAAGGGGCCGACATCGCTGCGTGACACGGACGTCGAGGCAACCTCGGGGGACATGAGGAGGAGGCCCAAGGTGGTCGGGGGCTCCTGGTTGGGCGAGGCTACAGTGCGCCAGGGCACTGTAGCATGCTCCAGAGCGTGAACTCTGCATGCCACGGCATCAACAAAGTGCCATTGCGTGTCCCCTTATGTCCAGCAGTGCTAGGGGTTAGTAAACAAATGTGTGATGGTCTTGGATGCCCTGGGGAGCCATTGGAATGAGGAGGGAGGTGAGGAAGAAGGAGATTACTGCTGTCCAGAAAAGTAAAATGGGGTTTTACCCTCTCCAATGATTGAGCTGAGGCAGGGGAGAGTTACTGGAGGTAGAAGATGACTAGGAGAAGCTGTGGTAAGAATTTGAGGTAAAGGGAAATAGGGGAAAGGGTCAAAACAATGGTTTTTGGTAAATTGGCAGAAGGTGTTTGATCATGTTTTGGGCAAGCAAATGATCTCCACTGGCTTTGACACTTAACAAGATTAAATGTCACATACATTTAGGCCCTTCCACCAAATTTGAGCTCATTTGGGCAAAGTTGCCAATGTAACTTTGGTGAACCCTAGAAATCAACAGAAATGGTTTCACCATGATTGAGTTAAGCTAATCATCTCCCCTTAATGCACCACTTGGTGTAGTATCATCATTTGGGGTTATGATCATGCACACAAAGTTTGAGGCCCCAGGTAAAAAGTTGATAATATAGAGTTGTTCAAATTTGAATTTGAACAGAAATGGTTTTGGGGCACTTAGACCAAGTTATGCTTCTCCAAAACTTGTGCCATTTGGCATAGATGCATAATTACATCATTTTAGCATGTGCACCAAGTTTGAGAGCATTTGGACAAGTTTGGCAATGCAAAGTTGCTCAAACTTCAAAATGGACAGAAATGGTTTTGAGGGGATTAGATGATGATTCCTTGATCTTCAAGGCATGAGGCTTGCAAGATCATCAAATATGTCATATATGACATGATAGAATTTCCCTGGAATTTTTGGAGAATATTCCCTGTGTAAATATTTCAAAAGCTTGAAATATCCAGAAAGGGTTTTGGAAGGATTTGTCCAATATTTTGAACATGACCATGTGTTGAAACTCTTATATATGGACAATATATGTCCTATGAGTTTCCCTGAATTTTGGCAAATATTTTTGAAATAGTTAAATAATTTTTCCCTATTAAAGACCATTTCTGGCCTTAAGAAAAAGCTTTTAAATAAAATATAAAAATAACTTTGAAAATTATAATTTTGTGGTTTTTGGGAGTCCTATACCTAATAGGATTCAAATATACTTTTTTAAAGATTTTTCACACCCTAAATAAGGTACTTGCAGTGCAAACCTCAATTCAGGGGTTTTTGGAAAACTAATTTTAGAAAATACTATTTGACCAAAATATTTTTATAAGAAAATTCTATATTGTTCTATACACATGGCATGATCATTGAGAAAAGGTTTTGGATCAAGGAGATGAAGTATGAGAGTTGGAGGATTTATTTGATTTTTAGAGCACTAGCAAACAGCAGACAGAAAATCAATCAAGCAAAGTCAAAAACACTCAAAAGTTTTGTAAACCCACATTTTTAACATGGTAATTAGCTTAAGCAATGTGGCATGAAAATCAGGGTGTGACAGACCTACCCCACTTACAAGAATCTCGTCCCCGAGATTCCCAGACTAGGCGTGGAAAGAAAATACGAAGTCTTGGATACGGGGTAGTCTTCACTTCTTCTTGTGGGTTCTGCTTCCGACTGGTGCTCCATGGAATCTTGAAGTACTTGGTGGTGTGGCTTCTTGCTTGCTGCCTTCTTTGATGCAGGTCGCTGAGGGGTCTCTTGAGTAGGTTAGGTTGAGCTGGATGTCAAGGGTTCGGTGATGTCCTTGCGGGCACCGGGCTAGTTAGGAAGTAAGAAGCACTTCCAGAGCAGGGACTCGTGGAATATTTGGTGCACGGAGGGTAATTCAGGTGGTAAATCTAGCTGGGAGCCATCTACTATTTGACTTGTAGTGGCCTTGAAGAAAGGTCGATAAATCTTGGTGTGAGCGTTCCTTCGACACGGAAATGATTGGTTCCTTCGAGAGGAGTGGTTTGCAGATACGCCCGGTATTGGATGCAGGAGTTCACTTCTTGGTGACGATGGTCGGTGTAGTTCTTCCTTCTTGACAGGGCGGTCTTCAAATGTCTTCTATCCAGCTGTCCGTCTCTTCTTTTGTCTTCGGGCAGACAAGTAGGCCATCAAATAATGATGTTACCCAACTTGTCCACTTACTCCATAAGGTCTATGGGGTACGCAAGGTAGGCTGTGGTATTGGTGGGGCTCAAGGGTTTCAAGGATTCTAGTGAGTGAGTGAATGTTTATTATCTTATCCTTAAGCACAGTTTCTGAGATGCCAATATCTCTATCTAGTACTCCGAACGAGAAAGCATCTTCTCGTATAGACCAGCATCAATCACCACTCATGCCATACATATCCTCATGACTCTCAAGAGGCGGTCTAACAAAATTGTACTTGCCTACGATCCCAAATCCATAAGTACGTCTACCCCTAAAATCCATGGGTAGATCATACATGCCGCTGAGCTTAAATTAAACACCACAATCCAAGCGCTCAACCTATTCTTGCAAGGCTCACGATAATGCATCTCTATTCTAAGGAAACACGTCATATGCCACTCCAAGATTTTGTTTCCTTCCTATAGATCAACTCCAATAGGCCATTTCTTCCATCAACTGCCACATAATCCAACAATTCTACAAATCCGATGTCTACGGTGTTCCACAAGATCTCAAGTCCCTTTAATACCCAAATACTTGGAAGGACTATGCATTACGATAGTAAATCCACCAAATTCCCATCATCCGGGTCAAGTAAACTCCAAGATCACGATTATATAGATCACTAAATCAACTCTGACAAATAATCCAATCTCCTAGGTTATTCTCCACCAAGAAGCATGGTATCATGATCAGGATCATCGGTCTAAATCCAATTTACTCCGAACCATGCAGACATATCTAGCATTTATACCAACCAGAATCACCCACATAAATCCAAATCTCATGTCCAACGGGTACTCCTACATGCTTCCCCAAAGTCATGATCCCACCAAATCCATCAAGGTCTCAGATAATTCCTCGGAGTCACTGATATAAAGCCACCAAGTCATCTGTCTTATATCCTTAGATTGGTCTATCTATGGCATCGTCAGTTCTTGTGCTATACTAGGATGGAAATGTGCTCACTCACTGTGTCCACTAGTTCCATTACGAACCCAGTGTTGTGCAAGGTTACAAGGGCTTAACAGGTTCTCTCACGATTCTATGGGTTAAGCACATGGTTAAGGGTTCGTGCTGGAGTGTCTCGTGAAGTCTCAAGGGTCTAGGAAGAGGGTTACTGGTCTGGAGGGTTAAACATAATTCTACGGGGTTTCACTTGGTCGTAGAGGTCGTGGCAGGAGTCTTCAGTGCCAGTTGGTTGCCGAGGTAGAATCCTTGGTGCATCTTGTCTTGCGGGTCTTCAGTTGGGGAGAGAGAAGAGAGGGAAAAAGTAGCATAGAGGAGGGAAATGCCTAAAGGGGGTTCTATAGTGCAGGTGCAAACAAACAGATGCAAAAAGGCCGAAACAAAAGAAACAAGGCAAGAAAGATGACATAGCTATGCACTTGTTGCCTAGGGCGAAAGTGCGACTTATATCAAATCACAAACAAATAAAAGCAAGCAACACACAATCATGGTTCTATTCGAACCATCATACGGACTCGACTGCGCATAGGGGGTACACGACTCATCCTACCCTAGGGGTTCTCGGACTCAGTGTCGTGACTTGTGCCTCGTGCAGTCTTCTGAGCTTCCTCAGGTGTTGCCATGTCCCTTGTAGTTGTTTGACGTACGATCCGGGTTGAGCCTGGAGAATCTTCAACAACTTCTCGCCTGATGAGGTGATGCGGTGAAGGTGTCTCCTTGCAGCTGGCGTTGACTTGGTCTTTTCTTGTCTCTTTAATCATGACGACCCCTTGTGCCTTCTGGGACGTCGAGGGTACCAGGTAGGCGATTCGTATGCAATGACAATAACAAGGCACAATAGAGGTCCAACTTGTCGGTTTCGTTGGTGACAACATTGACACCAAGAGCGG
>LR738715.1:758136060-758174986 GCA_902687465.1 Secale cereale | reverse complement strand
AAGAGGACCGTTTTCCTGCTCACTATAGTGAGGCTGACCAAATGGTGAGGTTCTCATCCACCGGTGGTTGCCGATACAACAACGGTAGTGACAGGATTACTCTATTAGCGATGTATATCCTGATTTTGCATAACCTATACCCTGGTCATCATAGGCCAATGTTGCACCTTCTTGGGGCACTGTCAAGGGTGTCACCATCTTCTGGGTCTTCATGTCCTCATTCCTCGAGGATGGATTTTCTATTTGTATCGTCTTGTCATGGTGTCGCCACTCTTTCATTCAGAAGAGGTGGGTGAGTGTTTGGCTAGGTGCACTCCACGAGGATTACAGATAATCCAGTGGTCATGGTATAGGGGTTCTAACGACCAAAGTTTTGAAGGGGAAGAGATCAAGTATAGCCTAGTTTTCGAAAACCTTAGAAGGGAAGAGAAGTATAGATAGTTTTGAAAACTAGTTTTACCCTAACTAACGACCATGCTAACTAAGGCTTCCTACAGTCAGGATGGCTCTGATACCAGCTCTGTGGGGACCCCGACTCATAAGTCGTGATCACCGAATGCACGTGTACAGTGATCCCAGAGATCAATGCTCACTGAACACACAAAAGCTGAATAACAAGAGTCTTACATCCATACATACCGTATTACACAAATAGGACCATTAAGGTCAAGTCTTGAGTATATCATCGCAGCGGAAATCTTCAATAACAACTTGGACCCATGCCATCTGCCTTAACCCTACAGGCATTCTGACTGGGAAGCGTCCTAGCTCGCATGCTCGTCGCCAAGAAGTCTTCATCATAACCTGTTCTCTCATGCTTGGCCAATAAAATAACCAGTGGCAAGCCGATGAGTACTTTGAATGTACTCGCAAGCAACCCAAGTGTGATGATAGAATAATTATGCAAGGCTCTACTGCTAGATTGGCCGTTTTGCGGAAAGCTAGTTTTTCACATGCAAGTATGATCAACATAATACATGGACATGCATGTGTCTGCAACAAGTATCAGGAGGACACATACATCATTATCGAGAAAGAGTTGTACTCAACTCATGCTCAAGCTCATTGTGACTTCCTCACAATCACATCATCAATATCACTGAACCGTGTTGTTTTCTCACACACACACACCAGGTTTTGCAAACTTTGGACGTAGCCCAAGAGCGGTTACCCAACTGTCCTTGACCGTGGACACGGCTATTCGAATAGTTTTACACTCTGCAGAGGTTGCACACTTTACCCACTAGATCCGGGGAACTTCCGTGACATCCACGACCCGCAGTACCTCAAGTACCCGGGGTAAGCACCCGATCACTATCTTTCCCTAGACGACACTAACATAGAGTCCACTCGATTGGTAACAGCCCCGTGCCAAACATTTCACATCTTAAAGATTGTGGAGCCTTGCTCCCATATTCATCACATACCACTGACACGGGGTACCAATGGTGTGTTCGGTGCCCTGTGAAAACAGTCATGGCCGCCTATCCAAGCACGACCCCGTCCCGAGAGTGACCTCATGTCACCCCCGTCACTAGTAATGCGGGCACCATGCTAGTATCGACCTAGGTAATCAATAATGCCCTTTCCCATATAAGGGTAGAGTGGTTGCACATGTAAGGTTGGAATAACGGTCGCAACTTAGACCAATCCGTTTTCAAAACAACACACACACTTGCCTCGGTACACCACTTCGTCATCAAGTGGTTACCCATCTCACCATCTCCCTCGGGCATAAGTGGCACCCGACGGGGGTTTCGAAAAGTCCTTTGAAAGTATTCTGCCTCCGTCACCATGCATATACCCGTCTCATTTGCGTAGCCACTACTATAGCAACCTAACTACTCCCACCCACATAACCCTCATAGGAAGGTAGGGTCATGCTTGATGCAAGTTTCAATAGTAAGGTAACAGAGGTAGCAACCAAAGTGGTCTCCACCTCAACATGATTCCGATGCATTGATAATAAGGTGCTATGAGACATGCATAAAAAGGTTTCTCGAACATGGTCAAAGGGCTGCTTGCCTTGTCCTTCCGAGTCTTCAAACCTTCTGGTCCATCTCCGAGTACTTCATTTATTTCGTCAACTAACGATGGAAACAATCATAATAAGCAACACAACAAGGCAAAAATAAAAGTGCTCTAAAAATAGGAGTTGGACTTTTCTAGGATATATCTGGTCATGTTAGAAATGACCAGAGTGGTTTCATAGGTACTGGATCAATGGATGATTTGGAACATTGCAATACGATGGAATCGAGGGGTTTATGGATTTGAAGGAAGTGTACAGAAATATATTTTTGAACAATGAGCAAAGGCACCTATCCATCAAGTCATGATTTTAGAAGCATCTAGGAGTTGGTTTCACTGGATTTGGAATTCAAATGAATTTCCTAGGATTTTGCAAAGTTGATAATATGAAGAAATGGCTCATTATTTGATGTGGTACATAAAGCATTAATAAAAATGTTCCAAAACTAAGTTTGGATATGGCAAGCACCTAGAAATTTGAACCACTGCATTTGGATCAAATTTGAGCTCTCTGTGATTTTCTAAAGTTTATCACAGAAATGGAATAATGACATTTGATAATTATTTGTGAAGGAAAAGTCCCTGAAAAAATGTGCATGTTGCACCAACAGGTAGATCAGGATTTTAGAAACTACCAGAAATTTGAATCATCAAATTTGGAGTTCATTTGAATTTTGTATGGACTTTACAATGTCTTTGGAAAAAGAAAACGCGAAGGGGTTATACCTAGATGGGCCTAAGTTACGCACAGAGCGTAACTTAGTTGGGCACCTCACTAGGCCAGGACCGACTCTTCGCGTGCGCCTGCTGGGGATCCACGTCGATGGCGCGTTCACGGGAGGGCGCCACCCAGCGGGGAAAGCGGATCGGCCTGCAGCCGTCTCCACTTACCCTGATTGGTGGGCCGGCTTGGTCGGCACAGCCGCTGATGGGCGGGGCCCCCTGCCAACTGGCAGGGCAGTCGTCCCCTACCTCCCGCTCGAGGCAGAGCAGGGGAGGCAGAGCGCACGCCGGTGCTCACCCGACGATAGCCGGCGGCTTCGGCCATCTCCCGTGGCGCTCCGCCTATGGGCGTGCTCGGAGCGGAGCTACGCATCCGCTTGTATAGCTCACGGCCGCCGGAGTGGGCTAAGATGACCGCAACATTGACGGCGGCGGGGGAGGTCGTCGGCCATTCGTGGCTATCGTTGTTTGCCCCCCTACAATGGTTTGAGGAGTTGGAGAGGATCAACGGACCACTGGGTGTCCCTTGGTGGAGGAGTGGGAGGAAGATGGGCTAAATGTTGCTCGAATTTGAGTGTACCGAGGCGGAGGCTGTGGGGTGGTAGGAGGAGAAGGGAGGCACGGGAGGAGGAGTGGGACGGTCCAAGAGGATCAGGAGAGGGAAAGGGAGTCCAGGGCATAGAGAGGGAGGCTCGATATGGCCTTATGTGGCGAGGCTTTGGTGCACCGTGGGTGGCATCCACGACCATGGCCAAGGCAGTGCCAGGGGACGAAATTGGCACACAGGCCCTTGTCCAGGGTGTTCGTGGGCATGGTCTAGGACCAGGGAGAGAAGAAAGAGAGCGGGGAAACGGTCAGAGGAGTCGCACATGTGAGCTCACTCACTGGAGCTCTCGGGCGGCCGGTGCGCGTGCGGGAGGAGGCGGCAGGAGGGAGAAAGAGAAGGGGCCGACAGCGCTGCGTGACACGGACGTCGAGGCGACCTCGGGGGACACAAGGAGGAGGCCCGAGGTGGTTGGGGGCTCCTGGTTGGGCGAGGCTACAGTGCGCCAGGGCACTGTAGCATGCTCCAGAGCACGAACTCTGCATGCCACGGCATAAACAAAGTGCCATTGCGTGTCCCCTTATGTCCAGCAGTGCTAGGGGTTAGTAAACAAATGTGTGATGGTCTTGGATGCCCTGGGGAGCCACTGGAATGAGGAGGGAGGTGAGGAAGAAGGAGATTACTGCTGCCTAGAAAAGTAAAATGGGGTTTTACCCTCTCCAATGATTGAGCTGAGGCAGGGGAGAGTTACTGGAGGTAGAAGATGACTAGGAGAAGCTGTGGTAAGAATTTGAGGTAAAGGGAAATAGGGGAAAGGGTCAAAACAATGGTTTTTGGTAAATTGGCAGAAGGTGTTTGATCATGTTTTGGGCAAGCAAATGATCTCCACTGGCTTTGACACTTAACAGGATTAAATGTCACATACATTTAGGCCCTTCCACCAAATTTGAGCTCATTTGGGCAAAGTTGCCAATGTAACTTTGGTGAACCCTAGAAATCAACAGAAATGGTTTCACCATGATTGAGTTAAGCTAATCATCTCCCCTTGATGCACCACTTGGTGTAGTATCATCATTTGGGGTTATGATCATGCCCACAAAGTTTGAAGCCCCAGGTAAAAAGTTGATAATATAGAGTTGTTCAAATTTGAATTTGAACAGAAATGGTTTTGGGGCACTTAGACCAAGTTATGCTTCTCCAAACCTTGTGCCATTTGGCATAGATGCATAATTACACCATTTTAGCATGTGCACCAAGTTTGAGAGCATTTGGACAAGTTTGGCAATGCAAAGTTGCTCAAACTTCAAAATGGACAGAAATGGTTTTGAGGGGATTAGATGATGATTCCTTGATCTTCAAGGCATGAGGCTTGCAAGATCATCAAATATGTCATATATGACATGATAGAATTTCCCTGGAGTTTTTGGAGAATATTCCCTGTGTAAATATTTCAGAAGCTTGAAATATCCAGAAAGGGTTTTGGAAGGATTTGTCCAATATTTTGAACATGACCATGTGTTGAAACTCTTATATATGGAGAATATATGTCCTATGAGTTTCCCTGAATTTTGGTAAATATTTTTGAAATAGTTAAATAATTTTTCCCTATTAAAGACCATTTCTGGCCTTAAGAAAAAGATTTTAAATAAAATATAAAAATAACTTTTAAAATTATAATTTTGTGGTTTCTAGGAGTCCTATACCTAATAGGATTCAAATATACTTTTTGATAGATTTTTCACACCCTAAATAAGGTACTTGCAGTGCAAACCTCAATTCAGGGGTTTTTGGAAAACTAATTTTAGGAAATACTTTTGGCCAAAATATTTTTATAAGAAAATTCTATATTGTTCTATACACATGGCATGATCATTGAGAAAAGGTTTTGGATCAAGGAGAAGAAGTATAAGAGTTGGAGGATTTATTAGATTTTTAGAGCACTAGCAAACAGCAGACAGAAAATCAATCAACCAAAGTCAAAAACACTCAAAAGTTTTTGTAAATCCACATTTTTAACATGGTAATTAGCTTAAGCAATGTGGCATGAAAATCAGGGTGTGACAATTTTGTTTGGACTCCATTTGATGTTCCTTTTCTGCGAAACTCAAAAACAAGGAAAAACAGAAACTCGCACTGGGCTCTAGGTTAATAGGTTAGTACCAAAAATAATATAAAATAGCATAATAATGCATATTAAACATCCAAAACAGATAATATGATAGCATGGAACAATACAAAATTATAGATACGTTGGATACGTATCATCATGTTGTTGTAAATGTTCCTGAGGTGTAGCCACTCATTTATCAAATTCCAAAGGCGGAGGGTGTAGCCCAAATTTGTTTTCTCTTTTGCAACGGAGGCAAAGGCGGCAATTCGGCCACCCACGCTTGGCCAATCTATTGTCAATCCAAATCCTATCTTGGATAGTTAACCAAGCGAAGAATTTGACCTTGGGAGGAGCCAGTGCCTTTCAAATCATGTGCCCCATAGGGGGGTAGAAGGTTCCCAAAAATTGCAACGAATAATAAGAAGTCGTCGAGTATTGGCCATCCACCGTGTTGTTCCAAATGATGTCGTCCTCGGCATGCTCACCAATGTGGAAATCACGTACGATCGTCCAACGTGCAATTAATTGATGAATGTGGGCCATAGAGAGGTTGAGAGAACCTTGATTTTGGAAACCCAAGCATGTACATTAAGGGCCTATCTCACCTTCCATTTTTTTTCCTTCTGATCATGTACCCAAGATGCATCCCAAAATGGAGTCTTATCTCCATTACCGAAAATGGAAGTAGTGGAGGCATAGAAAATATCAAGGTCCTTCCCGTCGGAAGGATTACATGTTCCAACCCACAACTTGGTTGGGTCCGTTTGTTCAAACCATATCCATCGCAAGCTAAGAGCATCCATGGATTTCATGTTGAACACACCAAGCCCCCCTCGTTTGAATGGTCTACACACCAAATCCCAATTTATTTTGCACTTCGCCCTGGTGGTCTACACACCAAATCCCAATTTATTTTGCACTTCACCCCGGTGGTCTTTTCTAAACCGTACTAAACAAAGGTTCACCTAATCTTGTTGGTGTTGTGAAGGGTGTTGGGGGCGATGAGTGGTGTGATGTAGTAGACCACTTTGGAGGAAAGCACAAATTATTAAGGTCAGTACAGCCAGTGTTGGTGATATTATTGCCCTCCCATGGAGTGAGTTTGTCTGCCACCTTGTCTTCAAGGAAAAATCCATTTTCTTTAGTTGCCAAACTGAGAGAGGAAGATCCAAGTAACACATCAGAAAGGATGTTCTTGCAGCCGGAAAATTCTGGAGAATAGACCCAAGCTTTACACCATGACATAATAATTGGTATGACAGAGCTCTTATGGAAGTTGGTGGCAAGTCGGTGATATCTCCAAAAAAAATCCAAAATACTGAAGATATTATCAATGTCGCTCTTGATGGGAGCCATGAACACTATTGTATCGTCGGCATATAGAAAGTTTCTCAAGTGCCACGATCTCACACCTTGTGGAGAATGATGGAAATATGCCCTAGAGGCAATAATAAAATGGTCATTATTATATTTCCGTAATCATGATAAAGGTTTATTATTCATGCTAGAACTGTATTGACCGGAAACCAAAATACATGTGTGAATACATAAACAAATATAGTGTCCCTAGTATGCCTCTACTAGACTAGCTTGTTAATCAAAGATGGTTAAGGTTTCATAACGATGGACATGAGTTGTCATTTGATATCGGTATCACATCATTATGAGAATGATGCGATGGACAAGACCCATCCGTTACCTTAGCATTTGATCGTTCAGTTTATTGTTACTACTTTCATGTTTGTCAAATACATATTGCTTTGACTATGAGATCATGCAACTCCCGGATACCGGAGGAATGCCTTGTGTTCTATCAAACGTCACAACGTAACTAGGTGATTATAAAGATGGTCTAAAGGTATCTCTGAAGGTGTCTTGCTTGGTTGGAGTGAATCGAGATTAGGATTGTCACTCCGAGTATCAGAGAGGTATCTCTGGGCCCTCTCGGTAATACACATCATAATAAGCCTTGCAAGCAAATGAATAATGAGTTAGTAACTGGATGATGTATTATGGAACGAGTAAAGAGTCTTTTCGGTAACGATATTGAACTAGTTATAGAGATACCGATGATCGAATCTCGGGCAAGTAACATACCGACGGATAAAGGGAATTGTGTATGTCGTCAAAACGGTTCGACTGATAAAGATCTCCGTAGAATATGTTGGAGCCAATATGGGCATCCAAGTTTCTCTATTGGTTATTTACCAGAGAGGTGTCTCGGTCATGTCTACATATATCTCGAAACCGTAGGGTCCACACACTTAACATTCGTTGACGATATAGTGCTATATATGAGTTTTGTGATTTGGTGATCGAATGTTGTTCGGAGTCCCGGATGAGATCACGAACATGACGAGGAGTCTCAAAATGTTCAGATGTAAATATTGATATATAGGACAATGGTATTCGGACACCGAAATCCTTTAAAGTTTGCCTCATCCATAGAAATTGAGCACAACAACTACCGACGGCCACATATACTCGGCTTCGGTGGAGGAGAGGGACGCACAACTTTGCTTCTTAGAAGACCAACTCACCAAAGAGCAACCAAGAAATGGGCACTCTCCAGAAGTTGATTTCCTATCCACCTTGTCTCCCGACCAATCCGAATCCGAGAAGCCCACGAGATTGAAGTTTGCTCCTCTAGGGTACCATAAGCCAAAGTTTGTGGTATGAGCTAAATATCATAAGATTTGTTTGACCGCCACATAGTGGCTTTCCTTAGGTGAGGCTTGAAATCATGCACAAACTCCCACACTCAACATGATATCCGGTCTGTTGGGGAACGTAGTATTTCAAAAACTTCCTACGATCATGCAAGATCTATCTAGGAGAAGCATAGCAACGAGCAGGGAGAGTGTGTCTATGTACCCTCGTAGACCAAAAGCGGAAGCGTCTAGTGACGCGGTTGATGTAGTCGAACGTCTTCGCGATCCAACCGATCCTAGCACCGAACGTACGGCACCTCCGCGTTCAGCACACGTTCAGCTTGATGACGTCCCACGAGCTCTTGATCTAGTTGAGCTGCACGGGAGAGTTTCGTCACCACGACGGTGTGGTGACGGTGATGATGAAGCTACCGACGCAGGGCTTCGCCTAAGCACTGCAACGATATGACCGAGGTATGTAACTGTGGGGAGGGGCACCACACACGGCTAGAATCAACTTGTGTGTCTATGGGGTGCCCCTGGCCACATATATAAAGGATGGAGGGAGGAGGAGGCCGGCCCTCATAGGGCGCGCCCAAAGTGTCACTACATAAAAAGACACATCTGTGACATTTTGGGCCGAACGAATTTTTTTTCTGTCATACTTATGACACTTCTATGCCGATAATTGTGACAAAACCTGGTACCATCATAGATGTGGTGGGGTCCTACTTCTATGACAAAAAATCATGACAGAAAAGGGGCTTTTCGTCCTGGGTGGGCCGGAGACGCAGCTGGATGACATTCTTTGGGCCGTCCATGACGGAAAAAACCGTGGTAGAAGCGAGTGCGAGGAAAATATCGGGGTGTTCCCGGTTACGATGGGTGGTCGGGGCCGAGCGATGCACGTTTCTCTCATACACGCACGCGCGTGGGTGCGAGGTGTTGGGCTCTAACTGAACCCGAGCGAGGCGTTGGGCTCTAACTGAACCCGAGCGATTGCACTGCAGGCTACGAGTTACTGAACCCGAGCGATCGATCGATGGCTGTTAACTGAACCCGATCGAGCGATTCCTTCGCTACTGCTGCTAACTGAAGCCAATCGATGCTGCCTCTGGATGAACAGTGAGCGTTGCTGGGGGGGTTTGGATGAACAGGTCCCAGTGGGGGTGGATGAACAGGACCCCGTGGTGTTGCCTCTGGATGAACAGGACCCCGATCAATCGAGCCGGTTGGGGCTGGATGAACAGGACCCCGTGGAGGGCAGGATGAACAGGACCACCTCGTGGAGGGCTGGATGAATAGTAGACAGTGGAGGGTTGGATGAACAGTAGCCCGTGGAGGGGTGGTTGAACAGGAGCCCGTGGAGAGGGCTGGTTGAACAATAGCCGGTGGAGTAGCGTGCGGTGGAGGTTGGATGAACAGGAGCCCGTGGATGAACAGTCGCAGGTGGAGGCTGGAGGAGGTCGACGGTGGATGAACAGTAGCCCGTGGAGGCCGGAGGGGGTCGGCGGTGGAGATGAACAGTATCCCGTGGAGTCCCGTTTTGTGGTACGCCACACCCCTCTCGATGAGCAAGACCCCTGTTTCGACTGTAGCGCTCCAACACAAGTCTTTTTCCTCCGTTTTGCGGTACGCCAGACCCCTCCCGATCAACATGACCCCCGTTTCGATTGTAGGAGGTCTGTTTCCTCCATTTTCCGGTATGCCAGACCCCTCCCGATGAACAGGATCCCGTTTCGAACGTGGCCGGTCAAACACAAGGTCGTTTCCTCCGTTCTGCGGTACGCCAGGCCTTGTTTCCATCGGCTGTTCCGTCCAAGCTCTCCCGATGAATATGACGACACATTCCGTTCTGACCCAGCTGGTTGGCTCCCCATGAACACGACGACGACGTTGTTTCTCCGTTCCGACCCAGACATGTACACGAGCCCTGGCCGTACGTATGTGTGAGTAGGCGTTCGAGACCCTGCCCGTATGTACGTACGTGGCCATATTTTCTTTCTTGCACACTGGCCGATGTACGTACGTGTACATGCTACGTGTGCGCCTCTACTACGACACGTGCGCGCCTCTACATCGACCAGTATGTACGTACACGTTCGCGACCAGAATGACAATGCTACGTACGCTTCAACTAGGTGGGTCCCGACTGTTAGGCACTTCCTTGCGTGCGAAGATGTAGCTGGTGGGTCCGAGCAGTCAGGGGGGCAAATCTTTTTTTTGCCTGGACGCACTTCCTTGCGTGCGAAAATGTAGCTGGTGGGTCCCAGTAGTCAGGGGGAAACATTTCTTTCGCGAAATACGGTGGCCCGTCCGGTGGGTCCCTTCTATTAGGTGGAGGTATAACTATTTTGTGCGTAATAAGGAGGCACTTCCTTGCTGCGGCCATGGACCCAGCTGTCAGCCTCTCCACGTACAGTACTCTTCCGATGGAAGTCGGTCATTGACCACATTAACCACACCGTGCTGAGAGCACCATGGCGTTGGACGACGGCGAGGCCTAGGAAGGGGACGACGCGGAGCCAGGGAAGACGCGACAGTGGATGCCCACGCGGAGAGGAATACGAGGGTTCACTGGTTCGGCTGCGGTGTGAGGCTGTCGTCGCCGCAGAATAACAGGGGGTGTGGGTGAGTAGAGGGATGGCCTGGCCAGCGGTGGGAGTAGTAGGGGGCGGTGAGGCCTCCGCGGCATCGCAGCCGGCCACGGGAGGCAGGAGCACGAGGCACGACAGGCGCTGGTTTGGGCGGCTGGAGCAAGAAGACCAGAGGTTGAAGAAGCACTACGGCTGTTGGATGGACATCGTACGGTCAATGGAGCTAGAATCGTGCATATTGACTTAGTTGACAAAGCCCTCCATCCCCGTCAACTTAGTAGGCCCACTAGTCAGCCTCCCACTATACTGGGTCCCAGCTAGCAGGGGGGTATTCATTTTTTCGTGCATAATAAGGAGGCACTTCATATGGGTCCGAGCTGACAGCGGGGGGAATGTTTTTTCGTGAAATACGGTGGCCCGTCCGGTGGGTCCCAACAGTCAGGGGGAAACATTTTTTATCCAAATATAGTGGCTCGTCCGGTGGGTCCCTGCTGTCAGGTGGAGGAATAATTATTTTCCACGTAATAAGGAGGCACTTCGTTGCGGCTGCCGTGGACCCAGCTGTCAGCCTCTCCACAACAGTACTCTTCCGATGGAAGTCGTTCCTTGACCACGTCGACCACGCCGCGCCGAGAACACCAGGGCGGTCGACGACGGCGAGGCCTAGGAAGGGGACAACATGGAGCCGGGGAAGACGCCACAGTGGATGCCCACGCGGAGAGGAGTACGAGGGTTCACTGGTTTGGCTGCGGTGTGAGGCTGCCGTCGCCGCATAATAACAGGGGGTGTGGGTGATTAGAGGAATGCCCTGGCCAGCGGTGGGAGTAGTAGGGGGCGGTGAGGCCTGCATGGGAGGCGGGAGCAGGCGGTCCCACCGGCGCTGAATTTGGTGGCTGGAGCAAGAAGATCAGAGATTGAAGAAACACGACGGCCGTTGGATTGACATCCAACGGTTACGTCTGCTAGAATCGTTTGTTGACATATATAATAACTAAAGAAATCTTGCATACGCGTCAACTTAATAGGCCCATAAGTCAGACCATTCCCTCTTTTTTTGATAATTTATATATAGCTCATTGTGACTTCTTATGCTATTTTTTGCAGTCCATTTTTTTAGGTTGGCCAGGGCCAATTTTGCATATTTCTGTGGGTTCCAAACTATTTTTATTACCGAAATGTCGAGCCAGATTTAAAGTACTTTGAAGATATATTTAAATTAGGTTAATGCCCAGTGAAATAGGAATATGAAAATGTGAAAAAATTCAGAAATTATAAAGTAATTGCCAATTTGTCATCAGTTTTTATATTTACAACCAATTTCATATTACTTTCAGGATTTGCACGCGCCTTGAAAGAGTTGCATCCCATCAGGGCGTAGAAAAATAAATTGGTCTGGATTGGGTATTCTTCAGAAAAAATAAACTGGGCTCATTTTACTGTTTGTTAAAAGTACAGCCCATTTTCTAGCTAGGACAACGATTAATAATTTCAACCAACCGTTCAAGACAGAATTCAATAAAATTTCCCACATTTTGATGGGATCCGAAATATTTTTATCCCGAAATTTCTAGTCAGTTTAAATATAAATTTGTATTACGTAAAAATCCAACGAAACATTGCGCGCGGAAAAAATTAAAAATTAAGATTTTCAAAATCCATAAATAATATTTTATAAACTAATTTCGTGCTTGGTGCATTTTTTATAGTTATTGCCCTGTTTTTATAATTACATCCTATTTATTATTTTTTAAAGCCCATTTTCCTGTTAATCCTAATGCATCCCTCCTAGGAAAGATTTGTAGCCCAGAGGGGCGGAGAATAACAAGTTGACCTTGCTTGGGTATTTCTCAAAAAAACGTATAGCTGGGCTAGCCATTTTCATCTTGAAAAAAATTAATATCTGGTCTAGATATCTGTCCTGGGCTAGACGGGCCACAGCCCGCCCAGTTAATACCCACCTCTCCTCTGAACAACAACGAAAACATCGCCAAGAAAAACTCTGCAGTGCTCACGCCTCAAAAACACAAATACTGCTCGAGCTACTTGGTCCCAGCTGTCGGCCGCACCTTGTGTAATTCTCTCATTTATATTGACTACATAGGTTGATAATGGTGTGGGACCGTGATGTCAGGAAACCAGGAGGAAGCAAAAATATATAGTTGTACATAATAAGGAGGCACTTGCGTACGTACGGCTATGGCCCTAGTGTGTCCCTACTATCAACCAGTCAAAATAAAGTCATCTACTGAATCCTCATGTTCATTGACCATGTTAACAATGCTTGGCGCCACGACGAGCGCAACAACTCGAAGGACGACAAAGAGGGCCTCGCGAGCCCTATAGATTGTCTGATACAGGGCCCGCTGCTCATTTAGGAAGCCAGGATCATCGGACACCTATGAGCATCTTCGAGAGACTGAGACGGCATGAAACGGTAAGGCCGCGCTTGGGAGCTCTGGTTTATTTCACACCTGTATTAACATACAAGTGTAATTTACTCCTCATCGGAAACAACGCGTAAAATACATGCGTAATGAAACCGAGGGCCCGAGGTCTGTAAGTAAAACCGGCGGGTTACGAGTGTAATTTGAGAGACTGGTGTATATTTTACTAGTCGAAATCGACCAACCAAGCGCTTCGCCTGAGACCATCTGCTTTTATTTATAAGCGTCAGTTTTACAAGCGGTTTTGGTTGGAAAATGACGATCCAATTACGGCCTAAGATGATGAGTTGGGCGGAAGATCATATGGTTTCACGTCTAACCTACCCAACTTGTCGTATAGGCTATGAATGAAACATAAGACGATGAACTTCTTAAGTACGGAAACAACAGAAGAGAATGATCTTCCTAACAAGCAAATCACTGGCATTAGATTGACATGCAAAACAATATGAAGCATTATTCTCAGGAGGCACAGTGAACAGATCGTGATGCCGCATGCCACAACATTCCAAGCTCAACTTTGCAATCAAACTCAAGGCGTGGCATTACATAGACAATATTCAGAACAAACTCTTAAAATATCTTACATAAGTCAACATTCATGTGACAATGCATCTCAGTAGAGTAAATATTTACTTATGAACTGAAGACTGGAATAGGAAAAAACGATCGACGTTGTTCACAGCAAAGGGCGTCCCACTGAAAAATATCAAATGCATGTATTCTGGCTAACATCAATGAGCAAAAATTGACAAGGTTTTCCAATTCCAATATATTAAACTAATGTCAAATTTGACAAGCTTTTCCCATTCAAAATATGTAATTCCTATGATTGTGGAACGGGCAGGGTTTGTCATCAGTTTGTCATCTGATAGTCCAGTGGCTCAAGGTGACGACGAATGATTAGAGAACCATTCGATGTATTGTGCATGATGAAGTATTATTATGGAGGACACGAACCATCTGAACATTTTGTGCAGTTCCACTAAAATCAAGCTGAGCATCCCTGTGGATTTCGTATTTATATGCTGCCAGAAAACAAAGACACATCAGCACACACATGAATATTGGCCCCAGTGTGAACCCACCAATCGGTGGACTAACAAACTGAAAGTACGGTAAACAGATTACCGTACCCAGATGCCCCATCATTGTTGCTTAGAATGACATTGACAGATTTGGAGTGCTGTCCTGGCTTCCTGTACTTGTTTGGGCACTTTTTGCCCAGTGCACTCCACGTGTTGTAGAGTTTCCTATGCTCTCTGCAGACTAGTCATGTCACCAGCATCTACTAATACTCTGTAAAGCTTCTCGGTCATTCCTTGTGTAATGTAGCGCAAATAGTGACTGCTTCTTTCTGCAAAGTGGTAAGACCAACTGGACCCACTAATGCAGCAATTTGCCCTAGACATATTGGCTCCTTTTGCAGTTCAACTAAAATCAAAGTCGGAATAAAACCAAGCTTTAATTTTGATATCCCTGCAAGCAACAAAAGGTATAAGGGAAACAATTACTGAGAAATAACGGTTGATGACTTGTACTCGCAAAAGAAAAACATCTACTGATTTACCTTATCTTAATGGGAAACAAAGTAGGAGAGTAGCAATTCTCAATCAGTGTGATTCATTCATATTAACTGGGACATTGTGGGGACCCCGACTTAGAAGTCGAGATCACCGAATGCACGTGTACAGTGATCCCAGAGATCAATGCTCACTGAACACACATAAGCTGAAATAACAAGAGTCTTACATCCATACAAATAGTCTTACACGAATTAAGGCCATTATGGCCAAGACTTACATAGATAGAGCCTCACGGCTGAATAGCAAATAACTCGAGTAGCGGAAGTGTTCGATAAACGGGTAGAACCCATGCCATCTGCCTTAACCCTACAGGCATTCTGACTGGGATAGCGTCCTAGTTCGCATGTTCGTCTCCAAAGAACTCTTCCTCATAATCCTGCTCTTCCATGCCTGGACAATTAAATAACCAGTGGCAAGCCAATGAGTACTTTGAATGTACTCGCAAGCAACCCATGATGTGATTCAAGTAACAATGCAATTGAATAATAATGAGCAATCTAGCAGGAGGCTAGAACATTATGCTATCATCAAGTTATGCAACAATAACCTTGCGTAACCTCGAGAATAGGTTACCGACATTAACATGAATATGATTCATCTCATCGAGTCAAGTCACCATCCTTGACTCATCACACACATATCAACACTGATGAAGTAAAATTCTGGACATAGTTTAAGTAGCACCACCCAACTGTCCATGACCGTGGACACGGCTATTCGAATAGTTTTACACTCTGCAGAGGTTGCACACTTTACCCACAAGATCCGGGGAAGTTCCGTGTCATCCACGACCCGCGGTACCTCAAGTACCCGGGGTAAGCACCCGGTCATTACCTTTCCTTAGACGGCACTAACATAGAGTCCACTCGTTGGCACACGGCCCTCGGGTACAAACAATAGATCACGGGACTTGCCCTAATTTCAATGTTCACGCGTACCCGAAGGGACCAACGGTGTGTCCGGTGCCCTGTGAAAACAGTCATGGCCGCCTATCCAAGCACGACCCCGTCCCGGGAAAGACCTCAAGTCTTCCCGTCACTAGTAATGCGGGCACCATGCTAGTATCGACCTAAGTAATCAATAAAGCCCCGTCCCATAAGGGGTAGTGTGGTTGCACATGTTTGGTTGGGACGGTAGTCACACATAAATCTAATCCATCATTCCACCATGCACATGATCTACCGACACATCACTTCTTTCTCAAGTGATGACCTATCACTTCATCACCCTCGGTCATTAGGGGCACCCGACGGGTTCATGCAAAGATTTCAACTACAAGGGTTCATATCACACATGCATCATGTAAGCATCTTGACCAACTTTTGCATGTCATCTAACACATAGCAAGATCAACAACAAGGCATGCATCATGTGGTGGTTTATCTAGGTTACCATCGTAACCCTATCATCATGCATCGGAAACAAACGGGTTCCGAGAACAAGTGTATCATGGTCAAAGGGCTGCTTGCCTGGATTGGCTTGGTCTTCAAAGTCTTCAAGTCCTTCTCCTTCTTCTTCCACAGCAACTTCGTCAATTACGGGATCTATACGTCGCATAATAACCACGGGAAAATAAGAATACAAATAAAACAGAAAAATCAAAGTGCTCAGAAAAATGTCAACTCATTTTTGTAAAATACTAGAGAGATTTCTAAGATGGGGAAAAATCTTAGTTGGAGTTTTGGAGTTACAGAATAGGACATATTGATTTTTGAACATGAGTTATACTGCTCAAATTTGAATTTAAATTTGAACAGTATAGAAAAGTTTCATGGATTTGAATGAAAGTAGTACCATTAAATAGGTTGGAATATTACAAGATTTTAGGAGTTGGAATTATTCAATTTGGATTAATATTCTTTTATGTATAAATGTTTAAAACATCAACAGAAAGGAAAAAGAAAAAGAGGTCCTGTGCACTGGGCCAGAAGAGGCCACAGTGCACGGCCCAGACGGCTCGGCCTGGCCGCACGGAGCCAGCGCGCGCGCACGTCAGGTTTTCAAACCTGACAGGCAGGGCCCGTGGGTCAGCGGCACAGAGGAGGGGGAGAGAGGTGGGGGGATGACAGGCGGGGCCCGCCTGTCATCTCTAACCCCACAACCACGGCGGCGGCGAGCTCACCGGCGAGTATTCCGGCCATGGCGACGGCAACGGAGGCCAGGGACGGACTCAGTGGCGTGTTGCGGTTCCAGTGGTGGTAGCGCGGCACGGCGGGGAGGCTTGGTTCACCGGCGGCGAGGTGCGACGGCGGAGGCTCGTCGGAGAGTGGTGGCTGCGGCCGTTTCCGACTGCAAACGGAGGGGGAAGTAGAGGGGAAAGGGTCAGTGGAGTGCGGCGGTTCCGAAACAAGTGGAAGGAGAGGCAGGGGAGGCCTGTACCTCGAGATCGCCGGCGGCCCGACGCGGCGGCGCTCCGGTCGATCCCGAGCACTGGGGCGTCCTGAGGTTGAACTGGAGGTGCAGGGAGTCTCAGAGGAGAGGTGTGAGGCTTGTGGTGGTGTTGGAGGAGCTCGGGGAGGCCTATTTATAGGAGCTCGACGGAGACCCGCGGTCCAGTGCGCCGGCGAGCTTCGTCTCGAGGCTACAGCGCACGGGAGGCGTCGAGGATGAGTCTGGGGAGTTCCTGGACGTCCTCCACGTCCAGCTGAGGTAAGAGGAGGAGCGGGGGAGCGTCAGAGGGGCACACGCGTGCGAAGCAGAGGAGTGGCCGCCGCGGGCGGCCAGCGCGCGTGTGACGGCGGCTACTCGAGGGCGCAGGAGGAGGGGGGACAGCGCCGGGGAGGTTGCGGACGTCGAGGCGCCTCGACTGGCGCGAGGGGGAGGCTCGAGGTTGTCGGGGGAGGATGATTGGCCAGGACCAGCGTGCGGGATGCACTGTTCACGCGCTCTGGAGCGTGCGTTTGACCGGCATCAGCGTGCTCTCGCCGGTTTGGCTCGTCCCAGCGTGTCCAACAGTGTCTGGTGCATAGAGGGAGGAGTAAAGAAAGGGCTTGAGGCCTTGGATGCCCTGGGGTTGCAGAGAGAGAGGAAGAGGGCTGGTGAAATGGTGAATGTTGGCTATATAGCAAGGTAAAGCTGGGGTTTCACCCCTCAATCATGGAGCTGAGGTGCTGGGGGAGTTACTGGAGGTAGCTGGTAACTCAATGAGCCTGTGGTAAGAAGTTGGGGCCATGGAGAAAAGTGAATGTGGTCAAAATGGAGGTTTTAGCATTTCTGCAAAAAGGTGTTTGATCAGTGTTTGATCAAGCAAATGAAGTCCACTTGACATGGCACTTGCCAGGGTTGAAAAACATGAGAAAATAGGGTGCTTCACCAAATTTGGGCTCATTTGAAGAAACTAGCCAATGTAACTTTGGTGAACCTTAGAAATCAACAGAAACAGTTTCATCTTGATTGAGTCAAGCTAATCATTTCCCCTTGATGCACCACTTGGTGTAGCATCATCATTTGGGGTATTGATCATGCTCACAAAGTTTGAAGCTCCAGATAAAAAGTTGGTAATGTAAAGTTGTTCAAATTTGCATTTGAACAAAAGGGGTTTTGAGGTGATCTGATCAAGTTGCTCTATTCAAATACTTGTGCCATTTGGTCTAGGTGCCTTATTAGGCCATTCTAGCATGTGCACCAAGTTTGAGAGCATTTGGACAAGTTTGGCAATGTAAAGTTGCTCAAACTTCAAATATGGACATAATGGTTATGAAGGGGTTTGAGGATGTTTTCTTGCTTCCCAAGGCATGGGATTTGGCAAGATCATCAAATATGTCATATATGACATGATAGAATTTCCCTGGACTTTTTGGAAAAAGTTTCCTTTGTAAATATTTCAAAAGCTTGAAATATCCAAAAAGGGTTTTAGAGGGTTTAGCCCATTATTTTGAACATGACCAAGTGTTGAAACTCTTATATATGGACAATATATGTCCTATGAGTCTCTCTGAATTTTGACAAATATTTTTGAAATAGTTAAATAATTTTCCCCTATTAAAGACCATTTCTGGCCTTAAGAAAAAGCTTTTAAATAAAATAGGAAAATAACTTCTAAAATTATGCCTTTGTGGTTTCTGGGAGTCGTATGACTACTAGGTTTCAAATAATCCTTTTGAAATAATTTTCACACCCTAAATCAAGTACTTGCAGTGCAAATCTCAATTCAGGGGTTTTTGGAAAACTAAATTTATAAAATACTTTTTGGCCAAATTTATTTTGTAAGAAAATACTATGCTGTTATATAACACTTGGTATGATCATTGGGCAGAAGTTTTGGATAAGGAGATGAAATCTACAAGAGATCATAGTTGACTTTAATGAGCACATGAAAAAGCAAATGAAGAAAACTCAATTTCCAAATAAAAGCCAAATGATGCTGAAAAAATTTTGCTGGTCCAAATTTTCATGCTTCAAAGATACAAATAACATGTTACAAAATGCAGGGTGTGACAGACCTACCCCCTTACAAGAATCTCGTCCCCGAGATTCCTAAACTAGGGCTTAAAAGAGATCGGGAAACTCGGATCTAAGATAGTCTTCTCGTTCCCAGGTCGCTTCTGCTTCGGTGTGGTTGCTCCACTGGACCTTGAAGTACTTGATGGTACGGCTCCGCGTACGTCGTTCTGCTTCGTCCAGAATGCGAATGGGCTTCTCGCGGTAGGTCAAATCAGGCTGCAGATCAATGGCTTGGTGATCCACATCCTTGTAGAGATTGGGCTTGTCTGGAACTTGGAGACATTTCCGGAGTTGTGACACATGGAATACATTGTGCACATCGGATAGCTCGGGTGGTAGTTCCAACTGATAAGCCACTTCTCCTCGTCGTGCAGTGATCTCAAAGGGTCCAATGAACCTTGGTGCGAGCTTCCCCTTGACGTGGAAACGCTTGGTTCCCTTCAGAGGAGTTACCCGTAGGTACACATGGTCCCCAACATGGAAACTCATGTCTCGACGTCGAGTGTCGGCATAACTCTTCTGCCTTGACTTGGCTGCCTTTAATCGCTCTCTGACTAGTTGGACTTGCTCTTCTACTGCGCGGAGATTATCCGGTCCAAAGACTAGTCCTTCCCCAGTCTCTGACCAGTTGAGGGGTGTGCGACATTTACGTCCGTACAACACCTCAAATGGTGCCATCTGAAGGCTTGACTGGTAACTGTTGTTGTAAGAGAACTCGGCGAAAGGGAGACAGTCTTCCCACTTGGCTCCATATGCCAGGACACAGGCTCGGAGCATGTCTTCGAGAATCTGATTGACTCACTCAGTTTGACCTCCGGTCTGTGGGTGGAAAGCTGTGCTGAAAGACAACTTGGTTCCCAAGGCTTCTTGGAACTTCTTCCAGAACCTTGAGGTGAACTGGGTTCCTCGATCTGACACAATCTCCTTGGGAACACCGTGAAGACTTACGATTTGGTCGATGTAGAGAGCTGCCAGCCGGTTGCCATCATAAGTGGTCTTGACAGGAATGAAATGAGCCACCTTGGTCAAATGATCGACTATGACCCAGACAGAGTCATGTCCTCTATTCGACCTTGGTAGTCCAGTGATGAAGTCCATTCCGACTTTATCCCACTTCCACTCAGGAACTTGGAGTGGTTGAAGCAATCCAGCAGGTCGCTGATATTCAGCCTTGACCCTTTGGCACACATCACACTTTGCAACATAGGTTGCAATCTCTCTCTTCATACCGTGCCACCAAAATCGTGCCTTCACGTCCTGGTACATCTTGGTTCCTCCGGGGTGGATGGAATACAGAGTGTCGTGGGCTTCTTGCAGAATCAGCGTCTTCAACTCGGTGTTGTTTGGTACGCAGAGACGACCTTTGTACCAAACAATCCCGTGCTCGTCTTCGAAGAATCCTGGGGCCTTGCCCATCTTCATCTTCCTCTTGATGCCTTCGATGCTTGCGTGACCATCTTGAGCCTTCTTGACGTCATCCAGCAGGGTCGGTCTGACTTCCAAATGATCCAGAAATCCGGGGGTGACTAATTCCAAACTGAATTGTTCGATCTCCTTAAACAAGGTTGGCTGCCTTTCCTGAATAACAACATTCAAAGAGCAAGCCTTCCTGCTTAAGGCATCGGCCACCACGTTAGCCTTCCCAGGGTGATACTGAACACTGAGGTCATAATCCTTGATGAGTTCCAACCATCTCCGCTGCCTCATGTTCAATTCCTTTTGGGTGAAAATATACTTCAGACTTTTGTGGTCTGTGTAAATCTCACACCGTTTCCCTAGGAGGTAATGCCGCCATGTCTTCAAGGCATGAACTACTGCCGCTAACTCAAGATCGTGAGTAGCGTAGTTCTCCTCATGGGGTCGTAGCTGCCTGGAGAGGTATGCTATGACGCGGCCTTCTTGCATCAGAACGCTTCCCAATCCGGTTCGAGAGGCATCACAATATATCACAAACTCCTTGTGAATATCAGGTGTTGCCAGAACTGGGGCGGTGGTCAATCTCTTCTTGAGCTCTTGGAAGCTCTCTTCGCACTTTGGCGTCCATTCGAACTTCTTGTCCTTTTTGAGGAGCTGAGTCATTGGTCGTGCAATGCTAGAGAACCCTTCCACGAACTTGCGGTAATAGCCCGCTAGTCCGAGGAAGCTTCTGACTTCCTTGACGGTCGTTGGAGATTTCCATTGGGTCACGGCTTCGATTTTTGCAGGATCAACAGATAATCCTTCCTCGGTCAAGACATGACCTAAGAATCCAACTTTGTGTAGCCAGAACTCACACTTGCTGAATTTGGCGTACAGTTGGTGCTCACGAAGCTTGTCTAGGACCATCCTCAGATGCTGCTCATGCTCTTCCTCCGACTTCGAGAACACAAGAATGTCATCAATGAAGACAACAACAAACTTGTCCAAATATTCCATGAAGACTTTATTCATGAGATACATGAAGTAAGCTGGGGCATTGGTTAACCCAAAAGACATGACCGTGCACTCGTACAGGCCATATCTGGTTACGAATGCCGTCTTCGGAATATCTTGGGGTCTGATCTTCAGCTGGTAATACCCAGATCTGAGGTCGATCTTGGAGAATACCTTGGCTCCGCTGAGTTGATCAAACAGATCTTCGATCTTGGGAAGCGGGTACTTGTTCTTGATTGTAACTTCATTGAGGGAACGATAGTCAATGCATAAGCGGATGGTACCGTCCCTCTTTGCCACAAACAGAACAGGAGATCCCCAAGGGGAGGCACTCGGGCGGATAAATCCCTTCCTTAGCTGCTCTTCTAGCTGCTTCTTCAACTCGGCTAATTCTTCCGTCCCCATTCTATAAGGCTTCTTATAGATGGGTCCTGCTCCGGGCACGAGCTCGATGATGAACTCAATGTCACGGTCAGGGGGCATTCCCGGTAGTTCATCCGGAAAGACATCAGGATACTCACATACCACCGGTACTTGATCTAGCCCAACTTCAGACAGACAGTTGACTTTAGCGGCTTGAGCGGAAGAGGAGTTGGGGGCAAACTTGAATTCGACTCCTTGGTCATTGGTCACCGTGACTGTTCGATTGGCACAGTCTAACAAGCCTTGGTGCTTACTGAGCCAATCCATCCCTAAGATCACATCCAAGCCTTGCGATCTCAGGATGATAAGGTCTGCTAGGAAGTCTACACCATTAATGGTAATACCGACTCCTTTACAGCCTATCTTGGCTCTCATCTCGGCTCCGGGGGTTTGTACCACCATAGGGTTATTCAGGGGTGTAGGGGTCATGCCACTTTTTAATGCAAATCTTTGAGTGACAAATGAATGCGTTGCTACAGAATCAAACAAGACAGTTGCAGGTGCTGAGTTGACAAGGAACGTACCTAGCACGACGTCCGGGTGTTCCTGGGCTTCTTCAGCAGTGACGTGATTCACACGCCCCTTCCCATAGTTCGGTGGATTGCGAGGAGCTGGGTTCCTTGGTGGCATTCCACGGCCTTGACCCTGGTTCTGCGCATTGGGGCGCAGGGCATCAGGCTTCTTGTTGGGGCACACCCTGGAGATGTGTCCGGGCTGACCACATCCAAAGCAAGTGACTTGATTTGGAGTGTTGATCTTGTTGCCACCATTGGTATTGGGGTTGAAAGCTGGCCTGGGGTTGGCATACTGCTGAGGCTGAGGATTGGCACGAGGTGCAGGAGCTCTTGGCTGCTGATAGGTTGGCTTGGCCGGGGCTGACAGCCACGGACGAGGCTTCTGGTTGCTGGAACTTCCCTTACTGACCAACTTGCGCTTGCGAGTGTCTTCCAAAGCACGCCGCTTGTCTTCAAGCATAAGTGCCTTGTTCACTAGGTCAGGGAAAGACGGGCAGTCGCACACGACAAGCGAATATTGCAGAGTCTGATTAAGGCCTTCCATGAAGCGCTCCCTTTTGGCAGCATCAGTGCTGACATCCTCAGGGGCATACCTTGACAGAATGCTGAACTTCTGCATGTACTCCTTGACAGTGCCACTTCCTTGCTTCAGGGCTCGGAACTCGCGCTTTTTGATAGCCATGATTCCGGAAGGAATGTGGGCCTTGCGGAATTCTGCCTTGAAGTTTACCCAAGTGATGTCTTGTTCAGCATGCATAACCTTGAATCCATCCCACCAAGCTCTCGCGGTTCCCCCGAGGCAGTGGGCTGCATAAGCCACCTTCTCGCGATCTTCGGTGCATCCGACTAGTTCCAGAATCTCCTCAATGGAACGGACCCAGTCGTCAGCATCCAGGGGTTCAGCAGTCTTGATGAAGGTTGGCGGTGCATGCTTCTTGAACTCTGCCAACGTGGAACGTCCGTTGCCATTCCCCGCCGACTGGCGGTTGTTGGTGACAGCTTGAGCAATCAGCTGGAGAGCTGCAGTGTTGGCTTGGCGTTCCTCTCGGAAAGCTTGGAGAAGCTGAGCCATGTCCATGCTTGGAGGAGGTGGTGGTGGAGCTTGGTCGTTGGTTTGGTCGTGGTTTGCCTCTGGCTGAGAGGATGCTCCGGCTTCGGGCTGCTGGGTAGAGGTACCTGTACGAGTTACAACAGGCATCCTGTTGGAGCGGTAAAAGGTCTCATGACTCGGAAGAGAGAAAGCAAGAAAGATGGGTGCCTAGCAAGGGGGTGGGTGTGACACTAAATCAAATCATGCAAGGGCCGAGAGGCCAAAACACATTCATTAAAATTCAAATGGGTGATGTAGTCGTTTACACATTCCCGAAGGAAGATTACGACTTACATCCAGACACAACAAAAGCAAACACTAGATGGTTTCATATGAACCATACAAGGACTCGACTGCGCATAGGGGTTACACGACCTACCCTACCGTAGGGGTTACAACTGGCATATCCGAGTAGCGAATAATGCCTAAACGGCGGAATGCTCGGTCGCGTATTCCGGCTCTTCTGGGTCTTCCTCCTTGTCTTCATCTGTCTGGGCTCCCTTGTCACTTGAAGGAGTGGGGGAGTGGAGGAGTTGGATACGACGGTGCTTTGACGGTGGTGCAGGGAAAAGCTTGCGATATTCCCTTGCTGTCATCCGGCGTCGCCGCGGTGGTTCTTCACCCTTGGAAGATACATCCTCAGAGGGCCTTCCGCCTCGATATGCGATAGCGGATTGTCCAGAAGGTGCTCCTTCCTTCTTGATCCTGTTTGCCTTCTCTTGAGCTCGTCAAAGAAGTGCCTTGGTCTTGTAAAGTTCTTCTCGAAGCTTCATTGATTCCGAGGCCAAGTCTTGTGCCAGGCTGTCGGCACATAGACTGAAGTAGGTCTGGAACCGAAGCGAGAGTCCTTCCTTCAGTGGAGGGGCTAGTGCGCTGCTTTCTTCGTCACCTTCCTTCCGGTAAGGTAAGAAGCGAGTTGCCATCTTGGCTGCCATCTCCGGAAGAAGCTCGCGGAGACGGGTTAATGCCTTGAGTGCAGCAGCCTCGACAGCGAGTGGTAGTGTCGCCATCTGGGGTCCCTCGAAGAACCAACTTGTGGGAGGATCGTTTGCCTTCACGATCACTTCCACATGGTACTCCACCTCAGTATCGCTCACCCAATGCTCAAGGTAGGTGAGGATGGGTGCTCGGTGGAACTGACACTCCTGGAGGCTATCCTCGAGAAGTAGGGGAAACCCAGTGGTCAGGTGCTCTTCGGGAACAGCGGCCATCTACAAAGGTGGAATAGGAGGGGTTAATAGCTGATGAAATCTCAGGTTTAGAAAAGAAGAGAGGTTCAGAAGGTTTTGAAAAGGGGACTCAACTAACTAACGCCCATGCTAACTAAGGCTTCCTACAGTCAGGATGGCTCTGATACCAGCTCTGTGGGGACCCCGACTTAGAAGTCGAGATCACCGAATGCACGTGTACAGTGATCCCAGAGATCAATGCTCACTGAACACACAGAAGCTGAAATAACAAGAGTCTTACATCCATACAAATAGTCTTACACGAATTAAGGCCATTATGGCCAAGTCTTACATAGATAGAGCCTCACGGCTGAATAGCAAATAACTCGAGTAGCGGAAGTCTTTGATAAACGGGTAGAACCCATGCCATCTGCCTTAACCCTACAGGCATTCTGACTGGGATAGCGTCCTAGTTCGCATGTTCGTCTCCAAAGAACTCTTCCTCATAATCCCGCTCTTCCATGCCTGGCCAATTAAATAACCAGTGGCAAGCCAATGAGTACTTTCAATGTACTCGCAAGCAACCCATGATGTGATTCAAGTAACAATGCAATTGAATAATAATGAGCAATCTAGCAGGAGGCTAGAACATTATGCTATCATCAAGTTATGCAACAATAACCTCGCGTAACCTCGAGAACAGGTTACCGACATTAACATGAATATGATTCATCTCATCGAGTCAAGTCACCATCCTTGACTCATCACACACATATCAACACTGATGAAGTAAAATTCTGGACATAGTTTAAGTAGCACCACCCAACTGTCCATGACCGTGGACACGGCTATTCGAATAGTTTTACACTCTGCAGAGGTTGCACACTTTACCCACAAGATCCGGGGAACTTCCGTGTCATCCACGACCCGCGGTACCTCAAGTACACGGGGTAAGCACCCGGTCATTACCTTTCCTTAGACAACACTAACATAGAGTCCACTCGTTGGCACACGGCCCTCGGGTACAAACAATAGATCACGGGACTTGCCCTAATTTCAATGTTCACGCGAACCCGAAGGGACCAACGGTGTGTCCGGTGCCCTGTGAAAACAGTCATGGCCGCCTATCCAAGCACGACCCCGTCCCGGGAAAGACCTCAAGTCTTCCCGTCACTAGTAATGCGGGCACCATGCTAGTATCGACCTAAGTAATCAATAAAGCCCCGTCCCATAAGGGGTAGTGTGGTTGCACATGTTTGGTTGGGACGGTAGTCACACATAAATCTAATCCATCATTCCACCATGCACATGATCTACCGGCACATCACTTCTTTCTCAAGTGATGACCTATCACTTCATCACCCTCGGTCATTAGGGGCACCCGACGGGTTCATGCAAAGATTTCAACTACAAGGGTTCATATCACACATGCATCATGTAAGCATCTTGACCAACTATTTGCATGTCATCTAGCACATAGCAAGATCAACAACAAGGCATGCATCATGTGGTGGTTTATCTAGGTTACCATCGTAACCCTATCATCATGCATCGGAAACAAACGGGTTCCGAGAACAAGTGTATCATGGTCAAAGGGCTGCTTGCCTGGATTGGCTTGGTCTTCAAAGTCTTCATGTCCTTCTCCTTCTTCTTCCACAGCAACTTCGTCAATTACGGGGTCTATACGTCGCATAATAACCACGGGAAAATAAGAATACAAATAAAACAGAAAAATCAAAGTGCTCAGAAAAATGTCAACTCATTTTTGTAAAATACTAGAGAGATTTCTAAGATGGGGAAAAAATCTTAGTTGGAGTTTTGGAGTTACAGAATAGGACATATTGATTTTTGAACATGAGTTATACTGCTCAAATTTGAATTTAAATTTGAACAGTATAGAAAAGTTTCATGGATTTGAATGAAAGTAGTACCATTAAATAGGTTGGAATATTACAAGATTTTAGGAGTTGGAATTATTCAATTTGGATTAATATTCTTTTATGTATAAATGTTTAAAACATCAACAGAAAGGAAAAATAAAAAGAGGTCCTGTGCATTGGGCCAGAAGAGGCCACAGTGCACGGCCCAGACGGCTCGGCCTGGCCGCACGGAGCCAGCGCGCGCGCACGTCAGGTTTTCAAACCTGACGGGCTGGGCCCGTGGGTCAGCGGCACAGAGGAGGGGGAGAGAGGTGGGGGGATGACAGGCGGGGCCCGCCTGTCATCTCTAACCCCACGACCACGGCGGCGGCGAGCTCACCGGCGAGTATTCCGGCCACGGCGACGGCAACGGAGGCCAGGGACGGACTCAGTGGCGTGTTGCGGTTCCAGTGGTGGTAGCGCGGCACGGCGGGGATGCTTGGTTCACCGGCGGCGAGGTGCGACGGCGGAGGCTCGTCGGAGAGTGGTGGCTGCGGCCATTTCCGACTTCAAACGGAGGGGGAAGTAGAGGGGAAAGGGTCAGTGGAGTGCGGCGGTTCCGAAACAAGTGGAAGGAGAGGCAGGGGAGGCCTGTACCTCGAGATCGCCGGCGGCCCGACGCGGCGGCGCTCCGGTCGATCCCGAGCACTGGGGCGTCCTGAGGTTGAACTGGAGGTGCAGGGAGTCTCAGAGGAGAGGTGTGAGGCTTGTGGTGGTGTTGGAGGAGCTCGAGGAGGCCTATTTATAGGGGCTCGACGGAGACCCGCGGTCCAGTGCGCCGGCGAGCTTCGTCTCGAGGCTACAGCACACGGGAGGCGCCGATGATGAGTCTGGGGAGTTCCTGGACGTCCTCCACGTCCAGCTGAGGTAAGAGGAGGAGCGGGGGAGCGTCAGAGGGGCGCGCGCGTGCGAAGCAGAGGAGTGGCCGCCGCGAGCGGCCAGCGCGCGTGTGACGGCGGCTACTGGAGGGCGCAGGAGGAGGGTGGACAGCGCCGGGGAGGTTGCAGACGTCGAGGCGCCTCGACTGGCGCGAGGGGGAGGCTCGAGGTTGTCGGGGGAGGATGATTGGCCAGGACCAGCGTGCGGGATGCACTGTTCACGCGCTCTGGAGCGTGCGTTTGACCGGCATCAGCGTGCTCTCGCCGGTTTGGCTCGTCCCAGTGTGTCCAACAGTGTCTGGTGCGTAGAGGGAGGAGTAAAGAAAGGGCTTGAGGCCTTGGATGCCCTGGGGTTGCAGAGAGAGAGGAAGAGGGCTGGTGAAATGGTGAATGTTGGCTGTATAGCAAGGTAAAGCTGGGGTTTCACCCCTCAATCATGGAGCTAAGGTGCTGGGGGAGTTACTGGAGGTAGCTGGTAACTCAATGAGCCTGTGGTAAGAAGTTGGGGCCATGGAGAAAAGTGAATGTGGTCAAAATGGAGGTTTTAGCATTTCTGCAGAAGGTGTTTGATCAGTGTTTGATCAAGCAAATGAAGTCCACTTGACATGGCACTTGCCAGGGTTGAAAAACATGAGAAAATAGGGTGCTTCACCAAATTTGGGCTCATTTGAAGAAACTAGCCAATGTAACTTTGGTGAACCCTAGAAATCAACAGAAACAGTTTCATCTTGATTGAGTCAAGCTAATCATTTCCCCTTGATGCACCACTTGGTGTAGCATCATCATTTGGGGTATTGATCATGCTCACAAAGTTTGAAGCTCCAGATAAAAAGTTGGTAATGTAAAGTTGTTCAAATTTGCATTTGAACAAAAGGGGTTTTGAGGTGATCTGATCAAGTTGCTCTATTCAAATACTTGTGCCATTTGGTCTAGGTTCCTTATTAGGCCATTCTAGCATGTGCACCAAGTTTGAGAGCATTTGGACAAGTTTGGCAATGTAAAGTTGCTCAAACTTCAAATATGGACATAATGGTTATGAAGGGGTTTGAGGATGTTTTCTTGCTTCCCAAGGCATGGGATTTGGCAAGATCATCAAATATGTCATATATGACATGATAGAATTTCCCTGGACTTTTTGGAGAAAGTTTCCTTTGTAAATATTTCAAAAGCTTGAAATATCCAAAAAGGGTTTTAGAGGGTTTAGCCCATTATTTTGAACATGACCAAGTGTTGAAACTCTTATATATGGACAATATATGTCCTATGAGTCTCTCTGAATTTTGACAAATATTTTTGAAATAGTTAAATAATTTTCCCCTATTAAAGACCATTTCTGGCCTTAAGAAAAAGCTTTTAAATAAAATAGGAAAATAACTTTTAAAATTATGCCTTTGTGGTTTTTGGGAGTCCTATGACTACTAGGTTTCAAATAATCCTTTTGAAATAATTTTCACACCCTAAATCAAGTACTTGCAGTGCAAATCTCAATTCAGGGGTTTTTGGAAAACTAAATTTATAAAATACTTTTTGGCCAAATTTATTTTGTAAGAAAATACTATGCTGTTATATAACACTTGGTATGATCATTGGGCAGAAGTTTTGGATAAGGAGATGAAATCTACAAGAGATCATAGTTGACTTTAATGAGCACATGAAAAAGCAAATGAAGAAAACTCAATTTCCAAATAAAAGCCAAATGATGCTGAAAAATTTTTGCTGGTCCAAATTTTCATGTTTCAAAGATACAAATAACATGTTACAAAATGCAGGGTGTGACAGACATTATCTTAACAATGCCTTGTTTCAACATGTATAAAGAACAACAAAGCAGAAAATTATTATTCCTAAAACAATGCGACTAATTCATTTTAACAGAGACATTATCTTAACAATACATTGGTTAAACATGTAGAAAGAACTACAAAGCAAGATAGTACCATTTGTAAAACACTGTAACTGATATATAATAATAGAGACATTATTTCAACAATACATTTCTTAAACATGTACTCCGGCCGATCCCTAACAGAAATGGTACTCCCGCCGATCCCTAACAAGTGTTGCAGTTTTGAACTAAGATTCACTAGTTAATTCTGAGGAAAGTCGGTACTGACCTTTCAAGACCAAGATTTGAAATAACTCGTGAGGAAGACCTTAGACAGATCTCAACACATATATGGAAATCCGATCTCATTTTGTGCAGTTCCACCAAAATTAAGCGTAGCAAAATGTCGCAATAGCAACAAGTTGAATAGATATCCCTGTTTTAACAGAGGCAAAAAAGGAATCAATTACTGGCCAATAAAGGAGGATGAAACATGCGGCCACAAAAATGGTAATCGCGCCAATCCCTAACAAGTGTTGTAGTTTTGAAATAAGATTCAGTAGTTAATTCTGAGAGTGGCATTGCTTAATTTTACCAGCGGCATTAGATTAACAAAAAGCATAAATAGTTCCAGGGGAGAGTGGGTGCAACAACATGTGCTTCCATCTACTTATAAAGGGGGTGATGCAGAGTTTATTTAAAACAGTACCAATACAAGTAGCACAACATCTCAAAACACATTGCACGATCATGTGGATGTGACATGGGACATGCCAGTACCATGTGCGTCCACACTTATAAATGAGTGATGCAGAGTACATAGCCAAGCATCATATCTGCTTTGGTCCCATATTTGTTCTCTTTGAAACTTTTTCCGATGTGAGGGAAGCAAATCTAGTCCTGCACAAATTACCGACCCCCAGTTTATTTCCCTTTTCAACAAAGAGTTCGGTTCCTTACAGATGTGTGTACTGGGTTACCCCCTTTTCCCTTTTCGACCAACAAAGCGGCTGGATAGCTAGTCTATACTACTTTCCCTCCCTCCTTTCCTCATTGAACCACGTCCTAGATTCATGCTCCACCCCACCGCACCCTTCTTTCCTCTTTGAACCAAGACCTAGATTCGACTACATAATCGAAAAAGATCAACATGCAGCTAGACCAATGATGGTTTCAAAGAAACTTATACCTTAGGGTCGTTGAGATGTGGCAAGGCGTGTGGCGGGAGGCCAGATCTGCCAACACAACGTACGGTAGCGAGGAAGAAGGGGTCGGTGGCCCTCCCTCACAGGCGTTGGGTGAAAGAGAAAAGCGCAGCCGGCAGTGGATTGCCTCCCTCGCCGAAGGCGATAGAGTGAATGCTGCACCTCCTCCCCTTCCTAGTGCGACAGGATCCGGACGCCTCCTTCGCCAGCTATGCGGGGGGTGAGAGAGACAGAGGCCACAATGAAGTCTTGTTTAGATCTGGTGAAGAGGGTGAGAGATAGTGAATATAGAAAACCCTAGCAAAGGAACGCTGAGCCTCCAGCATGTATATATATATGTAGTGCGGTGAGAGTGTGGAGAGTACAAACCCTAGCGAACAAGCGCTGAGGCTCCAGCTTATATATATACTATAGTACAGACTGAGCTCCGATGCCTTAATTGCACCTGCTTTGGCTGTATGATAGGTGGGCCAGCCACATTTTGGGCCCACCTGTCATAAACCCAAAGTCAGGTGTACTAAAGTCAATGAAGTTGCGTCCATATAGTACTCATGTATACGACTAATATATACTGGAGTGGTTTTCTTATTCTCTCCATAACAATCGTTTTAAATTGTGTAAGTACGAAATGAAACTCTTTATTTAACGTACCAGTGAAGAAAACTACTACTTCCTATGTTCCTAAATATTCGTCTTTCTAGAGATTTCAACAAATGACTACATACGGAGCAAAATGAGTGAATCTAGACTGTAAAAAATGTCTATATACATCCGTATGTGGTAGTCCATTGCAAACCACTTGAAAGACAAATATTTAGGAACGGAGGGAGTACTTCCGATGAACTAACGATCCACGCGTCCTGGTCGCACTTCCTGTGCTTCACGTGTGGTGCACTACCGTCCCTTAAGTGAACAACCACACATGCGCCAAATTATCGGAAACGTGTGAGAGTGTGTATAAATAAAGAATTTTAATTTCAATTATCGGAAAGGTTTGAGAGTATGTACAGTTTTCCCTCTCTAATAATTATGGTTTGTTGTGTTCGGCCTAAACTTGGTCAAACTTTACAAAGTTTGACTTCAGTCAAATCTAATATGCGAAGTAAATAAAAATGGAGGGCTACTACGTCCATCCGGGTTTTTAGTCCACACCATTTTTTTAATCAAAGTTAATAGCTGGACAAATAAAATTACAGGGGAGCTGGAGACAAAGTTGTGGGAAGGCTTAGAAATCAATACAAAACTTATGCTCTTAGTACCAACGTCGATCCTTCTTCGAGGAAACATTTGGTTCATAGCCAATTGTGTGGTAAAATTGCACCAACGTGAAAGACGACTGCGCCTCCAATGCAACCAAGGTGAACTGACGAAGGATATCATCTTTGTGAGTAACAAGCAAAGAGCACTGATGGAAGACAACTTGTTTTTCATTGAAAATCGATCAGCTTCACCAGCCGACGCAAGCATGAGGCGCAACCATGAGCATTGATAGGTCATCGTGGGGATGTATCATCCATTTGGCATCAAGTTTGGGTGAGGCACCTATGAAGTTCGACAAATCCTCACTGTGGTCTGTTTCTTCTCAGTAGTCAAGCTCGAGGAAGGAAGAACCACAAGGCAGAGGACAGTGAGGCGGAACAACAATGGCCATCCAATTTTGTGCAGTTCCACTAAAATTGAGAAAGACATGCCAGGGTATGGAGATATGCATCGCTGTTTCCAAAAATATAAAAAAATGGATATAGTGTTGTTACTTTGTTTTACAAGATTAACAACGACATCTCAATTGTCAATAAGAATTATGAAAAATACACCAACAAACAGAAGCATCATGATTGTCTTGATGGGAACTAAACCAGGATACCCGAGAAAAAAACATTTCTTCATTTAACTAGCGATAGTATTAGATTAGCAGCAGCAATAGGAGCATATGGACAATGACCGCACAACCACCATGTACTTTTTGCCGAAACAACATGTATACCTCCACCGAGGCATAAATCAGGACAACTTTTCGAGTGGCATTTCCTCTATAATAGTAGGCGATGTTGGACCAGCCGATGAACCCTAGCTACTATACATGGGGTGATGGGGAGTAGTCGCATAGAAGAAAACCCGCATGCAGCGACCTGGGGAGCTGGACCAGTACAAGAAATTATACCTCAGGTGGGTGAGATGTCGCTTAGGAGGGCGGGCGGGATCTGCCCACACGACGACAGCGAACAAGGGCGCGGAGGACCTTCGTCCGCGCCAGCGCCGGCTCCGAGAGGACGGTGTGCATCGGCTTCCTCCATCGCCGACGGCGACAACATCAACGCTGCACCTCCTCACCTCCCGCAGCGGACGGGATTCGGCCGGATCTGTGACCACCGGTGAGGAGAGAGATAGTGTGGATACTGTCATCTTGTTTTGATATGGAGAGGGTGAGAGAGCGAGACGTGAGAAACTCTATCAAACAAGAGGCTATAATGGAGTAAAAAAATCTCTCCATAGCAGTGGCTTTAAATAGAATACGCGCGTTCCCGGAAAAAAGAAACGAAAACTGGCGGACAATTTTTTTAACGTACCAAGAAAGAAAACTCGATCAAAAACATGCCCCCGTTTCCAGGTCACCAGAGTCGTCGCGCACACACACATAGACATAGACATGCATATCCGTGTTTACGTAAAATTCCATCTCCATCTCCATCTCCAATCATATTTGTCCAACTGGCACATTATTTAAGTTGTTAATTATATACGCGGCAATATTAACGTACAACATCTCTTGTTTGCGGGCGTCCGGACCGCTGCCATGGCCGCTCCTGACCAACCCAACCCCTCTTCAACACCCGCGCGTGCTTCCCGCGCAAAATGGTCAGTGCCGCATTCATGCCCGGCCAGAGCGGATGCGACCTCTCACTGGCGCCGGCATTGAAGCGGCACGCCGGCCGAGAGAGCGTCACCCGCGCCGCTTCCTGGTGCACGCGACTGCTCCGCGTTCAAAGGTCGCAATAGCCGGCCACAACATGCATGTAAAAAGTTCTTCGGAGTCCGTGCTACACCTAGCAGTCCTCCCCCAACTTGTCAATCTCTTCCAGTAGTACTAGTACTCCATTGCGCGATCCATCGACAAGCATGCAGGAAAGTTACCCTATACTCGGTTTGCGGTGAGTGGCATGCCGAGCGACCATGTGGGGTCGAGCCGTGGAGGAGGGTGAGACACAAACGAGACAGACGTGATTTAAACGTTGGTTTTGCTCGATGGCGCGATCCAACGAAACGAAACGTTGGTTTCTCTCCGTTTCCATTTTCTCTCCGGAAAAACGGAAACTTTCCACTCTATTTTCATTCCTACTCCAAGGTTGCCCCGTTACAACATTCCATCAAATACAAAGGAAAACTAACACGCATGCTGATGCATCTCAATGATTCATAGTTCATAGCCAATATGTACTTCACAACTAAAGACAAAAGTTGCGAGAGAGTGTACGAAAGAAAAAACTACTGATGGGGTCACTGCGACTTAAACCCTAAACCCTTAAAAAGATTTAATTTCCTGGCCAGGTAGAACTTGTCGAAGGAAAGACGGCTGGCACCCTCGGATCATACGATGCTTTTGTGCAGTTCCACTAAAATCGAGCTGAGCATCCCTGATGGCAAAGATATTGAAGAAGTGTGATTAAAATAATAGTACTGACACTAGTTCATGAGACATAAACTCATCACAAGTAGAAGCCGGTAGAAGTAGAGAAAGATCGACATGGAGATGGAGCTACGTGGGGAGCTGCGGCAGTGGAGCAAGCCGGCTCCAAAAGGAAGATGGACTACCTGGGACGTCGGGCTGTAGCTAGAAGGGCGGTTGGGACGCGGCATCGGCCCATACAGTGGTGACCCCCGATTGGGACGCACCGACTGTGGGTTTTCTCCCTCGCCGATGTCGATCGCGTCTACGCAGGACATTGTTCCCTTCCCCCAGCTACGGGATCAGGCCGGATATGTGACCAGCGGTGTGGCCACCGTCGTTCTTTGCTTGTGAAGAGGGCAACCCAAGCAAGCAGGCTTGTAGCTTAGGCTCCTGCTAGTGTATATATAGTGGTTTTCTTTTTCTCTCCATATCAACCATTTTATATTGCGTACATGTCATTGAAGAGTGAAATGATGGTTGCTTCTTCCGACTAACTTACTATGTGATTTGACTGCTCCTTTAGTGTCCCCTACACGTACTCCTCCTACATCTATGCAATAGTCACACGTACACATGGACGCAAAAACTCGCGCGACGCCCTAATGCATGCATGTCCGAGCACACGACAGAACACACACGGTCATGCTCAAGTGCTCAACCTACACATGCATGCACACACATACTCAGCCAGGGTGAGCTAGTGACCGTATAAACACCAGAAAATGTGTATATTGAGCGTGATGAGCGTATTATGAAGTCCATTGACCGTATTTTTTACAAATATACGGTGACAGACAGTGTATTTATCTCGTTTGAAATTAAGCCATATTAACCAGAGAGAAGGCAGTATGTACTAGCATTACTTTGCTATGTCCTGTCAACTTGCCGAATGAGGAGAAGCTTGCAGGACGGGAGAAGCTTGCGCGCGGTGGCTCACAGGACAAGGAGAAACTTTTGACTAATGCAAGCTGTCCTTCGCTCAGGCGGTGGACGTGCAACAGTTAATTCGGTGTCAGATTGCCAGAAGCATACACTATACTAGTACTATTATTGTTGCACTTCCCGAAGAGGCGAACAGTCAAGCGCAAAGTGTACTAGTACTAGTACCACTACTATAGTCTATAGAGGAACTATACTAGTACTAGGAACCGGATGGAGGAGCGTCTGCACTCTTATTATATTTTTTAAATGTGATAAAGCAATCTTCAACACATTTGGTTCTCTTCGAGGGTTCTCGCATGATAATGGAAGTTGATTGCATGAAACACTCGCCACAATTCTCACTTAATTCTGGCTCATATCCTGTTACAAATAGGAGCGCTCGGTAATATTTCCTATTTTTTTTGTTATTCAGCATGCAAACAGGTCAGCAAACCTTGCGGCACATCTTCGTGCGAACCGTGCTTGCTGCACTTTGAATGTGGCCGAGAGCTGGCTTGATGAAACACCTCGCTTCCTACTTCTTTTTTTGTGGGGTACCTCGCTTCCTAGTGACCAGTGTCTTGGCTGATCGTCCTAAGAATGCTTATATATGAATAAAGCTCTCTCATTTACCCACAAAAAAAATTAAGCCATATTAACCAGAAAGGAGGGAGTATGGACTAGCACTACTTGTTGGTGTGTCCCGTCAACTCGCAGAACGAAGAGAAGCTTGCGGGACAAGGTGAAGCTCGCTTACGCCTTTTGACTAATGCAACGTACCCTCGCCAAGGCGGTGGACATGCATCAGTTCATTCAGTGTCAGATTGCCAGAGGCATACACTGTAGTACCGAACATGCGGAGTACCATCATTGTTCGACTTCACGAAGAGGCGAAGAGCCAAGCGCAAGGTTTAGTAGTACGAGTAGTACTACTACTAGAACTGCATGGTGGAGCCTCTGTACTCTTATTTGTCTTAATATCTGCTAAAGTACACATTTATTCTGGAGAAGGGCGGAAAACGACAGCCCTACATGTAATGATGATATCGATCAACCAAGCTCGAATATATCTTGGCCTCCGTGCAAGCCTGTCTATGTGTTCTCGCTCCTCGTCTCTCTCAAGGAACGGCGGGTTGGCCATTTTGCCGTCAATTGAGATCGGTTTGCTCACACTCCGGTCCCACATGTCAGTGATATGCCAAGAGGAGGTGCGTTGACCGATTGGCCATATGCATACTTGGTTTTGCACCTTCATACTACTCCTCCCTCCGTCACAGTTTACATGGCGCACTTCATTATGATGCATTTCTCTCAATGCATTTCCACCACCAGAGAGACTTTAGACACGTTTGGTTTAATGCTCAATTAATTAGGGCGTGGTAACCGCAATTTTCTCTCGATGTAGTACTACGGAGTGGAGTAAGTGCATGCATGTGTGTACCCGGGGTGGAAGCACTGCATGCATGTGTGTACGCATTATTTCCTCTAGTAATAGACGTCGTGCTATAACTACCAATGCTATTTTTAAGGCCGATCGCTATTCGCCTTGGTCCTAGAGATTTTCTCTTTTTCTGAAGCGCGCTCTATAAACAGTGACGGATGGAGTAGTATGAGCGGATTCAAAGAAGAGAGTATTGATGGTTGCTTCTTCCGAGCAACTTACAGTGGGAAAGGTGGGGCTTATGATTTGACTTCTCATTACTCACTATTAATGCGGCGCAATGACCGGTCTGAGTCTCCCATGCGGCTGTGCACTACCCCCTCGGTTCTTAAATATACTCTGGAGTATTTGTCTTTCTAGAGATTTCAACGAGTGACTACTCAAATATTTGTCTTTTTAGAGATTCAAATGGACTACTACATACGGATATATATAGACATATTTTAGAGTGTAGATTCACTCATTTTGCTCCATATGCAGTCACTTGTTGAAATCTCTAGAAAGACAAATATTTAGGAACGGAGGGAGTACACATACGAAGCAAAATAAGTGAATCTACACTCTAAAATATGCCCATTTGAAATTTCTAAAAAGACAATTTTTTGGAAACGATGGAGTATAATTTTGTGCATGGCACATGGACCCAGATGCCGAAGAGGCTTCTGGCAATGCTATCAAGCTTCCAGCATTTGTTTACATAATTGACGTACTATACAAATAATTTTCCAGCGACATGAAATTGTACAATGGTGTGAGCTTTCAGCTTTTGTTTCGTGTGTCTTGCCATCGATGCTCTTTCGGAAACAATAAAAAAATAACTTCCTTGCTAATCAAAGCTAATATTTACATCACAACTGAAGACAAAGTTGTGAGAATGTGTTAAATTAAAATTGATCCATGCTTTCATTGGCAGCAATGTCCCCCCAGCTATGTCTAAATCAACAAGGCATGTTGGGAAAAAAGTAGCTGTCTGGAGCATGCAACATTCCGATCATTTTGTGCAGTTCCACTAAAATAGAGCTGAGCGTCCCACTTCCAAAGATATTAAGTGTGATTATGATAATAGAGGACTGCTGATGAAACAATAAACACACAAATAGAAGCCGGTCACCTTTGCAGTCTCTCTTAAGACTAACTAGTTGAAGAAGATTAGGCTCGGAGTTGGATGAGGAGGATAGAGCAAAACCAATCTCCCTTTGTGCAGTCGCACTAAATTTAGAAACGTTGCCCGTGTGACATTTTGGTAGAACTGCACAAAACACTCTTAAGAAAAAAGTGATTTGTGCAGTTCACCAAAAGGTCGCAATAGCAACGAGGTGAAATGGATAGCCCTGTTTGCAAAAAAGAGGTAGAAATGAAACAATTACTGGCCAATAACAGTTGATGACACATGCAATGGCAAAAAAGAAGCATAATCCTTGTCCTAAGGGAAGATAACAACACGGTTGTGTTTGTCTAAAATAGTGTGAGGACGAGATTGCAATATGGAGAGTACGCCGGACGAGCTACGTTTTGGGCAAAGAATTATGGAAGATCCACATGCAGCGACGTGGGAAGACGGGCAGTGGAGCAAGGCCAGAGGGAATACCTAGAGGTCGTCGGGATGTAACTTGGTGAGCGGCGGCGGGCGGAATCTGCCCATACTGCGGCAGCGAGCAGGTGGCGTAGGCCCTACCACGCCGGAGCTTGGTCAGAGAGAATGACGTGTACCGCAGATCGGGACGTGCTGCCTCGGCGCCGTCGAACGGAGAAAGGATGCACGTCCTCCCTTTCCGCCGGCGGACGGGATGCAGCCGGATCAGTGACCAACGGTGAGAGAGAGAGAGAGAGAGAGAGAGAGAGAGAGAGAGAGAGAGAGAGAGAGAGAGAGAGAGAGAGAGGCCACCACATCCTTGTGTGAGACACTCTGAAGAGAGACAAACCAGGCATGCAAGCACCATTGTATATAGTGGAGCGGACTACCTTTTTCTCCATAAAAATCATTTTATATTCTGTGTGCATGCCATTGAGCGATATAACTTTATTTAAAAATAATGCGCCAACGCATCAAGTCGAACTTTGTTTCGTGCACGCGTGGTACACGACCTCCGTAGGTAAACAACCGCTACACGCGTTCAAATTAGCACGTGGGCTGCCATTTCGTACAAAAATGAGCTCCACCGTGTACCTGCGCGGGTGTGGCTGGGCACGAAGCGTGAGTACATGCACGGTGCACCTATTCTCTTCTTGTATACGTACACCGCCTACGAGGGGTTGTGTGAGAGAGATACAGACATAGAGAGATATAGTGTGTGGGTTCGTGAGAGTATTTTTTTGGGGGGGGGGGGGGGGT
>LR738715.1:757923235-758135943 GCA_902687465.1 Secale cereale | reverse complement strand
GGTCAATCAAAAAATGTAACATATGCAATGTGTGTGAAATAGAGTCCTGGATATCTCATATATATATAGAGGGGGCGATCCACGAGAAGAGAGTGGAGGTATCATCAGCTTGAGGTGTCCATAGAATCAAAGAGAGGGATGATGATGTGTGTGCGCGCGCGCGCGATCGATAAAGAGTGCCATCGAACTTGTGTGTGCCCACGTCAAAGATATAGAGTGGCTGTCCTACTGGAACATAAGAGGGGACATGTGCAGCTTGTCTCAGTGGCATGGATACCTACCTACAACACTCGACTATCAGTGTGTGGTGGGGGGAGGGAGGCCTAATTAACTATAGAGGTACAATGGCTGGTATATGTGTGGAGGAGAGAGGCCTACCTCATGTATTAAGGGTGGTCGATCTACCTCATGTATTAAGGGAGATCGATCGGCATCCATGCATATGTGTAGGAGAGGAATAAGGTTGGGAGAGAGACAGAGCTAGAGTGTTGGAGGGGGTGGTAGTGGAGTTGCTTCTAACAAATGGTGGGATAGGCTTGCTAGACAACCGAAGGGCACGTCTGCAATATCAATAAGAGAGGGGATGGCTGCTTGTCTGTGCACGTGTGTGTGAGAGACGTGTTAGGAGGCATGCACGAATGATGGGGGGGGGTGATATGGCTGTGGTAAGCAGACATAACTACAAAGGAAGATCAATCGTCCTTTGTCAGAGAAAGGAGAGACATAACTTGTGAGGTACGTCGATCGATGGGGGGGAATAGTTAAACTCAATCTAGGTATATGTTGGGAGATCGATCGGTATACATGCATGTGTGTGTTAGAAGCAAATGAGGCACGAGAAGAAGGATAGAGAGAGAGGGATGCATCTAGGAGGTGGTGCGAGAGTCATACTATATCGAGGGGGAGGAGTGTGCGAGTACGAGATCGATGAAAAGAGTGGTGGGAGTGAGGCATGTACGGTGATAAGAGAAGAGGGGAAGCTTGTGTTTTGTGCTAGGCACACCTAGCTAGAGAGGCATATCGATCGATGTGTGCCATAAAGAAGGAGGCTGGGGGCCTACACACACCGTGGGTGAACGACCTAAAGTGAAAAGACGAATTTGCACGATGGATCTAGAGAATGCTGAGGGAGGGTGAGAGGGATGCAGACGTCTGCATGCACGAGAGAAAGTTAGCGCTAGCTAGCTACAAAGATAAGATGATTGTGTGGGTGTAAAAGACGAATAGAGATCATACTTCATTATAAAAAGTGAATTCGAATATTTGAAGAATTTATCATAGCGTTTTAAACCGACGCATGTGTGAATATATATAACGGTGATACACATGGTGTGGTTATGAACATGTTATACTACATATAATATATTTTATCTCTACTCTTATAAAAAATCGGAGTTGTTGATGATGGTGCCATCCTGCAATATAGGTCGTCCGATTTATATCTGACGGATAGGAAGGAAACTATGGCAATTTTGAAAAAAGATACCCACACCCCTCTCCATATTTGCAAATTAGGCCTCCCCTTGATCATGTTGATGTTCTGTGGAATGCATGGGCATCTTGCTAGTACTACGTATAACATATAGAACATTGATCATAATTTGTGCTAATGTTTGGCTTTTGCAGCTCAGGTCTAAATACTTGTCATAATGTAGGGGGTGGGCACTATACTATGTGTGATAAACACGGTGTACACATATGGAACATGGTTTAGATTATGAATATATAGTTAGTACATCAAATGTACTATTATTTGGAATCAACATCAAGTGTATTCAAAAAATAGAATTCGAGTTCATGTAGTACACATAGTTCATATCTATCTCTATAGTAATCATGTGGTGTGTTATTAAGGTAATACATGAATGATGGTTTAAGTTGGCAACAATCAGGATTATAGATTCTTATTGAAATAGATAAATGAATTCAAATTCAGTTCGAATTGCAGCGGTAGTATAGACATTTGGAATGCACTAAAATGTTGGTATGAGTACGTTACCTGCATTATACAGCTAGCGAAAAAATTTAATTGGACATAACATGGATTCATACTCCCTCCTTCCATCTATATAGGGCATAATGTGTTTTTTAAGACCGCCTTTGACTATTGACAAGATCAATAGTACATGACATGCACAATGTGAAAATTATATCATTGAAAGAACCTTTCACACACGAATTTAACGGTGTGCTTTGTGTAAGTTGCATGTCATATATTATCGCTCTAATATTTGGTCAAAGTTAGCATCGAAAAACACATCATGCCCTATATATATGGAAGGAGGGAGTAGCTTTGAATAGCATTTTTATAGTAAAACGGGGCAAGACTCTCTCTTTGTGTGGTGTGAATAGTTTTATTTTTTCGTTTTCTTTTTGGTTGAGGGAAGTGCGAATTGATTTGGTACGTACAAGTACAATATTACACGTTAGGCTTGTCCCTAAAATTCAACCCGCGCCTTGTTATATCCCGAAAATTCAGATATCATGCTCCCAAAATTGATGCCTTCACAACCCGCGCCTTGCTATCCCGAAATTACAATGCGCGCGAAAACTCCCTCCAGCTGCCAAATCCTGACACGCGAAATCCCCCTTCTAACCCTGAGCCGAAAGGGCTGCTAGTTCAAATTGGTGGGGGGTACTTTTGTAACACACCCTACATTTTGAACAAGCGCGTCCCTAAGTCATGGTTCACCCCCTCCCATCGCCTCCTTTTTGCCATTCGAAAACCCATGCCGCCATAACCTCTCCGCTCTAGCCGCAAAACCCCACCCTCCTCCGTCCGCCACCTCACCGCAGCCTACCTGAAGCCTCTTCCCTGACGACGTCGTCCATCGCAACAGCTCGACGTCCCTCGTCCACCTCCCCGGATGAGGATCTGTCGTCCATCTCATCGTCCCGCCAGTTCAGCCGCCCCGTCCTCCACCTCCAAGGAGCTGCTCCTACATCGCCTCGTCTATCGCGGCTGCTCCATACCCACAGAGCCGCCTTAACCTGCTTTACCGGAACCGTAGCATCCTCACCGACTCCTCGGACGAAGCCGAGGCCTACTCGGCGCCACCAAAGAGTTTGTACACTCATAGCATCGCACCTTCTCCTTAGCTCGACCTCCCAGCACCGACGGTGCTCCATCCTGCACCCCCATGGAGGGGCTACCTTGAAGCTGGCACCGCGGGCGACATCTCCACGGCGGCTCTCCCCCAGTGCGAGGCCCCTTCGGCGGCGGCGGCCATACCAGCCGGATCTGCTGCTGCTACTACGGCTCTTGCTCGATCGCTCGCTCGCCCAGCTGCTGCTGCTCTGGCTCTCGCTCGATCGCTCTCTCGCCCAGCTGCTGCTGCTCTAGCTCTCGCTTGCTCGCTCGCGCTACTGCTGCTGCTCTCCCCCTCGCTTGTACTGCTGCTCTGCTCCGATTTAGCTACACTTCAGTCAACTGAATCGACTTTTGGGTCAGTCGATTTTCAGGGGGTGGGGGGGCTCGTCGGAGTTAAGGAAGAACCACCCGCAGCGGGGATGGGGGCTCACCGGACAGGTACCCCACTATCTATCTTAGGGTTCAGGGTGGGGGCGGGGGGCCTATAGGGCTAGCCGGGGCAGCGGCGGACCGACAACGGGGAGTTGTTTCGGGGCGGCGAGGTGGCGCTGGGGCCGGCTGTTTGGCCAGTGGTGGCTGGCGGCTCAGGGGGGTGCAGGTTGAAGATGATTTGTAGGCCCTCCCTAAACTACATGTCAAGTGCCTCTCTGCTACTATTGCGTTCAGTTTCGACAGTAACATTCAGATTCCATAGTAAATTTTAGTTTTGACAGTTAAGTTCAGAGTCAACAGTTTTTACCTCATTTGTTATAGTCAGGTGGTTTTGGTGATGTAAATTTTACATCTATTTTACATCAGCTATTGGAGATGCTATTAGAATCCCACTTGAGATTTATGATGTCTGTCTTGTGCTGCTTCAGCCTTGGCATCTTACGGCTCACCGGGGCTCCTCCAACGACAGAACGATCCATCACAACAGAGCAGTGTCCTGGACGCCGTCTACAGATTCCTCAGATCTTCCTCCACACCTCTGATAGCCACCTCTGCCTCAACTGCTTCAGCGACCAACCCAATGATGCTGAGGTCGACACGGCTACGGCAAAGAGGTTGTACACTTGTTGCATCACTTATTACTATACATTCATGTCAATCCATTAGGGAAATTTTGGTTCGACAGAAAAACATAGCAATTGGGAATATTCCAATGGCACTCTACTATTCAATTATTCATGCATTTTGTCGAAAGGAATGAAGCAAAACATCCACCTGGACCTACTTTTCAAAATCATAAGCATGAAAACAAGACCAAGCGCATTAGTGGCAGAATAACATTCTAACTATACATGCTTTCATATGGTTTCACTTTATTTTGGCCATGTTTCTTTGCATTCCTCTACTCTTCCAATTCCTATAAACCAAACACCCAAGTTGATAGAAATCATGTGTTTACAAATGCTCTGTTTACCATGTGGATTCCTATCCTATTCTGGTGCTTTTCCTATCCTTGTGTTTTTAGAATCATGCAAGCCAAATGAGCCCTTACAGAATTACTTTAGTTACAGGCAGGTGTCGAAGGGAATTTTGTGTGGTTTGTCCTGCTCCTACCGCGACATCGTCCACCTCACCTGAGGTGCTCCATCGACAGAAACATCCACCAAACCATACATCACGACTCCTGACCGTCTTTTGCCGCCTCAGATCTCCTTCCCTGCCGTTGGCACCCACCTCAGTGGCATCACCATCATAGACTCAGCAGATGAACGTGAGGAGTACACGGGTCCACAAGAGAGGTCGCACTCTTTTGATTCTGCTTATGTTATGCATTGCTTAAAATTACCTGCTACTTTATCGTATTGTTCACCTCTTGGACTCCAAGTCAGGTCCAAATTAATGTTCAAACTTGAGTTCTAAATTAGTTGTGGGGCACGTATCGAGGAAGCAATGAATAGTATCTCTGTCTAATATCTGGTTCACCTAGGGTATGCCTATGTTGTTCATCTTGGGTGGGAAACAAATAGTAAAGAAATCATCATCTGTCTTTTTATTAAATTAAAGCAATCATCAGCCTGCTATCATTATTTTTAGATCCATCCACTGGTTGTTACCATCACTCTAAATTTCTGCATGCTCTCCTTACATATTCTCACCATATTTTTTTTGTATGCATGTCAGATATTGTACACAGTCATGCTGAACATGTAGAGAAAAAGAGAAGAGTTTTGCGCGGCAATACAATGTCATGCAGATATTGCTCCATGGTGGGTTCAATGGCAAACCCTCCCCACCCCTCTCCAGATTGTAATCCAGAGGAAAATATCTATTCTGAGGCGGATTCAGACGCCGCTGACCACTCCTATTTACCCCCCAAGGTGTTTGCTCTACCTTGGCATGATGATGTTAGTCATATCATGCATATGTTTCCTTGCAGTGCCTACTTTTGACATCATATATGTCATCTTCTTAGTTTAGACATGTTCTATCGCCACATGTTTAGTTTCTATATCATATATGGGAATTATGCAGTCTCATGTCTTTTAGCCAGCCATAATATATGTGAAATGTGCAATGGCATCCTATTTAACCAGGCATCATATATTTGAATGATATTTTGCCCATCCTTTTCTTCATTACATTTCCATTTGTCAACAATGTTTTTACATTAAACTACTCTTCGTGTAAATCAGCCATTTGGGTGGGAGATTGAAAAATCTGGAGTGAAAACAAGGCCTTCAGAGCAGACAATGCTACCTGTCAAAGCAGATCTCTTGTTGGGTCCCGATAGCTCCTCAGAGATGGATTCAGAGACAGATGACCAGTCCTATTCCCCCATCGAGGTGTATTCTCTAACTTGGCACGACGTTTTAGTTATTCATCATATCTTTGAATTATGTTATGCTATGATATCCAGTTTAGATAGACATAATATATGTGAAATTATGTCATGTTATCCGTTTTAGTTAAACAATATACATGTCAACTATTTCATGTCCTCTTTTTTCCACACTATCTATTGCATCTATCTCTCATACACTGTCTGTACATTCAGCTATGTTTCCTGTTTATCAGCCATTTGAATTGGAGCGGGTGATGCCAGCATCTAGCAGACTAAAAAGACGGTCTTCAAATAAAACAGTGCTACCTCTTTGTGGAGATAGCACCCCAGTTGTACATGCAGGAGAACCAGCCCTACCACACATAACCCAAACTCTCTCAGATTGTGCCCCTACTGCGATGGACAGAGAACCAGCTTCACCCAATCTAACCCTAACCCCAGCAGATAGTAACCCAGTTCCTGTTGACACATCACTATCTCCACCACAGAGCTCCCAAACAAGAGCAGTTAGTAAGGCAGCTCCAGTCCCCAAAGGGCCAGTACTACCACGGCGAACCCCAACTCCACCAGTTAGTACGCCTATTCCCGTGAAGGAAGCACAACCAGCTAGTCGTACTTTAGCATCTATCGCATTTGATGTTGTTAAATCGTATGTGTGTATCTTCCCATCTTGGAAATATTATACTGAAGATGAAGGAAAATGCCAGTTGCAGGTGTTTGTCTAGGAGTTATGTGTAAGTAACGTTATTCATGGCAATTACTTTGCTTTGTCCCATACATCCTACCTCCATGATGGTTATAATACAACAAATTTTCCCATTTTTCTCTATAGAGAAGGACCGATTTGGAAACTCAGGATGAGGTAACCTATGCTAATACCTCTGCCATCTTTAAGAATGCTTGGTGGCAGTATCGGAATTACCTGAAGAAAATGCACTTCACCGGCAAAGAAACTCATAAAATTCCCTTACGTTCTTCTGAGACACATTTACTGGAGGATGATTGGAAACGCCTTGTTCTGTACCGGTCCCGAACCAAGAATGTGGTAGGGTCTATGAGCTCATTTTCTATTTTAAGTACTATATTCTTGCGCCTTACTGTACTCTGTTCGTGTAGAACAAGCGCCTAAACCTGAAGAACAACTGTTCTAATTTAATATTCCATTGCTATCATAGTTCCAAAAGGCGCTAGGCATTAATTGTGCGTTTTGCCACCGCCTTGCGCTTTACTGACCAAAGCGCATGCTTATGCGCAGTTATGCACAGATTAAGCGTAGTTATGCGCAATGCATTTCGCCAATGCCTAGAGCCTAGGCGTGCTTAAGCGCTCGCTTAGGCGCTCCTTTTTTAACTATGATTGCTATCGTGCATACTGCTTTGCTCTTGTATCACTATATTTACTCATAGAAACTTATTTTTAAATTGAAGGATCCAATCGAAACTCCAATGGTACAGCAGGTATGTTCACGCATGTTTCTTTAATAGGCTTGCTCTTATCAATAGCTCAGTTGATTTCAATTTCAATTGTGTATACAGTTGACTTCTCATATCATGCACATTACTAGCATCACAACAAAGCAAATAGTGTTGTTGTACATGTAGACCCGTGGCACCCATCTAAAATCTTGTTGTGCCGTGTAGTTTCCCACGTTTTGTATTTTTTTCACTGTTGCTTTGTCTTGAACTAATATGATTTGAATCGTGTCTCTATTCCGATTTGGCAAGACAATACATTGACCATAGGACATAGATATATGTTTGTTTGATGCTTTTAATATGTACTAGTACTTGGCAATAGAAGACTTGGTAGTTTAATCCTGTCCACCTTACTAATGAACTGTTTCACCGATATGAGTTTCATATACTAGTACATGCTAAACTATCATGTGTCTGCTTGTTTCTTCTTTTAGAATGCTGACAAAATATTGGGGAAGAGTGCCTTATTAAGCAATGGTAAAGGAAGTAATGCAGATAAGGTTTAGGATAGTGACACATCCTTGTTGGTCTCCAACAAAGCTGATAAAACAGCTAAGGAAGACTATCTCGAAGACAGTGAGACAACCCCAAAGTCCTGTCTTGGTTTAGTGTTGGAGTTACTGGCCACTACTGCTTGCACAAGCTATTCAAACTCACTGTCTGAATCAGTTCGGTTTCTTGAGTCTCAACTACAAGCTCAAAGACATCGACGAGCTGTGCTGCGACAAGAAGCGGAAGGATTGCGGAAGTCCCTGAAGCATTCAGATGCATACTTTCTGGTGCAACAGCAAGCGTTGGAGGATTTTAGCGCCAAACAGGACAAAGCTAATAAGCTTTCTAAGCTTATTGCCAGCATGGTGGATACCACGTTTCCTGAGCTCTTCTGAAGTTGTTTCAGTTATGTTCTTGTTTTGCTGCCGCATTTATTTGCACTGGTGGCCAATTTTGATGACCAGTGTATGTAATATGCTGCTTTGTTCCCTATATTTGCACTGGTGGCGAACTTTGATGCCCAGTGGATGTAATATGTGTAATAGCAGTAATAGGCTAGCATTAATTGCTTGCTTATTTATTTCCTTATTGTCTTGTTTAGTTGTTTGCTTGTAGTCACTGTAGTTTTTTTTCTGTGTTTTTCTAGTGGCCACAATAACCTATCTTTGGAAACTAGGCCAAAATAATCATGGAAACACACGGACTATTGTAACCATGGGCCTCCTGCGGGCCGTATGATCCATGGGCCTTCTACGGGCTGTAGGATCCATTGGCCTTCTATACGGGCCGTAGGATCCATGGGCCTTCTACGGGCCGTACGATTCATGGGCCTTTTACGGGCCGTAGGATCCATGGGCCTTCTACGGGGCGTATCATTATTTCGCGAATCATGGGCCGTACTATTCATGGACAATAACGGGCTGTTAATAGGCCGTATTTGATAACTCTATGAAAACAGCCCAACAGTTTTTTTACATGAAAACGGCCCAACGTATTATCGGGCCACAAACGGGCCGACTATAAGCACAGGCTGAATTTGGCCCACAAGCAGAAAATGACAGTAACGGGCCATAAGTAAACGAATGTGGAAATGAGCCCAAGAATAAATGGCCCCGAGAAGGCCGAAATATAACATGGGCTGGAAACGTCCCAATGGAATAATGGGCCGTTAATGGGTATGCAGTGATACACTGTTCATTGCGGCCTAGTTTCACAACGTGCCGTTAATGGGTATAAAGTGATACACTATTCATTACGGGCCAGTTTTACCACGGGCCGTTAATGGGCCGAGAGTAATAAGGGCCTCATATGGGCCGAAAGACATCATGGGCCAGAAGTTAAAACGGGCTAGAATTATATTGGACGGCCCAGATGACGCTACTGGGCCTAATTTGGATAGGCCGTAAACGGGCCCTAGGTTAGCGGGCTGTAAATGGGCTATATGCGAACATGCCATTCACAGGCTTGTCGTGGGCCGGCACGCCACCTTTTGACCAAGTCAAATGGGCTGACCTTTTCACATGAATGGGCCTCTGTTGGGCCATGCCAGGTGTTGACGTATCATAGGCGCTTTGGGTCCAATGAGTGGATGACATCTGTCCCAACGGTGAGTCGATATGTGTTTCCTCCATCCAAAGATGATTTTACACGTGGAAAATCCCCATTGGTCGGGGCTGTTAACGGGTTATCGGATCCAAAACCGGAACCGATAGCTTAACGGAGTTCCGTTATGATGGATGCCACGTGTCGGTCACCCTTGATGAAAGCACTTCTATGACGCGCGATTTATCGTCATGGAAGTGGACACTTCCTTGACGATAATTTTGGTAATGTCATGGAACACTTCTACGACAACACATGTATGACTATCTTGATTCTATCATAAATTTGGCATGGATGTACATGCATGATAGAAAACGTGACCTACTATGACAAACACATATCATCAGGAAGTGTATTTTTTTGTAGTGTGTGGAGTCCTACTAGGAATCCCTAGTCCTAGTAGGATTCCACCTCCCACATGGAATAGGAAAAGGGGAAGCGAGAAGGAGAAGGAAGGAAGGGGGCGCCCCCTTTCCCTAGTCCAATTCGTACTAGTCCATGGGGAAGGGGCGCGACCACCCTTGAGGCCTTTCTCTCCTTTCCCGTATGGCCCATTAAGTCCCAATACGAATTCCTGTAACTCTCCGGTACTCCAAAAAATACCCGAATCACTCAGAACATTTCTGATGTCCGAATATAACCTTCCAATATATCGATCTTTATGGCTCGACCATTTCGAGAATGTTAGTCATGTCCTTGATCTCATCCGGGACTCCGAACAAACATCGGTCATCAAATCACATAACTCATAATACAAATCGTCATCGAACGTTAAGCGTGCGGACCCTACGGGTTCGAGAACTATGTAGACATGACCGAGACACATCTCCAGTCAATAACAAATAGCGGAACCTGCATGCTCATATTGGCTCCTACATATTCTATGAAGATCTTTATCGGTCAAACTGCATAACAACATATGTTGTTCCCTTTGTCATCGGTATGTTACATGCATCATCCCGCAACTTAACTCATTAGTCACATTGCTTGCAAGGCTTATAGTGATGCGCATTACCGAGAGGGCCCAGAGATACCTCTCCGACAATCGGAGTTACAAATCCTAATCTCGATCTATGCCAACTCAACAAACACCATCGGAGACACCTGTAGATCATCTTTAGAATCACCCAGTTACGTTCTGACGTTTGATAGCACACAAAGTGTTCCTCCGGTATTCGGGAGTTGCATAATCTCATAGTCATAGGAACATGTATAAGTCATGAAGAAAGCAATATCAACATACTAAATGATCAAGTGCTAAGCTAACGGAATGGGTCAAGTCAATCACATCATTCACTAATGATGTGATCCCATTCATGAAATGACAACTCATGGCTATGGCTAGGAAACTTAACCATCTTCGATTAACGAGCTAGTCAAGTAGATGCATACTAGTGACACTCTGTTTGTCTATGTATTCACACATGTACTAAGTTTCCGGTTAATACAATTCTAGCATGAATAATAAACATTTATCATGATATAAGGAAATAAATAATAACTGTATTATTGCCTCTAGGGCATATTTCCTTCAGTCTCCCACTTGCACTAGAGACAATAATCTAGTTCACGTCACCATGTGATTTAAAAATAATAATTCACATCCTCTTGTGATTTAACACTTTATAGTTCACATCACCATGTGTCCAATACCCAAAAAGGTTTACTAGAGTCAATAATCTAGTTCACATCGACATGTGGTTAACACCCAAAGAGTACTAAGGTGTGATCATGTTTTTCTTGTGAGAGAGGTTTAGTCAATGGGTCTGCCACATTCAGATTCGTATGTATTTTGCAAATTTCCACGTTTACAATGCTCCGCACGGAGCTACTCTAGCTAAATGCTCCCACTTTCAATATGTATCCATATCGAGACTCAGAGTCATCCAGATCGGTGTCAAAGCTTGCATGGACGTAACTTGTCGGGGAACAAATCCACGAGCACCTATGGGACCAGTGGACCGAGCCCCTTTCGGTTCGGCGGGGGCGAAGATCGCACGAAGAGCGGATCGAGGCGAAACACACGAGCAGTTTACCCAGGTTCGGGCGCACGGATGCGTAAAACCCTACTCCTGCTTTGTGATTTGTATTGAGTTCTTGCTCGAGAGCGCTGAGTGCTACAGTACACATCAGCAGCTAACGAGACCGAGCGTGAGTGTTCCCCTCCTCCCTCTACGTTGCGCATGGGCCTCCTTTTATATGCTCAAGGGGTCACCGACAGGTGGCAACGTAGACAAGGGTAAAAATGGAAAGGTGTTACGATTGGTACAACTACCTGTTACAGTGTATCATACCTAACTCTGACGGCAGGGGACAAGGGCATTGAATGCCCATCTGCGTCGCCCAAATAGTGCAAAAGGGACCGTCAGGGACGCCACCGCTCGCCATGATGGCAATCTTGTCAGCACCGCTTGCCACCGCGCACCGCTAGCTGCACAGCCTCCCGCCACGTACGCCTGGAAGGGTCCTAGAGCGACATGTTGGTGGATGTGCTGGAGCGCGGGTACAGAGTGGTAGTTTACTGCGGCAAGCGCCTTGCCGCGGTCGTTGTCTTGTCGCGTCCGGGAGCTCGTCGCTCACCGGGCCTTGCCGGGACGCGTGGCGCGTCGCGGCAAGTTCCTTGAGATGCCTTGGTTGGCCTTCCCGGCAAACTCCTCTTGCCGGGGCCTTGTCTCCTTGGCTTGAATACTTTGTTCTTGAATGGCTCCAAAGGAACCAAGGAGGACCTTGGTGGTCACCCGGCAAGCCTTGCCGCGGGATGCTGCGACTGCCCGTGCACAAGTTCGGGATACTAGGGTACCCCTACTCTAGTACACCGACAGGAGCCCCCGGGCCTGGGCCATACACGGTGTCGAGCGCTGTTGGGCCAGGCCCAAAACAGGGCACGGGCACGCGCGGCCTGGGTTACGCCGTATCTCTCTCCGTATCCATCGCGCCCTCCCCGAACAACACGCGTTGAATGCGGCGTCGTGGGAGAGATCATGGGTGGTTTCTTTATTCGGAAAGACGGAACGTATGCCCCCTCCCTCCTTATAAGCAGGGGAAACAGGGGCAGTTCGCCCACTCGCCGGTTGCTATTCCAATCTCGGAAACCTCCGCCGCTCCTCCTCTTCCCAAAGCTGAAAGAGAGCAGCGCTCTGCCCCCCATCGCCACCAGCACCACCAACGCCGTCGACCTCCCCCACCACTTCCGCCATGGCTCTGAAAGCCGACAAGGGGAAGCTTGTGAAGTCGACCGAGGCGCAGCGGCTCGTGGCGCTACGAAAGGAGCGGGCACGCTTCCCCCCCAAGCTCACCGCGAAGGAGCTGAGGGAGAGTTTCTACCTCTTCTGGTCGACGGAGACGCGGGCGCATCCGCGCACAAAGGTACTTCCAGCCGTCGCTTCGAGAATGGCTCCAAATGGATATCCCTTCTTCGCCTTGTTCTTCTACTGCGGGCTCTACCTGCCTTTCTCTGAGTTTTTCTGCGATCTTATGAACACCTACGGGTTCTGCCTTCTTGACTTCACCCCCAATGCTGTTCTGACCATGGCAGTTTTCGCACATCTCTGCGAAAACTTTGTCGGAGTCTATCCAAACATAGCCCTTTTTCGCCACTTCTTTATGCCCCGAGTTGAGAGAGGAGAGCCTTTATCCGGCGGAATCGCCTGGATCTCGAGAGCCGGCAAGAAGGAAGCTTATCTGGAGGGAGAGTTCCGCGGCAAGTAGGAGGAATGGAGAGCAGAGTGGTGCTGGATTGTCGAGGAGAACCCGCAGCCGTTTACCGCCCAGCGCCAAACCCCAGTAGCGCGCGGCAGCGATTGGAGCAACGTGGCCCCGAAAGACGATAGGCTGAAGATTGCCGTCACCTGGATCCAACGCCTTAGGCTTGCCGGGCTCACTGTAGGCGCAGTTGGCGCAGATTTTCTTCGCCGCCGCATCGCCCCCCTGCAGGAGAGGAGGAGACCCGCCTGGGACTTCCAGAATGCGGCGGACATCATGAGGCTGCGCCCGGGCCTCAACTTCAACTTCACTGTTATGGAACTTGACGCAATGCTCCGGGAGCTGTTCAAGTACGACTCTCAACATCCCGAAGTGTTCAGGTTGCCGAAGGATGTCGTTCCGCTGTGCAACAACTCCTCCCTCAGCCGCATCCGTGCAATGATGCCGCTGTGCGACTCGCATGGAATTGTCCCAAGTTGGCAAGAGCCTGGAGATGTCGTCGTGCAGGAGTTCTTTGACGTCTTGGTAGAAGTGCCGGTGCGCTCCGACGAACAAAAAAGCCTCACTCGCGCCACCACCGATGCGGAGATGAAATGCATCGCCACTAAGCTGGAAGAGGTGGCGACAGCCGCAGCCGCGGGTGAGTTTGGATTCACAGTGGAGGAGGCAGAGGCAGCAGAGTCGACAAGCCGTGCCGAGCGAGAGGAGCTTGCCGGCGAGGAAGAGCTTGCCAAGCATGATGTCAGGTCGAGCGAGTCCGCCAAGGATACGAGCGGCTCGTTGGAGATCAACTCCTCTTCCTCCTCATCTTCAGACAGCTCGTCGCAAGCAGAGCCCCCAGCACCGCCAAGAAGGCGTCTCCGCAAGGCCGGGGACGTAGCGGAGCGGCAGACGAGTCGACAGTCGCTGCGCCGCGCGACACGCTCCACCGCGGCAAGCACTGTTGCCGCGGGAGCACCTCACGCTGCTGCGGCAACTGGAGCGGGGTCCACCCGGACCACCGCTTCTGCTCCTGTCGCTTCTCACGCCGCGGCGGCAGCCGGAGCGGGGTCATCTCGGACCACCGCCACTGCTCCCGCCAAGCGGCCGAGGGAACCTACTCCTCCGCCTCCTCGCGCCGGAGGTGAGTCGGACTTCGACTTCTTCGCGTTCAACTCCGACGAGGAAGAAGAAGAGTAAGATTCTTTGTTGTACTTGTAGTTCTTCAATTCTTGCTGTTTTGTCTTGTATCTCATTTGCTTTACTCTGAACCTAGTCCTTTTTAGGATTCTGGCCCAGAGAGCGGCGAAGAGAGCCAAGGTCCCGGCGTGTCCAAAGGGGGTGATTATCGTCGAGGACGAACCCACCGCGACAGCAGAAGGTGCGTCCGAGACCACCTTGCCGGACCCGGCAACTATTCTCCAGAGCAGCCCCCAACGTAAATATATGGTTCGCTTTCCGCTGTTAGGCGCGCATGGATGCTCTTTCTTCGCTGACATCTGATTGTTGGTTTGTGTAGGAGCAGAGCAGCCCCAACAGGAGCGCCCGGAGGCCGCCCCCGACATGCCATCTGCTTCGACTACGCCGCCAAGGGAGAGTTCTCCGGCAAGGGACTCTGCCGAGGAGCCGGCTCGCGCAGGAGAGATGCCGGCCAGCGCTGCGGAGGCAAGTGGCAGCACCAGCGGCCCTCCGGCGGCGGAGACTACGACTGCAGAACCCGGTACAGGTAATCCTCTCGCTTCAAAACTTTCCTTGGGTTCTTCTTCTTTTGATCTTCTTTTTGGATATTTGCTTGACTTTTCTCCCTTTTCTGGCCGTCAGACCCATCTGCTGCGGAGCCGATGGAGACCGAGGTTGCTGGAGAGGAGAACACCACCGAGGCCGCCGTCGATGATGTCGTCGAGATTGCCGCGGGCGGTGATACCGAAGACGCCGCTGCCACCGAAGAAGCAACCGGCGCTGGTGATCCCGCCGGCGAAGAGGCCGCCAAAGCTGCCGCCGCAGAAGCTGGCGAGGGGTCTGGCGATCGCACTGACGGCCCTGAGGCCACAGGAGTGCCAGGCGCTACGCCGATCGCCGATCCTTCCGCAGCTGCCGCAGCGTCAGGCTCCGAAGAGCCCCAGCCAGGCGTCTACTTGAAGGCCGGCGAAAACGTCTTCATCAACCTCCCCTGGGCGTCAAGCTCCAGGGCGCCGGTCGAAGGAGAAAGCTTCAATAGAGAGGTGCTCGCCTTCGCTGGGCTGACGCTGGTTGATGCGCCGAGCAGCAGCAGCGGCGAGCTTGAGGAGGAGTGGCTGCTGCGGAAGCTGGTGTCGCTCTACCGTGCTCGGCAGGCCAAGCTGGAATCCCGAGAGGTGCTTGTCGCGAAGGCGGGAGCGGACATCGAGAAGTGCGCGGAGGAGCTCCGGGGTCTTAACCAGGAAGCTCTCCAGTCCCTGGCAGAGGAGCGGGCGCAACCCGCCGAGGAGCAGAAGGCCTTCCTCCTCGAGAAGGCTGAAGTCGAAGAACAACTGCGGCTTGCCGCTGAGAAGCTGTCTGTGCGGGAGGGCGAGCTGGCGCAGCGGAAGGTTAACCTTGATAGCCATGAGGAGGAGCTTACTGCGCGCGAGCAAACATTCGGCGGAGCGCTCAAGCAAGCAAAGGATGCTACCGCAGCTGCCGAGGCCGCCAAGGAGGAGCTGGAGACGAAGGTGGCGCGGCTGGAGGCCGATCTCAAGGCGAGCGGTGAAGAGCTTGCCGCGCTCAATCGTGAGCGGGAGAAGGACGCCTAAAGCTTGTGAGAGCTGCAGGTTCGTCTCGCCGAGAAGGGCAAGGAAATTGGCGCTGCCAAGGACTCCAACGTAGATCTTGAGTTGAAGCTGACTACTTTGACCAAGACGCTGGACGGCGCCAGGGAGCAGGAGGTGGCTTTGAAGGAGGAGATCAAGGCCGATAAGGCGCTGCTGGCGAGTGCTGCTGCTGCCCAGAACGCTCTTAGGGAAAATGTGGAGCACTGGACGGAGGGTCTCGTGGATGCTGCCGCAGACATTGACAGGGAGCTGGCGCAGCTGGGGATGGAGGATCTCGGGTATCCCTCCGATGAGAACCTCCAACCCAGCGCCAAGCTCACCTTGTTCTTCAAAGGCATGGCGATGGCCCTCCAGCGACTCCGGGAGAAGATTCCAAAGCAGCTGGCCGACGAGTCGTGCAAGATCTGCGCGGGAGATCTTCAAAAGGTGTTGGTGAAGGTGGCCTTCCGCAACCCGGGCCTCAACCTCACCAACGTCCTCAAGACCCTGCCGCCGGATGCTGATCTGGAAGCGCTCAAGACCCTTGTCGCACCCACTGTGGACAAGGTGAGCGGGATCAAGAGGATTGAGGGCGATCGCGTAGACTAGGCCGCCCGTTTTCTTCTTTTCTTGTCGCTGCTGGTCATGTTGTGAGAACAATCTGTTAGAGCCGCGACAAGCTACCTTGTAATATAACTCTATTTTGGGTAATGATTGCAATGTTATTTCCTTTACTTGATTCCTTCCTTTGTATGTTTTTGCCCTACGCTTTTAGGGAACTTGCCGGCGCAGGCACCTTAGCCGCGAGCGTTGAGTGCGGGACGTCAGTAGCCTGCTGGCGGTGCCGTTACTGACAAGAAACCTTGTCGCAACTAGTCGCAGCACACTTAGATTGTTGAGCGGACTCGAAACAAAGTAAGGGCGCAACTAGCTACGAGTTGGTTCCTCCGCGCACAGGTTTTCCATACAAAGCACGGTCGTTCATGGAAGATAACTTAAAATTTTTAAAAATCTGATTGCTCAAACTTTGGCAACTTAGCTTTTTTGTTGTTTGCTTCCCGGTAAGGCGAAACTTTCTTGAACGACGCCTGGTCCATACCATTATCTTCTCCTTCCCCCCCGGCAAACTTGTGGACGAGGGAACCTTCCTTTCCTTGAGAAAAAGAAAGAAGAGAAAATAAAGATATGGAGCCTTACGGCTCGTTATTGCTTACCGGGGATAGGTGCTGCACAAAGTGTCAGATAACACATGCAAAAAATAGAAAGCATGAAATTGTCAAGATGTGCGGAACACATGAGCTCTATTTATGCACGGGGTCTGCGCCTGGCTTTGTACAAAGGATTACATGCAAAAGCGGCAAGACTTGTACAAAAGGTGGTTGCCGGAACAGGTTCCGGCAACCGCGCCTTACGGGTAAAACTTACGAAGATGCTCAATGTTCCAGGAGTTGCTCACCGGAATGCCATCTTCGGTCTCAAGGCGGACAGCGCCAGACCTAGTGACTCGATTCACACGGTAAGGGCCTTCCCACTTCGGCGTCAACTTGTTGGAATTCTTGGCGGACTGAACGCGCCGAAGAACAAGGTCGCCTTCCTCGATACTTCTGGCGTTAACTTTGCGGCTATGGTAGCGGCGCAAAGCTTGCTGGTAGCGAGCAGCTCGTACAACAGCCTGAAGCCGGTCTTCCTCAAGGAGCAGCGCGTCATCTTGTCGCAGCTGCTCTTGCTCAAGCTCGTCATAAGCGAGCACTCGAGGTGACCCGTATACGAGTTCCGTGCGGAGAACTGCCTCTGCTCCATAGACTAGAGCGAAAGGTGTCTGGCCAGTGGCTCGATTTGGCGTTGTCCTGATCGACCAAAGAACTACCGGTAGCTCCTCAATCCAGTTTCTTCCACACTTGCGCAGCCTGTTGAAAGTCCTGGTCTTGAGCCCACGCAGCACTTCAGCATTTGCCCTCTCCGCTTGACCGTTGCTTCTCGGGTGAGCAATAGAAGCGAAGCAGACCTTGGCGCCAAGATCTTGGACGTACTGCATGAAGGTGCGGCTCGTGAATTGCGTACCGTTGTCGGTGATGATCCTGTTAGGGATCCCGACGCGGCAAACAATCGACCTGAAGAACTTGACTACTGACTGTGCTGTCACCTTCCTCATTGCTTCCACTTCCGGCCACTTTGTGAACTTGTCGATTGCAACGTACAAGTACTCAAAGCCCCCGACTGATCGGGGAAAGGGGCCGAGGATGTCGAGCCCCCAGACCGAAAATGGCCAGGATAAAGGGATCATCTGGAGAGCTTGAGCTGGCTGGTGTATCTGCTTGGAATGGAACTGGCACGGTTCACACTTGGTTACTTGTGCAGTTGCATCCTGGAGGGCTGTCGGCCAAAAGAAACCTTGCCTGAATGCTTTGCCGGCAAGTGCTCTTTCGCCAATGTGGTGACCACATATGCCTCCATGTATCTCTGCCAACAGCTTTTGTCCGCCTTCCCGGTGAATACACTTCAATTTCACACTGTTGAGTCTTCTTCTGTACAGTGTGTTGTCGACAAACTAGTACATACTTGACTGCAGGGCTACTCTTTCCGCTTCTTCTTGCTCTTCGGGAAGTTCTCATGTCTGAAGGAAACAGAAAATCTGCTGTGCCCATGCTAGAGCTTGTGGCTCGACAACAAGGACTAAAGGCACATCTGCTGCTGCGAGGACATCCGCTTCTACGGCGAGAACCTGCGGCCCAGCCGGAGCTTGACGTTCCCCGGCAAGCTTGCCGGAGCAAAACTTGTCGGGAGCCTCTGCTTCAACGGAACAAACCCTAGGGCTTGCCGGAGCAGACTGCTCCTCAGCACTCTTGGTGTTGATCTTGGGGACCTTCTTGGCGGCGGCTTCGGGAAGCTCTGCCGGAAAATAGTCACCAGAAATCAACTTCCTCTTCTTGCTCTGTCCAGTTGATGGCGTTACAGACGGTTGAGTCAGCTTGAGCACAAAGATCCCTGGTTCCACATGTAACTTAAGTGCGGGGCACTTCGACAGGCCATCGGCAATGTCGTTCTGATCTCTTGGAACATGCTCCATCTGTAGGCCGTCAAAGTGCTCTTCTAGCTTTCTCACTTCATCAATGTAGGCTTCCATCAACGGACTCTGATAACTCTTGTTCACTTGGCGGACGACAAGCTGCGAGTCACCCCTGACAATGAGCTTCTTGATCCCAAGGTCTGCCGCGATCCTGAGACCGGCATGCAAACCTTCATACTCTGTGATATTGTTTGTTGCTTGCTCCTTGGGAAAGTGCATCTGGACTACGTACTTGAGGTGCTCTCCGGTGGGTGCGACAAGCAGCACGCCAGCACCGGCGCCTTGCAGCGAGAAGGCACCATCAAAGTACATCAGCCACTCTTTGCTTGCTTCCTTGACGGGGATGCTCGTTTCTAGAATTTCTTCATCTGGTGTTGGCGTCCACTCTGCTATGAATTCTGCCAATGCTCTGCTTTGATAGTTGAAGTGCTCTCAAACTTGAGGCCAAAGCTTGACAGTTCCAGTGCCCACTCAACAATCCTGCCTGTTGCTTCTGGATTCTGCAGTATCCTCTTCAGCGGAAAACGAGTGACAACTGTGATCTCATGTGCTTGGAAGTAATGGCGCAGCTTTCTCGAGGCCATGAGAAGGCCAAAAAGCAATTTCTGCACACCAGAGTACCTTGACTTAGCCCCCTGGAGAAGGGAACTGACAAAGTAAACTGGGCGCTGCACCATTCTCTTTTGTATCTCCTCGCGCGGATCCATCTTTGTCGGGACCAAAGCTTGTCGGGGAAGCCCCCTGCTTGTCGCTGGATGCGCCTGCCGTGGTTGCTGGCTCATCATCTGCCTTCCTCTCCGCTACTAACGCAACACTAACCACTTGATTGGTTGCCGCTATATACAGCAGCAACTTCTCTTGTGGCTTAGGTGCGACAAGTGTTGGAGTGGAGGACAGGTATCTCTTCAAGTCTTGCAGCGCAGCCTCCGCTTCCGGAGTCCATTTCATTGGACCTGCCTTTTTCAATATTTTGATAAACGACAGGGCGCGCTCAGCAGACTTAGAGATAAACCTGCTGAGAGCAGCCACGCAACCGGCAAGTCTTCGTACATCCTTGACGCGCTTTGGTGCTTCAATCTGCTCAATGGCCTTGATCTTGTCGGGATTGGCTTCAATTCCCCGCTGAGACACGAAGAACCCGAGAAGCTTGCTGAAAGGGACTCCAAACACACACTTCTCGGGGTTGAGCTTGAGGCTGATCTTGCGTAGATTTGCAAAGGTCTCGTCTAAATCTTGAATCAGAGTTGCCTTGTCCTTGCTCTTGATCACTATGTCATCCATGTAGGCTTCCACATTTCTGTGTATTTGTGGCTCAAAAGCGACATGGACTACCCTTGCAAATGTTGAACTAGCATTCTTTAAACCGAAAGGCATCCGTATGAAACAGTACATGCCACATGGAGTGATGAATGCGGTCTTCTCCTCATCTTCTTCTGCCATGAAGATCTGATGGTATCCTGAGTATGCGTCAAGAAATGAAAGCAAGTCACATCTGGCCGTGGAGTCAACAATCTGGTCAATGCGCGGCAAGGGAAATGGGTCTTTGGGACAAGCTTTATTAACATCGGTAAAGTCGATGCAAAGCCTCCATTTCCCGTTTGCCTTGCGCACGACTACATGATTGGCCAACCACGTAGGATGGAGCACTCCTCTGACAAGGCCTGCTGCTTCCAACTTCTTGATCTCTTCTGCGACGAATTCTTGGCGCTCCACTGCTTGCTTCCTGACCTTCTGCTTGACGGGCCGCGCATGAGGACAAACGACAAGATGGTGCTCAATTACTTTCCTGGGAACACCGTGGATGTCAGACGGTTGCCACGCAAACACGTCGACGTTCGCCCGCAGGAAAGCAATGAGCGCGCTTTCCTATTTAGGGTCAAGAGTGGCACTGATGGTGAAGGTACCACCAGTGCCGTCCTCCTTGGAGGACACCTTCTTGGTCTCTGGCGGTGCTGCCATTGTCTTCTTACACTTGCCGGTGGAGCTCGATGGTGCGTCCTCGACGGTAGCGCAGCACTCCGAAGAGGTGCGCTTGTCGGAGTGGGCATCAAAACTCTTGCCGGACTTGGTCTTCTTCTTCCCCCCGGGAGCTTCAGCGGCAGGTGACTTGCGATCTGTTGCGGCTGCCGCTTCCCGGTAGATCTTGTCGGCGCAGATAAGAGCATCCTTCTTGTCGCCAGGGACAGAGATGACACTTATCGGGCCTGGCATCTTCAGCATGTTGTATGCGCAGTGAGAGGCTGCCATGAACTTGGCGAGTGCTGGACGACCGAGTATCCCATTGTAAGGCAATGGAAATTCGGCAACGTCAAAAGCGACCCTCTCAGTCCTGAAGTTCAACTCGCTGCCAAATGTCACCAGCAACGTGATCTTCCCCTTCGGCTTGCTCCTTCCCGGGTTGATTCCTTGGAATGTGCCGGTCTCTTCAAGCTTGCTGTCAGGGATCTGGAGTTTCTGGAGTGCAGCGGAGGAGATCAGGTTCAAGCCGGCCCCGCTGTCAACTAGCATCTTAGTGACCTTGAGGTTGCGGATAGTTGGTGAAACCAACATCGGCAAGCACCCGACCGCAGTTGTGCGATCAGGGTGGTCCTCAATATCAAAGATGATAGGCGTGCTGGACCATTTCAGAAGCTTGCGTGACTCGACAGGTGGTTCTGCCGCATTGACTTCCCGCACCCACTGCTTGAGTTGGCGGTGTGAAGTATGCAGAGAAGCACCGCCGTCAACGCACAAGACCTCTGTGGCTTTCTGGAACTCCTGCTCACTGGTCTCGACATCATCCATGTCTTCGTCGTCGTCGTCATCTTCATCCTTGCCGCGGCCGCGGGGAGGTCTGTCTCCTTGCCGCTGCTTGGCCTTGCCGCGGCGTCCTCCCCGGCCGGCGCGCTTCTTGCCGGATCCTCCAGCACCTCCTTGGGCCTTCTCCTTTGTCACACCCCAAAAATATTTATTTGGAATTTTGAAAACTTTTCAAAATTTTAGCTAAGATTTAAAAATTTTCTTGGAGGGTTCTGTTTGAAGGGTGGACTTATTTGATTTAATGGTTTTGGAGGTTTTCAAAACTTTTCTCTCTAAGGAATCTTTGGTTTTTAGCTATTTATTTTCAAAGGCAAAAATCCTTTTCACCCCTTCTAATACCATAAAACTTCTCCAAATATTTTCTGTCACTCCAAAGATTTTCCTCTCAAGTCATGCACACCTTCTGTGGTATTATTCAACTCCTTCCTACTCCACAAAAAATATTCTTTCTATATATTCTAAATTCCAAAAGTGGAATTTGAATTAATCATAGTTTCTTGACATTTACAAAGGAACTATATTTTCTATGACTCTTCTGCCTCTACCAAAATTATTCCTACATATATATGGTACCCTCAACCCATTTCTCCAAAAACATTTGGTTCCACAGTTCAAATATTTCAAATTCTGTTCATTTCAAATTTGGTCCAGAAATCATATTTCTGCCCCAAACCATTCTCAAACTTCACCAAAATACTTGTCCTTCTGGCAAACTCATTTTTGAGTATCCACACACCACCACAGAAAGCCCCATGATCAACCTAGATGATTAACACCCCAAAGCAATTCATCAAACAGTTGGCAGGCACTGTTCAAAACTGAATGAAATTCAGTTAACTGAATTTCTTCTTCAGCCGACAGGGACAGCGATGCCGTGCGTCCACCATCTTCCTCTCCCGCACGGCGTCGATGCTCGCCTTCATTGCCGACCGCTCCCCTGGCCCAGCGCCCAGCCACTCCACTCCGGTGAGATGGCACCGGGCCGGTGCAGCCACCCCGGGCTTATCCGCGGCGGAGCCGAGCGGATAACCTCGGCCACCGGCCGCCATTCATTGCCCAGCAGCGCCCCTACCTACCTCTCCGCCCACGCGTCGCTCGCCCTCACACCTCCGCGCAAAGGACACACCGGCCACGCCGCGCGGGGCCCGTTTGACAGTCGCCGGAGCCGGCCGCTCCGCCGCGCCCGTGCGGACAGCACATCACATACGTGTCAAGCAGGCGCGAGCCCGTCCAAACGGAGGCGTCGAGCGAACTCCACCGGCCTCTTGAATGCTCCGTCGCCCCAGTCCACCGGCCAGAACCTACCCCGGCGAGTTCATTTACTCCGGCGAGCTCCGCCCGCTTCGGCCTTCCTCGAACCGCCTATAAAAAGGGTCCCCGAGCCCCTCTAGCGCGAGCACTCGCCTCCACCACCACCCACACTCCCTCCTGACCACCCACCAGGCCCCGAGGGAGTCATCTTCTCCCTCTCCGGCCACCGCTCCGCCGCCTCTGTCCTCGAACCGAACCGAGCACGTACACCACCAGAGCAGCCCAAACTCCGTCGATCTTCCCCTTTTCCACCACCATGCCGAATCCCTAGATCAATTTACCTTTCCGAGCCCTCTCCGACGAGCCACCACCTCACCCGAATCTTCGTCCGCCGGCGACGAGCTCACCGCCGTTCAGGTGATCGCCGGTGGCCACCTTCACCACCCCTGGATGCGGAAGTCCACGCTGGTCACTTTGCGACCAGCGCCGGGCCCTGAGACCCCGGCGATCGTCGCCGGCGATCGCCGCCGCTTCTCTGTACTCGCGCGCGAGCGCGTTCGAATTTTAAACCTGACGGGTGGCCCCACCCGTCAGCTCTCTCTCTCTCTGTTTCCGTTTTAAGTGGAAGCGCACTCTGCGCTTTACGTCTTCTACTCTGGAAGACGCACTCGTATCCGAAACGTTTTCTTTTAAAACAACTCAGGGATTTCTGTTTTACAGAAAAACCCCTGGTTTTGAAAAGCTAATAACTTTTAAAATATAAATCCAAATGAGTTGATTCTTTTTGCTAAAATTTTCTTTTCTGCTCTAGTTTATTTTAAGATTTATTTAAAAATATTTTGAGAACTTTTTCTGTTCTGTGTTTATTGTCTTATTCGAATTCAAATTTGAATTTTTCAGAAAAAGAAGAAGGAACTTTTGCTGGGATTTTTGAAGGGTTTTCTCCTGATTACTTTGGACAAGGCAAGCATTATTGAACTTGAGTTATGGTGTTGCTTCCTTGCATGGTTACATAAAATGGTAGTGCATCATATACGTTGCATGTTATATCACATGTGCATGCATGGTCATGTCATGTTAGTTTTACCTTGGCTTGCATGTCACAGTAGCTTGTCTGGCATACCAATGGTTACGTGAGGGCAGAGATGCTGCTGCTGGTTGGGACATGCTAGTAGGCATGGTCCTTTGTGACACAGTGGTGTCATGTGGTACTGATGAGGAACACTGGTATTATTCTGGACAATACCTCCTGAGTCTGCCTAGATCGAGTCTTGCTCTATACACCTAGCTGTACACCGTGCTGCCACGGGTCCTTCCGAAAGGAAGGTACGGCCTAGTAAGTTGATAACCCCTGTACGGGTGCACGCCACACAGATACTACGATGAAGGTTGTAGCCTGTCATCGGGTCAGGGGCATGGGTGTTTCCGGTTGTAGCCGAGAGGGGGGCACCCCTTGTAATCCGCGCGTTTAATAGTGATCCCATGCTTTTCGGAGGTTGTAGCCTCCCTGACTTAAGGTTTCTGGAGCGATGCTCTGGGTGAGTCCTGGCATCCGGTCGGTGTGTATGCGTCAGGCGTGTTTTCAACCTAAAGTCCGTATTGGGTATTAGTCAGTACACGGTACTGGCTAAGGAAAGCCCATACGCGTGGGTAAAGAGTACACCCTCTGCAGAGTTATATCTATTCGAATAGCCGCGTCCACGGTCAAGGATTTAGTTGGGTGGGTCAAGTATCGGTCTCGGTGTCAGTCTCTGGAGGAAAATAGACTACTTGAGCATGTTATGTTTGCAGGACTTTTTCTTTGTCACAGTCAGTATATTATCATAAATTTATTTATGGTGAATATTATGCTTATGGACTAACCGTGTGATTTTATTATTACCTTCGAGAGTGTCTCAGGGGTTGGCTAGACTACCCCGGACACTCGCTTTTCTTTTAAAGTCCTTTTGAGGCGTCCCTCGAGTGTCAGGCGGTTTATCTCGCCACTACTCTTGTGGACACCCACTGGCATTTCTTTTAAAGTCCTTTTGAGGCGTCCCTCGAGTGTCAGGCGGTTTATCTCGCCACTACTCTTGTGGATACCCAACTGGCATTTCTTTTCAAGTCCTACCGTGATGTCGCTTGATATCCGACTGGCATTCCTTTTATTTTATTTTTTATATAATATAGTGACCAATATTTATTTTGAACTAACCATGTTTCATCATGCCAAGTCTTGATATTTGTTGCATGCATATAGTATTTCATCACGGCTTTCGCTTTAGTATACCTTATGTTCATAATGTTTGCGAGTACATTCAAAGTACTCACTGGCTTGTCCCTGGCTATTTACTTGGCCAGACTTGGAGGAGGACGAACCGTTGGAGGAGAATTGCGCTAGCGAGGCCGACGCTTAGAAGGTTTCCAGTCAGCACACCTGTGTCTTGGAGTCTATCACTTGTACCATCCGTCAAGCTTCCGCCACACCAATAAATTAGTCAAGCCTCACACTGACGCTTGACCCTATGCTAGTATATCAGTGTTGAAATCCACTACCCACTGTCATATTCCACCCGCCTAGTACGTTGAAATGTTGTAATAAACTATTGAGTCACCCTGACTCAACCCTGTGTAATATTATTGTACTGGTTATCTATATCAAGGTTGTCCACTGGCTGTGCTTGGGAGCTAGTGTGACTTAAGGCTATTCTGTGATTTATTTCTCAGAAATGAGCCTGACATCCTTGTCGCGTCGCTCGTATTCAGCCTTTTGCTGCTTGACAAGCTGCTCGACCTTCTTGCAGCTCTGGAGGTCATGGCCCTTGGTGCGGTGGATCTTGCAGTACTGCTTGTCGGTGCCGTCCTGCTTGTCGGCGACCACCACAGCCTGGCAGTTGGTGCATGCGGCAATCTCCTTGCCGGAGCTACCAGCTTTGGCTTTCTTGGCGCCACCTTCGTTGCCGGACTGCTCAATGACTAGCACATCTTTGCCTTTCTTCTTCCTGTTGTTCCGCCGCCGATTTTTCTTTGCCGGGGCAGCATCCTCGCTGTCAGATCCTCCTGCTCCTGTATTCTCTCCGGGGAGTTTCCTCCCTTCCTCAACACGTGCACACTTGTCGGCCAGGGCATACAGCTCACTGACGTCTCTGATCTTGCGCATCGCCATCTCCTCCCGCATCCTGCGGTTACGCACGTTCTGATGGAACGCGCTGATGACCGCGGCAGGGTGGACATCTCGGATGTTGTGCTGTACACGACTGAATCTCTGAATGTACTTGCGCAGGGGCTCTCCTTCCTTCTGGGCGAGCAGATGAAGGTCACTCTCTTGGCCATGAGGTTTGTGGCCGCCTGTAAAGGCGCCGACAAACTGATGGCATAGGTCTGCCCAGGAGGATATGGAGTTGTTCGGCAAGTGCATGAGCCAGGACCTGACGTTGGGCTTGAGCACCAGTGGGAAGTAGTTGGCAAGGATCTTGTCGTCCCCCCCCCCCGGCAGCTTGCACCGCGATGGTGTAGATGCTGAGGAACTCCGACGGATGCAACTTGCCGTCGTACTTCTCTGGTACGTCTGGCTTGGAATTCTTCTTGCTGGGCCACTGGACTTGCCGCAGCTCACAAGTAAACGCAGGGCAACCTATCGCGTACGGCAAGTCGCCTGGTTCCCCTGGCGCATGCATGTCGACAGAGGGCCCAGCGCGCTGGTCCGATTGACGCCGCGCTTCTCTTCGGCGCTCGATGTGAGTACGAGCGTCTGATGGCTTCTCGCCCCTCGTTGGTTACCCCAAGTGGAAGGTGTGAGACGTAGCATAGCGGTAGTTTTCCCTTGGCAAAGATACCAAGGATCGAATCCCGTGAGACTCCGAGGGACGACAAGAAGGTGTCAACTGCTAACGGTGCCAGATACTTAGCGATTGACATGACCTACACACAGATACAAATAACTTTGCTGCCAACGAGTATAGAGAGGTTGTCAATCCCTCCGGCCTTGTCGTTTACAAAGGATCAAATACAAGAGATAATAGTGATAGGTATGATTGCAACTAGTAAATAAGAACAGAAAGTAAATAGCGGGTGTGATCAGTGATGGTAATATGGACCGGGGTCCCATGATGTTCACTAGTGATGTCTCTCTCCCAAAAGACGATAAAACAGCTAAGCGAGGTAAACAAATTACAGCTGGGCAATTGACAGGATTATGTGCGCAAACCAATGCTAACTATGCTGCAAAGAAAGGTAGAGGCTCAAAAGGATGGGCGGTACGCCAAGGCAAGTAGACCGAAATCCATCTGCATCTACTACTAATCATCCACCTTGAGATATCTATCCAGAACATCTCGCTGGTATTAAGTTGCGAGTCCCACCCATAGTGTAAACTCAAAGCAACAGACAACTGCATTAAAAGAACTTTGCGTAAAGTAGTGCACCCGCAAGTACAAGCAACGTTGTTTTCCCCCTTGTGGCAACAGCACATCCCCTAGACTCATGTTTCTGTCACTCAAGCTAGTCATCGAGGGGCATGAACCCACAATCAAGTATAACATTCCCTCTTGGAGTTACTACCTACTACTTGGCCAAAGCAATAAACAGCAACAGAGAACATGCAAGAATTACTGAAGAACATAAATATAAAAGAGGTGAATCAAATATATTACTCACACACAATCTGAAAATAATCTCATAATCCATCAGATCCCAGCAAACTCATCATAGCAACAGCATAAGGATTACATATGTGCCTCGAACATGTAGGGCAGCTCACGAGGTCTAATCGGTGAAGAACAAAGAGGGGAGGAGAACATCACATAGCTACTGGTCATGGACCCATGGTCCAAGGGGGACTACTCACAACTCATCCGGGAGGCATCCATGGTGGTGGAGAGGCTCCCGGTGGTGGTTCTCCCCTCCGGCAGGGTGCCGGGAAGACTTCTCCTGGTGCTCCCGATCTTGGAAGCGCGGCGGCGGAACAGAGATGAGATCGCGAAAAAGGGTTCCGTCCTCGAGGGTTTCGGTACGCGGTGTAAATATATGCCAAAGTGGGTCGTCAGAAGAGGTAAGGGGGGCCCAGGCGCCCCCCCGGCGCGGCCAGGAGGGGGTCCGCCCCCTCAGGGCGCCTGGAGCCCCTGTGGCCCCCCTCTGGCCCTTCTTCTGCCGCATGGAAGCTTCTGGAGCGCTGATTTTTTATATATTTTCCCGGAATTTTTCTGGCAATTTAAGTAATGGGAAAACCTGAAATACAAAAACAGCAGAAAACAGAAACTGGCACTGGGGTGCACTGAGTTAATAGGTTAGTCCAAATATGATCAAAAGTGTATGGTAGTGCATAAATATCATAGCAAAATCAAACAAAAGTGGCATGGAGCAAGCAGAAATTATAGATACGTTTTGGACGTATCAACATCCCCAAGCTTAATTCCTGCTCGTCCTCGAGTAGGTAAATGATAACAAGCATAATTTCTGTGGTGACATGCTACCAACCATATAAGAACTTTTCACAGTCACATGACAAATGCTTACTGAGATAATGAATCTTTAGTAATTAAGTTGCCTCATGAGAATATCACAAAGAACTGAAAGTTTTACAATATGATACTGAAAATACCCAATAGATTTGTAGTGAGCATGGTGTGTAAACATGACAAAGTGATACCTCGCTTGCCCCCTTTAGTGAAGCAAAACATAAATGCAGGAGCACCTCCGAAGTTTAAGTGACGACTAGATACAATGATTTCAGAATAAACAATATCATAATCATGCAGAAGACAATGGTACTTTGGGACAATGCACATTACACTCAGAATGACAATCATGCTCTCAATAGTTGGTGCTTTGAAGAAAGAAGGTTGAGACTCTCGAACCGTGGATTTTGATGGCAAGTTTGAAAACCCGTGGTCGGAAACAAAGACTAAACATGTACCAGAGCTCTTGGTTTTAAAAACAGAGGTAAAAATTATTTTTGGGATATGCATATTTCGTCAATGAATGCTAGTAGATATCTCAATTACTTCTCGAGCTGGACAAGTTTCGAGGAACGGCTCCCGCACGGGGACGATCACATCCCCTTAATCTCCTTTGTTTATCACTGCCAAAAGTTTTCTGATTTCTCATGAACAAAGCGTGAAGGATTGTTTGTTTGTTGTATTTTTTTATGAGCCGGGCGCACTCTTTGCCAGTTCCTTCTCGTATTAGGGGTTTGCAGATTAGACATGCAATCCCGGGGTGAACCTTGTCCAACTTAAAAAGATCATGAATTAACTACTACTTCCTCATGAGCTAAAACAGAGGCACAAAAAGAGAAATGCTTTTGAATAATTTTGAGATGGTACAAGAAAGTCTTCGTTAGGAATGGCAAGTAAATACCATGTATAGGAAGGTATGGTGGACTCATATGGCATAACTGGTTTGAAGGATTTTGGATGCACAAGCAGTCAGTCCGCTTAGTACAGGTGAAGGTTAGCAAAAGACTGAGAGCGACCAACTAAGAGAGCAATGACGGTCATAATCATGCAGAGCGACAAAGCAACATTGAATCGGGCATGGAAGTTATATCGCTACTCAGAAATAAAAGATCATCAAGGCTTGATAGACTTTCTTTACAATCTTAAATATGCGTGAGCATATGCCAAGTCAATCAAAATAAATTCTTGGAGGAAGATATCACTAAACCATACCACATCATATGCAAACAAATCATGTTGGTACTTCAATAACACATTAAGAACCCCCCAGCTATTTGAGACTAACCATAAGAAAACATGAACTACTAAGCACCATTATGCACATAGCATTTTTATCATAGACATATCAACCAGTGCCACAGACAAACTCTCTTAACAAGATAAGCATTATAACTCAAGAGAGTTCAGCAACCAACTAAACAAAAGCTCTTTAAAAAGTAAAGCATGAAAAATGAGAGCTAAACATGACAGTAGCTATTGAAAGACAAAGAACATACACAACAAAGATAAACATGAAAAACCTATGTTGTGTTCTAGGTTGAAGTGGAGCGTGTTTCTCTCCCACACCAAGAAAGTTGGGTTCTAACTCGTTATGAACAGCAAGCAAAGCTAAAGAAAACTAAAAAGGAAACTAAAAGCAAGACGCTCCAAGCATAGCACATAACGCATGAAGTGATTAAAATATAGTGGAACGAAAGACGAACTGATAATTGTTGTTGGAGAAGGGGATGCACGGGGGCATCCCCAAGCTTAGAAGCTTGAGTCTTCTTGAACATTTCTTGGGGGTGCACGGGGGCACCCCCAAGCTTGAGCGTTTGACGCTCCTGAATCTTTTTATCATCTTCCCTCGCACACTTGAAAACTCCCTTCATACATAACTCATCATAATCTGATTAGCGAGGTTAGTACCCATAATAAAATAATTTTTCCTTGCTGGAAATAAGGATATTCTTGAAGATCTACTGTTTCTCAAGATTGCCAAAAGGTTTTTGCAAAGAAAAAGCAAGCTCAAGGTTTGCAAAACGAAGGAAAGGCAAAACAGGACAGAATCTGTGAAAAACAGACCAGCAGGTAGTAAATAATTTTTTCGGGGTACTTATGCAACTCAAATCGAAAAACTCAGAACAGACGCCCGAAAGCCAATTGTATAGAGCACGCTGTCGAAAAAATTCAGTCCAAAAAGATGATCTGGTGATTTTATAAGAATTTTTCTGTCCAAGGACAGAATCTGTTTCCTGGACAGCACGTCACAACTTTTGAACTTTCTTGCAATCAGAGGCTAAACTTGGCACAAAGCTGAAAAGTAAAGATATAATGATGATTCTACTATAGTAACAAACAGCAAGACACAACAAAAGCAAAATAAAATTTTATTCATTGTGGGCTGACTCCCAAAAGCGCTTTCTTTTATGCCTTTAAGCTAGGCATAATGCAAAGAGATCAAGTCTTATCAAGAGTAAAAGAATAGCTAGCCCGTATAACGGACTCAAAAGGTAACTTAATCTTCTTTCTAGGGAAGTGTTCCATCCCTTTCTTGAGAGGAAATTGGAATTTTATATTCACCTCTTTCATGTCAATGATAGCACCAACGGTGCGAAGAAAAGGACGTCCCAAAATAATTGGACAAGAAGGTTCACATTCAATATCCATAATAGTGAAATCAACGGGAACATAATTGTCATTGACAATGATAATAACATCGTCGATCCTCCCCAAAGGTTTCTTTATGGAAGAATCAACAAGACGAACACCAAAAGAACAAGAATCAAAAGGTTTCAATTTAAGCATATCATATATTCTTTTGGGCATAACGGAGGTACTAGCTCCAACATCACATAAAGCATAGCAAGAGAAGTTATTCAACTTAATTTTAATCATAGGATCCCAACCATCTTCTAGCTTTCTAGGTATGGAGGCTTCTACCCTAAGTTTCTCCTCCCTAGCTTTGGTGAGAGCATTAGTGATATGCTCTATGAAGGCAAGATTAAGCGTGCTAGTGTGGGGATCTCTAGACATTTTGTGAAGAAAATCAATAACTTCAAAAAGGGTGCAATTATCAAAATCGAGGTCACTACTATCAAGTAAAGTGGTAGTGGTGTCCTTTAAGCTCACTTGTTTGGTAGCTTCTATGGCCATAGGAGTTTCTACGGTTAAGGTCATAGCATCACCATTAATAGGTCCAATGGGACCAGGAGTGCATTGGGTGCTAAGAGTTTGGATATCCTCAACAACTTGGATAGTAGCAACAGTGTGGTGGGTACGAAGGCTCTTAATTCTATCTTCTTCCTCCTTTTCTCTAGCCCATCTCTCTTTAAGTTTAGCCAACATCCTAATGTTTTCATTAATTTGCACTTGAATATCATTCATAGGAGTGGTCTTCCTCTCCTCAAGAGGGGAAGTTCTAATTTTAAGCAATTCTACCTCATGGGCTAAATTGTCTACCTTCGAAGAGAGATTATCTAGTTTGGCTAGTTTTTCTTCTACATTCTTGTTGAAGGCTTCTTGGGTAGTGATGAAATCCTTAAGCATAATCTCTAGTTCAGAAGTGGAGTTCTTGGTGTTAGGATAGGCATTGTTGTTCCCATAGGAATTAGAGGGGAACGGTCTAGGATTGCTACCAAAATTACTCCTATAAGCATTGTTATTGAAATTGTTTCTAGAGATAAAGTTCACATCTACTTGATCTTGAGCAATCAAAGAATTTAAAGGAACATCACGAGGATCAATAGAAGATTGCTTGGAAAGTAGAGACATGATCAAGTCAACTTTTTCATTTAGGGAGGAAATCTCCTCGACATAGTTTACCTTCCTACCTGTTGGAGCGCGTTCGGTGCGCCATTGGGAATAGTTGGTCATCATCTCATCGAGAAGCTTCGTGGCAGCACCAAGTGTATTTGACATAAAGTTCCTCCCGCGGCCGAATCTAACAAGTTCCGCGAGGTAAAGTTCAAGCCTGCATAAAAAGTTTGGATAACCATCCAAGTAGTCAAACCATGAGTAGGGCAGTTCTTGACAAGAGATTTCATGCGTTCCCAAGCTTGGGCAACATGTTCATTATCCAATTGTTTAAAATTCATTATGTTACTCCTTAATTGGATAATTTTAGCAGGTGGATAGTACTTCCCAATAAAGGCATCCTTGCACTTGTCCCAAGAATCTATGCTATTCCTAGGCAAAGATTGAAACCAAATTTTAGCTCCTCCTCTCAAGGAGAAAGGAAAAAGCTTAAGCTTAACAATATTACCATCTATTTCTTGGTACTTTTGCATATCACAGAGTTCAACAAAATTATTTAAGTGCAAAGCAGCATCATCTCCAGCACCGGAGAATTGATCTTTCATAACTAGGTTCAGTAAAGAAGGTTTAATTTCATAAGAAGGTGCTGAAGTGGCAGGTGTAGTAATAGGTGTGCAGATAAAGTCATCGTTGTTGTGACTAGTGAAGTCACACAACTTGGTATTCCCGGTGGAACCCATAGCAGCAAGCAAGCAAGATAACTATTTTTGTGATTTTTGATAAACGGAACTAAAGCAAAACTGAAAGGTAAACTAACAAGACTAAAAAGCAAAGATAAAAGATAGCGTGCAACTCCCCTATCTTAAAGAGTGGAGTCCCCGGCAACGGCGCCAGAAAACTTTGCTTGATGGCTTCTCGCCCCTCGTTGGTTACCCCAAGTGGAAGGTGTGAGATGTAGCATAACGGTAGTTTTCCCTTGGCAAAGATACCAAGGATCGAATCCCGTGAGACCCCGAGGGTCGACAAGAAGGTGTCAACTGCTAACGGCGCCAGATACTTAGCGATTGATAGGACCTGCACGAAGATACAAATAACTTTGCTCCCAACGAGTACAGAGAGGTTGTCAATCCCTCCGGCCTTGTCGTTTACAAAGGATCAAATACAAGAGATAATAGTGATAGGTATGACTGCAACTAATAAATAAGAACAGGAAGTAAATAGCGGGTGTGATCAGTGATGGTAATATGGACCGTGGTCCCATGATGTTTACTAGTGTTGTCTCTCTCCCAAAAGACGATAAAACAGCTAAGCGAGGTAAACAAATTACAGCTGGGCAATTGATAGGATTATGTGCGTAAACCAATGCTAACTATGCTGCAAAGAAAGGTAGAGGCTCAAAAGCATGGGCGGTACGCCAAGGCAAGTAGGCCGAAATCCATCTGCATCTACTACGAATCATCCACCTTGAGATATCTATCCAGAACATCTCGCTGGTATTAAGTTGCGAGTCCCACCCATAGTGTAAACTCAAAGCAACAGACAACTGCATTAAAAGAACTTTGCGTAAAGTAAACAATCCTTGCACCCGCAAGTACAAGCACCGTTGTTTTCCCCCTTGTGGCAACAACACAACCCCTAGACTCATGTTTCTGTCACTCAAGCTAGTCATCGAGGGGCATGAACCCACAATCAAGCATAACGTTCGCTCTTGGAGTTACTACCTACTACTTGGCCAAAGCAATAAACAGCAACGGAGAACATGCAAGAATTACTCAAGAACATAAATATAAAAGAGGTGAATCAAATATATTACTCACACACAATCTGAACATAATCTCATAATCCATCGGATCCCAGCAAACTCATCATAGCAACAGCATAAGGATTACATATGTGCCTCGATCATGTAGGGAAGCTCACGAGGTCTAATCAGTGAAGAACAAAGAGGGGAGGAGAACATCACATAGCTACTGGTCATGGACCCATGGTCCAAGGGGGACTACTCACAACTCATCCGGGAGGCGTCCATGGTGGTGGAGAGGCTCCCGATGGTGGTTCTCCCCTCCGGCAGGGTGCCGGGAAGAGTTCTCCTGGTGCTCCCGATCTTGGAAGCGCGGCGGCGGTGAAACAGAGATGAGATTACGAAAAAGGGTTCCGTCCTCGAGGGTTTCGGGACGCGGTGTAAATATATGCCAAAGGGGGTCGTCAGAAGAGGTAAGGGGGGCCCAGACGCCCCCCCCGGCGCGGCCAGGAGGGGGGCCGCCCCCTCAGGGTGCCTGGAGCCCCTGTGGCCCCCCTCTGGCCCTACTTCTGCCGCATGGAAGCTTCTGGAGCGCTGATTTTTTATATATTTTTCCCGGAATTTTTCTGGCAATTTAAGTAATGGGAAAACCTGAAATACAAAAACAGCAGAAAATAGAAACTGGCACTGGGGTGCACTGAGTTAATAGGTTAGTCCAAATATGATCAAAAGTGTATGGAAGTGCATAAATATCATAGCAATATCACACAAAAGAGGCATGGAGCAAGCAGAAATTATAGATACGTTTTGGACGTATCAGTGTCTTCTTGCTGTCGTTCGTGAAGAACTTGGCGCTGATCGCGACGAGCTCGTGGATCTGATGACGCGGTGGAGTCGCTGTCGAGGTGGATCCGGCGAGCGGCGATCTTGGTCTTCGGGGCGGAGAGTGCACGGTGGTTGCACCCCCACCGGTCTTGTCGCCACCGGCTTGTGCCTGGCTGACTTGCCGCGGCTGCGATGTACTCGGCTGCCGTGGAGTGTCGCCGTTGGCGAAGCCGATGAGACTCTGAATGGTGGCCCTCTAGTCGTCGATCTTGTCTTCCGTTGGAGGTTAGTCCAGGAGCAGTTGAGCTCGCGCCCAAGCTTCTGCTGAAGTGGTGGGTGGCGGTGGCGAACGGTGTGAGGAGCGGGATATGCTCGGACTTCTAACTATGTTAGAAGGAGCAGTATCCCGTCCAGGCGACCGTGCCTCGCCCGTGCCAGCATGTTGGCGTGCATGCTGGTCTTGAGCACTCCGAGATCCACCAGCTCGATCTTGGTCCAGCAAACGTATGGTACCGTGAGTACCATGATGCTGCCGGTCCCGCGCCTCCTGAGATGGGCGCGGTGCATGTACGGACGCCGAGGTCTTGGAGTGCGCCCGGTCATTGTGGGAGCCGACTACGTCGCCGATGGGCAGCGCAGCCTTATCCTTGGACCTGGCAGCACCGTAAGCTCCCTCATCGACGCCCATTCTTCTGCCGGCGTCTACCCCACCAGCCGTTTGCTCCAGCGGTGGTGTGTTCGACGCGAACGGAGCAGCCGCCTCTGAAGCCTTCTTCTTCGGCGGCATGTCGATGAAGACGATGAAGATCTAGCTCGTGTAAACACCGGATCAGGTTTACACAACCTCGATGCCCCCTACCTGGCGCGCCAAAGATGTCGGGGAACGAATCCACGAGCACCTATGGGACCGGCGGACCGAGCCCCTTTTTGGTTCGGCGGGGGCGAAGATCGCACGAAGAGCGGATCGAGGCGAAACACATGAGCAGTTTACCCAGGTTCGGCCCGCACGGATGCGTAAAACTCTACTCCTGCTTTGTGATTTGTATTGAGTTCTTGCTCGGGAGCGCTGAGTGCTATAGTACACATCAGCAGCTAACGAGACCGAGCGTGAGTGTTCGCCTCCTCCCTCTACGTTGCGCATGGGCCTCCTTTTATATGCTCAAGGGGTCACCGACAGGTGGCAATGTAGACAAGGGTAAAAATGGAAAGGTGTTACGGTTGGTACAACTACCTGTTACAGTGTATCATACCTAACTCTGACGGCAGGGGACAAGGGCATTGAATGCCCATCTGCGTCGCCCAAATAGTGCAAAAGGGACCGTCAGGGACGCCACCGCTCGCCACGATGGCAATCTTGTCAGCACCGCTTGCCACCGCGCACTGCTGGCTGTACAGCCTCCCGCCACGTACGCCTGGAAGGGTCCTAGAGCGACACGTTGGTGGATGTGCTGGAGCGCGGGTACAGAGTGGTAGTTTTCCGCGGCAAGCGCCTTGCCACGGTCGTTGTCTTGTCGCGTCCGGGAGCTCGTCGCTCATCGGGCCTTGCCGGGACGCGTGGCGCGTCGCGGCAAGTTCCTTGAGATGCCTTGGTTGGCCTTCCCGGCAAACTCCTCTTGCCGGGGCCTTGTCTCCTTGGCTTGAATACTTTGTTCTTGAATGGCTCCAAAGGAACCACGGAGGACCTTGGCGGTCACCCGGCAAGCCTTGCCGCGGGATGTTGCGACTGCCCGTGCACAAGTTCGGGATACTAGGGTACCCCTACTCTAGTACACCGACATAACTCTTTACAATTAACTCTTTATGACCTCCATAACCGAGAAATATTTCCTTAGTCCTCTAAGGATAATTTTGACCACTGTCCAGTGATCTACTCCTAGATCAAAATTGTACTCCCTTGCGAACTCAGGGCAGGGCATACAATAGGTCTGGTATACAGCATGGCATACTTTATAGAACCTATGGTTGAGGCATATGGAATGAGTTTCATTCCCTTTCTATCTTCTGTTGTGGTCGGGCTTTGAGTCTTACTCAACTTTACACCTTGCAACACAGGCAAGAACTCTTTCTTTGACTATTCCATTTTGAACTACTTCAAAAACTTGTCAAGGTATGTACTCATTGAAAAAACTTATCAAGCGTCTTGATCTATCTCTATAGATCTTGATGCTCAATATGTAAGCAGCTTCACCGAGGTCTTTCTTTGAAAAACTCCTTTCAAACACTCTTTTATGCTTTCCAGAAAATTCTACATCATTTTCGATCGATAATATGTCATTCACATATACTTATCAGAAAGGCTGTAGTGCTCCCACTCACTTTCTTGTAAATACAGGCTTCACCGCAAGTTTGTATAAAACTATATGCTTTGATCAACTTATCAAAGCGTATATTCCAACTCCGAGATGCTTGCACCAGTCCATAGATGGATCGCTGGAGCTTGCACATTTTGTTAGCACCTTTAGGATTGACAAAACCTTCTAGTTGCATCATATACAACTCTTGTTTAATAAATCCATTAAAGAACGCAATTTTGTTATCCATTTGCCAGATTTCATAAAATGCGGCAATTTCTAACATGATTCGGGCAGACTTAAGCATCGCTATGATTGAGATAATCTCATCGTAGTCAACACCTTGAACTTGTCGAAAAACTTTCGCAACAAGTCGATCTTTGTAGATAGTAACATTACCATCAGCGTCAGTCTTCCTCTTAAAGATCCATTTATTTTCAATGGCTTGCTGATCATCGGGCAAGTCAACCAAAGTCCCACTTTGTTCTCATATATGGATCCCATCTCATATTTGATGGCCTCAATCCATTTTGCGGAATCTGGGCTCATCATCGCTTCCTTATAGTTCGTAGGTTCATCATGGTCTAGTAACATGAACTCCAGAACCGGGTTAATGTACCACTCTGGTGTGGAACGCACTCTGGTTGACCTACGAGGTTCAGTAGTAACTTGATCTGAAGTTTCACAATCATCATCATTAGCTTCCTCGCTGATTGGTGTAGGAATGACTAGAACTAGTTTCTGTGATGTACAACTTTCCAATTCGGGAGAAGGTACAATTACCTCATTAAGTTCCACTTTCCTCCCACTCACTTCTTTCGAGAGAAACTCCTTCTCTAGAAAGTATCCATTTTTAGCAATGAATATCTTGCCTTTGGATCTGTGATAGAAGGTGTACCCAACATTTTCCTTTGGGTATCCTATGAAGACACATTTCTCCGACTTGGGTTCGAGCTTATCAGGTTGAAGCATTCTCATGTAAGCATCGCAACCCCAAACTTTAGGAAACGACAACTTTGGTTTCTTTCCAAACCACAGTTCATAAGGCGTCGTCTCAATGGATTTAGATGGTGACCTATTTAATGTGAATGCAGCTGTCTCTAATGCATAACCCCAAAATGATAGTGGTAAATCGATAAGAGACATCGTAGATCGCACCATATCTAATAAAGTACGGTTACGACGTTTAGACACACCATTACGATGTGGTGTTCAAGGTGGCGTGAGTTGTGAAACTATTCTATATTGTTTGAAATGAAGACCAAACTCATAACTCAAATATTCGCCTCCGCGATCATATCGTAGAAACTGTATTTTCTTGTTACGATGATTCTCTACTTCACTCGGGAATTCTTTGAACTTTTCAAATGTTTCAGACTTGTGCTTCATCAAGTAGATGTACCCATATCTGCTCAAATTGTCAGTGAAGGTGAGAAAATAACGATACCCGCCGCGAGCATCAACACTCATTGGTCTGCATACATCATTATGTATTATTTCCAATAAGTCACTTGCTCGCTCCATTGTTCCAAAGAATGGAGTTTTAGTCATCTTGCCCATGAGGCATGGTTCGCAAGCATCAAATATTTCATAATCAAGTGATTCCAAAAGTCCATCAGCATGGAGTTTCTTCATGCGCTTTTCACCAATATAACCTAAACGATAGTGCCACAAGTATGATTCACTATCATTATCAACTCTACATCTTTTGGCTTCATTATTATCAATATGTGTATTTACTACGATCGAGATTTCAATAAACCATTCACGTTGGGTGTATGACCATAGAAGGTTTTATTCATGTAAGCAGAATAACAATTATTCTCTCACTTAAATGAATAACCGTATTGCAATAAACATGATCCAATCTTGTTCATGCTCAACGCAAACACCAAATAACATTTATTTAGGTTTAACACTAATCCTGAAAGTACAGGGAGTGTGCGATGATGATCATATCAATCTTGGAACCATTTCCAACACACATCATCACTTCACCTTTAACTAGTCTATGTTCATTCTGCAACTCCCGTTTCGAGTTACTAATTTTAGCAACTAAACCATTATCAAATACCCATGGGTTGCTATAAACACTAGTAAAGTACACATCAATAATATGTATATCAAATATACCTTTGTTCACTTTTCCATCCTTCTTCTCCGCCAAGTATCTAGGGTAGTTCCACTTCCAGTGACCATTTCCTTTGTAGTAGAAGCACTTAGTTTCAGGCTTGAGTTCAGCTTTGGGTTTGTTCACGGGAGTGACAACTTGCTTGTCATTCTTCTTGAAGTTCCCATTCTATCCCTTTGCCCTTTTCTTGAAACCACTGGTCTTGTTAACCATCAACACTTGATGCTCTTTCTTGATTTCTACTTTCGCCGATTTCAGCATCGCGAAGAGCTCGGGAATTACTTTCGTCATCCCTTGCATATTATAGTTCATCACGAAGTTATAGTGACTTGGAGATAGTGACTAGAGAACTTTGTCAATTACTATCTTATCTGGAAGATTAACTCCCACTTGATTCAAGCAATTGTAGTACCCAGACAATCTGATCACATGCTCACTGGTTGAGCTATTCTCCTCCATCTTTTAGGCAAAATGCTGTCAGAGATCTCATACCTCTTGATACGGGCATGAGTATGAAATACCAATTTCAACTCTTAGGAACATCTTATATGCTCCGTGGCATTCAAAGCATTTTTTAAGTCCCGGTTCTAAGCCGTGAAGCATGGTGCACTAAACTACCAAGTAGTCATCATACCGAGCTTCTGTCAAAACGTTCATAACGTCTGCATCTGCTCCTGCAATAGGTCTGTCACCTAGTGGTGCATCAAGCACATAATTCTTCTACGCAGCAATGAGGATAATCCTTAGATCACGGAACAAGTCCGCATCATTGCTACTATCATCTTTCAACTTATAATTCTCTAGGAACAAATAAAAATAAATGGGGAGCAACATCGTGAGATATTGATCTACAACATAGATATGGTAATACTACCAGGACTAAGTTCATCGTAAATTAAAGTTCAATTAATCATATTACTAAAGAACTCCCACTTAGATAGACATCCCTCTAGTCATCTAAATGATCACGTGATCCAAATACTAAACCATGTCCGATCATCACGTGAGATGGAGTAGTTTTCAATGGTGAACATCTTATGTTGATCATATCTACTATATGATTCATGATCGACCTTTCGGTCTCCAGTGTTCTGAGGCCATGTCTGTACATGCTAGGCTCGTCAAGTTTAAATCGAGTATTCTGCATGTGCAAAACTATCTTACACCCGTTGTATTTGAACATAGAGCTTATCACACCCAATCATCACGTGGTGTCTCGGCACGACGAACTTTCGCAACGGTGCATACTCAGGGAGAACACTTGTACCTTGAAATTTTGTAAGGGATCATCTTATAATGCTACCGCCGTACTAAGCAAAATAAGAAGCATAATAAGATAAACATCACAGGCAATCAAAATATGTGACATGATATGGTCGTCATCATCTTGTGCTTTTGATCTCCATCTCCAAAGCATCGTCATGATCTCCATCGTCACCGGCTAGACACCATGATCTTCATCGTAGCGTCGTGGTCGTCTCGCCAACTATTGCTACTACTACTATCACTAACTCATAGTGATGAAGTAAAGCAATTACATGGCCTTCGCAATTCATACAATAAAGAGACAACCATAAGGCTCCTGTCGGTTGTCGATAATTTACAAAACATGATCATCTCATACAATAATGTATAACTCATCACGTCTTGACCATATCACATCACAACAAGACCTACAAAAACAAGTTAGACGTCCTCTACTTTGTTGTTGCAAGTTTTACGTGGCTGCTACGGGCTTAGCAAGAATAATTCTTACCTACGCATACAAAAAACACAACTATTTTTTCGTCAAGTGTGATGTTTTAACCTTCACAAGGACCGGGCGTAGCCACACTCGATTCAACTAAAGTGAGAGAGGCAGACACCCACCGGTCACCTTTAAGCAATGAGTGCTCATAATGGTGAAACCAGTCTCGCGTAAGCGTACGCATAATGTCGGTCTGGGCCGCTTCATCTCACAATACCGCCGAATCAAAGTATGACATGCTGGTAAGCAGTATGACTATTATCGCCCACAACACATTGTGTTCTACTCATGCATATTATCTACGCATAGACCTGGCTCATGATGCCAATGTTGGGGAACATAGCATTTCAAAAATTTCCTACGATCACGCAAGATCTATCTAGGAGAAGCATAGCAACGAGCGGGGAGAGTGTTTCTACGTACCCTCGTAGACCGAAAGCGGAAGCGTCTAGTGACGCGGTTGATGTAGTCGAACATCTTCGCGATCCAACCGATCCTAGCACCGAACGTACCACACCTCCGTGTTCAGCACACGTTCAGCTTGATGACGTTCCACGAGCTCTTGATCCAATTGAGCTTCATGGGAGAGTTTCGTCAGCACGACGGTGTGGTGACGGTGATGATGAAGCTACCGGCGCAGGGCTTCACCTAAGCACTGCAACGATATGACCGAGGTGTGTAACCGTTGGGAGGGGCACCGCACACGGCTAGAATCAACTTACGTGTCTACGGGGTGCCCCCTGGCCACATATATAAAGGATGGAGGGAGGAGGAGGCCGGCCCTCATAGGGCGCGCCCAAAGTGTGGAGTCCTACTTGGACTCCCTAGTCTTATTAGGATTCCACCTCCCACATGGAATAGGAAAAGGAGAAGGGAGAAGGAGAAGGAAGGAAGGGGGCGCCCCCTTTCCCTAGTCCAATTCGGACCAGTCCATGGGGAAGGGGCGCAGCCACCCTTGAGGCCTTTTTCTCCTTTCCTGTATGGCCCATTAAGGCCCAATACGAATTCCCGTAACTCTCTAGTACTCCGAAAAATACCCGAATCACTCGGAACCTTTCCAATGTCCGAATATAGCCTTCCAATATATTGATCTTTAGGGCTCGACCAATTTGAGACTGTTCGTCATGTCCTTGATCTCATCCGGGACTCCGAACAAATGTCGGTCATCAAATCACGTAACTCATAATACAAATCGTCGTCGAACGTTAAGCGTGCGGACCCTACGGGTTCAAGAACTATGTAGACATGACCGAGACACATCTCTGGTCAATAAAAAATAGCGGAACCTGCATGCTCATATTGGCTCCTATATATTCTATGAAGATCGTTATCGGTCAAACAGCATAACAACATACGATGTTCCCTTTGTCATCGGTATGTTACTTGCCCGAGATTCGATCATCGAGATCATCATACCTAGTTGAATATGGTTACCAGCAAGTCTCTTTACTCGTTCCGTAATGCATCATCCCGCAACTAACTTATTAGTCGTATTGCTTGCAAGGCATATAGTGAGGTGCATTACCGAGAGAGCCCAGAGATACCTCACCGACAATCGGAGTGACAAATCCTAATCTCGATCTATGCCAACTCAAGAAACACCATCGGAGACACCTGTAGAGCATCTTTATAATCACCCAGTTATGTTGTGACGTTTGATAGCACACAAAGTGTTCCTCCTGTATTCGGGAGTTGCATAATCTCATACTCATAGGAACATGTATAAGTCATGAAGAAAGCAATAGCAACATACTAAACGATCAAGTGCTAAGCTAAGGGAATGGGTCAAGTCAATCACATCATTCTCTGATTATGTGATCCCATTCATTAAATGACAACTCATGTCTATGGCTAGGAAACTTAACCATCTTTGATTAATGAGCTAGTCAAGTAGAGGCATACTAGTGACACTCTGTTTGTCTATGTATTCACACATGTACTAAGTTTCTGGTTAATACAATTCTAGCATGAATAATAAACATTTATCAAGATATAAGGAAATAAATAATAACTTTTTTATTACCTCTAGAGCATATTTCCTTCACGGTCTAGATGCACAAAGGTAAAGCAAGGAGCCAATCATAGAACGATATACCTTTCGATCCACCGCTTTACCATTGGGATCAATTTCAAGTTGGCATTTGGTAGGCATTGGAGTAGAATCCGGCTTGACATCACTTAGATTGAATCCCTTGAGCATGTCTTGAGTGTATTTGGCTTGGTTGATGAAGATTCATTCTCTCCTTTGTTTGACTTCGAACCCGAGAAAGACCTTCAACTCTCCCATCATGGAGATGTCAAACTCTGCGGTCATGAGTGCGGCAAACTCATCATTGAAAGCTTTGTTAGGAGAACTGATACGTCTCCAACGTATCTATAATTTTTGATTGTTCCATGCTATTATATATTCTGTTTTGGATGTTTAATGGGCTTTATTATACACTTTTATATTTTTTTGGGGACTAACCTACTAACCCAAGGCCGAGTGCAGATTACTGTTTTTTTTTGCCTATTTCAGGGTTTTGCAGAAAAGGAATATCAAACGGGGTCCAAACGGAATGAAACCTTCGGGAGAGTTATTTTTGGAACGATATCAACAAAGAAGACTTGGAGTATATGCGAGGGAACGAAGGAGGCGGCCACGAGGGTCCAGGGCGCGCCCCCTCCTACAGGGCACGCCCCCCACCCTCGTGGGCACCATTTGGCTCCCCCGATGCCCTCCTTCCTTCTATATATATTCATGTACCCTGAATACATTGAGGCAACAGTGAAAACTCTAAATCCACCGCCGCAACCTTTTGTTCCCATGAGATCCCATCTTGGGGCCTGTTCCGGAGCTCCGCCGGAGGGGGATCTACCACGGAGTGCTTCTACATCAACACCATAGACTCACCATGAGTTGTCAGTAGTTTACCACAGACCTTCGGGTCCATAGCTATTAGCTAGATGGCTTCTTCTCTCTTTTTGGATCTCAATACCAAGTTCTCCTCGATCTTCGAGGAGATCTATTCGATGTAATCTTTTTGCGGTGTGTTTGTCGAGATCCGATGAATTGTGGGTTTATGATCAAGATTATGTACGAGAAATATTTGCTTCTTTGAAATATTTAATGTATGATTATAATATCCTTGCAAGTCTCTTCGAATTATTGGATTGGTTTGGCCTACTAGATCTATAGTTCTTGCAATGGGAGAAGTGCTTGGCTTTGGGTTCAATCTTGCGGTGTCCTTTCCCAGTAACAGCAGGGGCAGCAAGGCACGTATTGTATTGTTTCCATCGAGGATAAAAAGATGGGGTTTATATCATATTGCTTGAGTATATCCCTCTACATCATGTCATCTTGCTTAAAGCATTACTCTGTTCTTATGAACTTAATACTCTAGATGCATGCTGGATAGTGGTCGATGTGTGGAGTAATAGTAGTCGATGCAGAATCATTTCGGTCTACTTGCCATGGACGTGATGCCTATATATAATGATCATGCCTAGATATTCTCATAATTATTCGCTTTTCTATCAATTGCTCGACAGTAATTTGTTCACCCACTGTAGAATTCTGCTATCATGAGAGAAGCCACTAGTGAAACCTATGGCCCCCGGGTCTATTCTCAACATATTAATCTACCATCTACTTTACTTTGCTTTATTTACTTTCTATTCTTATATCCAAAAATACCAAAAACATTATACTATCCTATCTATCAGATCTCACTTTCGTAAGTGACCGTTAAGGGATTGACAACCCCTTATCTCGTTGGCTGTGAAGTTCTTATTTGTTTGTGCAGGTGTGAGGGACTCGTGCGTTGTCTCCTACTGGATTGATACCTTGGTTCTCTAAAACTGAGGGAAATACTTACGCTACTGTGCTGCATCACCCTTTCCTCTTCGAGGGAATACAACGCAAGCTCAAGAAGTAGCAAGAAGAATTTCTGGTGCCATTGTCGGGAGGCTTACGGAAAAGTCATATACCAAGTACCTATCACAAACCCTTATCCTTCGCATTACATTTATTTGCCTCTTGTTTTCCTCTCCCCCACTTCACCCTTGTCGTTTTATTTGCCCTTCGTTTTGCTGCGTGTTTACCATTCGCTTGCTTCTTGTTTGCTTATGTGTTGGATTGCTTGCTTGTCACTATGGCTCAGAACAATACCAAATTCTGTGACTTTTCCAATACCAACAATAATGGTTTTATTAGCACTCTGATTGCTCCTATTACCGATGCTGAATCTTGTGAGATCAATGATGCTCTGTTGAATCTTGTCATGAAAGATCAATTTTCCGGCCTTCCTAGTGAAGATGCCGCTACCGATCTAAACAACTTTGTTGATTTGTGTGATATGCAAAAGAAGAGGGATACGGATAATGATATTGTTAAATTGAAGCTATTTCCGTTTTCACTTAGAGATCGTGCTAAAACTTGGTTTTCCTCTTTGCCTAGAAATAGTATTGATTCATCGAATAAGTGCAAAGATGCATTTATCTGTAAGTATTTTCCTTTTGCTAAGATTATCTCTCTTAGAAACGATATTATGAATTTTAAGCAACTAGATCATGAGCATGTTGCAGAAGCTTGGGAGAGAATGAAATTAATGATACGTAATTGTCCTACACATGGTTTGAACTTATGGATGATTATACAAAACTTTTATGCTGACTTGAATGTTCCTTCTGGAAATCTTTTAGATTCGGCCGCCGGAGTCACTTTCATGGAAACTACCTTAGGAGAAGCTACCAAACTCCTAGATAATATTATGGTTAACTACTCTCAATGGCACACCGAAAGATCTACTAGTAAAAAAGTGCATGCTATTGAAGAGATTAGTGTCTTGAGTGGAAAGTTGGATGAACTTATGAAATTATTTGCTACTAAGAGTGCTTCTTCTGATCCTAATGATATGCCTTTATCCACGTTGATTGAAAATAATAATGAATCTTTTGATGTAAATTTTGTTGGTAGGAATAATTTTGGTAACAATGCTTATAGAGGAAACTTTAATCCTAGGCCTTTTCCTAGTATTTCCTCTAATAATTATGGCAATTCCTACAATAACTCTTATGGAAATTTTGGTAAGGTGCCCTCTGAATTTGAAACTAGTGTTAAGGAGTTTATGATTTCGCAAAACAATTTCAATGCTATGCTTGAAGAAAAAATGCTTAAGGTTGATGAGTTGGCTAGAAGCGTGGGTAGAATTACTCTTGATGTTGACTCTTTGAAACTTAGATCTATTGCACCCAAGCATGATATCAATGAGTCTCTCAAAGCCATGAGAATTTCCATTGGTGAATGCAAAGAAAGAACCACTAGGATGCGTTCTAAAAAAGAGTGCTTTATGAAAGCGTGTTCTTCTAGTTATCATGAAAATAAAGATGAAGATCTGAAAGTTATTGATGTGTCTCCTATTAGATCCTTGTTTTCTAGTATTAATCTTGATAAATATGGGACTTGAGATGAGTCTACCTTAGTTAAAAGGCGTCCCAATGATTCGGAGTTTTTAGATCTTGATGCTAAAATTGTTAAAAGTGGGATTTAAGAAATTAAAACTTTGCATAGTGATGAACCCACTATTTTGGATTTCAAGGGATTCAATTATGATAATTGCTCTTTGATAGATTGTATTTCCTTGTTGCAATCTGTACTAAATTCTCCGCATGCTTATAGTCAAAATAAGGCCTTTACCAAACACATAGTTGATGCTTTGATGCAATCTTATGAGGAAATATTTGAATTAGAAGTTTCTATCCCTAGCACTACTAGGAAAAGGGCTATAGATGATATTGACACTAATGGCGCACCATGCATGTGGTGCGCCACTGCTATATAGCAGTGGCGCACCAGATAGAGGTGCGCCATTAGTGTCCTCATTACTAATGGCGCACCAGAGACAAGGTGCGCCATTACTAACATATTTTTTTTCCAAAACTACTAATGGCGCACTAGGGGGAGGTGCGCCATTAGTAGTTGTAACTAGTAATGGCGCACCACACACTCCGTGCGCCACTACTAACAATTTTTTTCTTTTTTTTCAAAAATAGTAATGGCGCACCACTTAACAGGTGCGCCATTAGTGACCAGTGTTACTAATGGCACATTTTAATGTGGTGCGCCATTGGTAACCTGAGATCTTTTTGACATATCCACCTACCACACTCACTTTCCCCACTTCATTCTCTCCAGCTCCTCCTCCAAGCTTGTCTCAGCTGTCTCCTCCTCCTCACCTCATTTGCACCATAGATTCACCCAAATTAAGTGGTTAAATTACCTGTTTTTGATAGGTAAGTAAGGGGAAAGCTTTCTTTACGTTGTGATCTACTTTTTTCTCCCTCCAACAACGTGCACATGCACTTTTTATGGCCTAGATCTTCATATGTTTGTGGTGTTGCATATGTTTGTGTTTGCAGGTACCGGTATTTGAAATGCGATAGTTGCCAATTTTTTGTCGGAATGTTGATTTATTTCCGTTTCGGCGAGAATTTGGCACTATGCATTCTTTTTGGTCCTATTTTTTGGCAAAGTCATGCCAAAAAAAAATTGGGTTCTAAAATATCGTTTTGCTTTACCCCGCAGGCGACCATGGTCCGCACGATGACCGAAGGCATCGTGAATAGGTTTTTGAGCTCCGCGAAGGCGGAGATGCTTAAAAAAACGAGACGGACATAAGATGTCCGTGTCGAAGATGCAAGCTGAAGAGCCTTATTACGGACCCGCGGGAACACCTGCTCTTGCGTGGTTTCATGGATGGCTATCGGTGGCAAGGTAATGAAGATGACTATGAAGTCGTCCATGGGAGCCGGGCAAGAAATGAGGAAGGGCAGCAAGACAACCGCGGCGAGGGCGGGCGAGAAGACGAAGAATCTCCAGGACACAGTCATCATGTAGAAGATGCCGGACATGATGATGAGGAAGATCAAGACGAAGGGCATGATCATGAAGGTGAAGATGCCGGAGCAGACGACGATGGACCATCGATGGGCTGGGTGCAGGACCCTCACATTCAAGAGCTGCTTCTCAAGCAGAGGGATAATGCAAGAGCTGCCGCCCGAGAGAAAGCCAAGCTGGATCAACTGGAGATAGACGCGGTTACTCCATTGTATGAAGGATGCATGACCGAAGATACCCGCCTGAAAGTAACACTCACGGCTCTGGAGACGAAGGTAAAACACAAAATGACCGACGCATGCTTCGACGAGAACATGTCATTCTGGCACAAACGTCTTCCCAAGGGGAACAAATGCCCGACCAGTTTCAAGGAGGCGAAGAAAATCATGTGTCCTCAGGATTTACCGCACGTGAAATACCATGTGTGCATTAACAATTGCATCATTTATCGGGACGAGCACGCGGAGTCTACCATATGTCTGGTGTGCGGCGTCACTTGATACAAGAAGAGGAAGAAAGCTCCTCGAAAAGTGGTGTGGTACTTTCCGATCACTCCTCGTCTGCAGCGTTATTTCGTGGACCCTAAGCTAGCAAAGCTCCTGCGTTGGCACGCGGATAGGGAGGAGAAGAAGCGAGAAGATGACGGAAATGATCCTGATATAAATAAAAAAGACAAGATGTTGAGTCACCCTAAGGATGGGAGCCAGTGGCAAGCGTTGAACTTCAAATACTTAGAATTTGGGGACGATCCAACGAACATCGTGCTGGGCGCGAGCACCGATGGAGTCAATCCGTTTGGCAGCCAGAGAAGCACACATAGCACCTGGCCTGTGTTTGTGTGGATGTACAACCTTCCCCCTGGTTGTGCATGAAGAGGAAGTACATTCACATGAGTATGCTAGTTGAAGGGCCGAAACAACCAGGGAACAACATCAATCTGTATCTGGGGCTGCTGAAAGAGGAGCTAGACACGCTGTGGAAAATGCCAGCCAATACGTGGGATGCCGCAGAGAAAGAATATTTCCCTATGAGAGCCGCACTGCTCACGACGGTGCACGACTATCTCGGTTACGGATATGTCACGGGGCAGGTGGTCCACGGATTTTCTGGATGCGTCAGGTGCATGGACGACACAACGTATTGCCAGCTAGATAGAGATCCCGGGTCTTCGAAAACCGTGTTCATGGGACACCGAAGGTGGCTTCGCGATGATGACTCATGGAGAAAATGCAAGGATCTGTTCGATGGTGAAACTGAACCCCGAAGAAGCCCGCGTACAAGGAGCGGCGAGGAAATAGACGAGATGTTGAAAAATTGGAAAGAGTGCCTTTGACGCCATCACGGTAACTAATTAAGCCTCTCTCGGCCGATGACTTCATCTCCTTGCCTTTGACTGGGCATCCCTGACGCCCTACATGTTTTTGCGGGGCGCCGCCGACATTCCATGCACTCTCCTGCACTTCGTGGATGACAAGTTGATCAATGTCGCCAAGGCCATAATCATTCAACTGGGCAGCCGCGTGTTCCATGGTAATGCGATGCCACCCACCGTGTATAGGGTTCAACTGGTTCGGGTGCTGCGGGGCTTCGACAACTTGTTACCTCCGTATCGACCACCTGGGGCCGACGAAGATGATGTGATGACCCTCAGCACCTGCATAGGCTGGCCCATGCTTTGGCCGAAGAGCCAGATTCGTTTGGGGGCGGGGGACACCGCCCCACAGACAACACCGTCAGTCGTGCCGGCGCCAAGCCATGGCAAGACCGCCGCAATGCTACCACCGTCAGCTGATCCGGACATGCATCTGGAACAGGATCCGAATGACGATGACGGTACATTTACCAATGTCGATAAGTACTTCAACGAACATGGGTACGATGACGAATTCTTGGGGCCTCCTTCTCAAGAACTGTGACGCCCCGAGACCGATGCGCCAGGTGTCAGTCGGTTAATCGTCGTCGTTGCCATGTCATTTTCTTGCGTGTTGCACTTTGTCTTGTCATCATGTGCAATTCATCAGCATGTTTTCAAAACTTCCATCCGGTTGTAGTTGCCCGTTTCCTAGTTCTCTCCATTGTCTGTTCTGAGCCCAGACACACTCGCACGTGCCCGCGACACCTCCAAATATTTATTTTATAAGTGGCCGGAATATGTTCTCTGAATGGGATGTAAGTTGGAGTGTGGTCTTATTATAGTGTAGACAGACCACCTGTCAAATTTCGTCGCATTCGGAGTTCGTTTGGTAGCCCAATCGTTAAACATATAGTGGCACTATAGCCGGTAAAGCGTCGGACGTTTTCGGTGTTCCGGAGACCTATGCCGGGCTGCTTCTTCCCTCTCTTCTCAGTCCAACCACACAGTTGTCCGCGACCGCCTAACATATCTACACAGCGCACAGACCCCATCACGCGCGTCCGAAACCTGCCCGAACCCGATCCACTCTGTCGTTACCGATGGGTCCGGATCATCCCCAAACATCCCTAAAACATCTCCGTTTTGTTATTTGGACTCCCAAAGTATTTTATTCTTGACCGTCTATTTGTCATCCGATGATCCAAGTCTCCCTCCTATTACCCACCTGCTATATATATAGCAGATGAAACCCTATCTAAACTAGACCTACCCTAAAATCTAGGAAATTTGTCCCTTGCCGCCCCCGCCCCGTCTCATCACCCACCTCGGGATCGATCTCCACCCAATCCTGAGCACGCAGCCTCCACCCATCTCCCTCGATCCACTCGCCCTTCTGCCACAAGCAGCCTCGCACGCCTCTGTCTCCTCCACCCAAGCACTCGCACGGGAGATGTCCGGCCTCCACCCCAAGAGGCAGCAGCGCTTGAGCGCTCCTCTACATCGCGACCCATTGACCCAGCGAACCTCGTCGCTGGTGACCACCTCCCGTGAGCCCGCGGGCCATCTGCCTCATCCCCATCCAAAACAATCTGGACCCCGCCGCCCTGCGCCCTCAGGCCAACGCCGGACCCCCTCTGCAGTCGCTGCGTCCAGATCCGTCGAGCGACGGCCAGAGCTGCCCGTTCCCTCCGTCCTCTTCCCGGTCCGCCTCCTCCAGCCACCCCTGCTTCCCATCATGCCGCCCTCCACCAAGTCCATCGCCCCTGGCCTCTGCTTTCTACAATGAGCAGGAGCTCAGCTCGTCCGGTGCGCCTGGAGATCGAGCAGTGGTGCTCTTACTCAGAGCGTCGACCAGGCCGCAAGTCACAGCAGCGCGTGGCCCAGCTCCCTCTACACCAAGGCCCAGCCAGCGCCTCACCGGCCCAACACCAAATCCGGCCTCGGGCCCAATGTGAGCAGCATCCTAGCGCCACCTTTTTTTCCTTATGATGGGCCAGATCCAGAATTCAGCCCATCTCATGTTTTTTTTCCTGGACGTTTTTGCCAATTAAACCAGTGCATTAATAATTACAGAAAACTGCCATATTTTGCATTGCTCATATCTAAACAAATGTGCATCAGAATTAAACAAAGTTAATATGTAAAATGCTCAGAATTTTGTCTAGTTTCATAATATGCTACTTTCATCCATGATAAAAAATTATTTAAATTGTTGTTTGCATTGTTTTTCTCAAATGTCATGTTAAAATGGTTTAATTCATAACTAAATATCCATAGCTCCAAATTTATTAAACTTTATATGTAAATGGGGTGGATAAATGTGTAGACTAACATGGTGCACCTTGTTTTGCTGTTTAACAACATTAAAATATGTTTTTAGGCAGAACAGTACCAAATTCATATTATGCACATGGGGATTTTCCGGAATTGTTGTTTGTCATTACGGCCTCATTTAAACTTGCCTAGAAAGTGTAGTTTTGCTCATGCTTCACCTCTTGCCATGTTAAACAACACTCAATATTGTTGTCTAGTTAAACGAGATCAAACTAAATATGTGAATGTGGTGTTTCGTCAAAATCAAGTCGATGCATATTGAGCTCCACTTAACTTGTAGTATTGCTTGTGCACCTTGCTATGCCATGCATATTTAAACCGGACATGCATCATACTTGTTTGTGCATCATGCCATGGTTATGATATGTGTGTTTACCATGTTGTTTGCTCCTTTCCGGTTTGCTTCTCTCGTTAGCTTCGGTTTCGTTCCGGAGTTATGAGGATTTGTTCGGCTACTTCTTGGACTCGTTCTTCTTCCTTGCGGAATCCCAGGCAAGATGACCATTCCTCGATATCACCTCTATCTTTGCCTATGCTAGTTGTCTCGCTCTTTAGATATGCCTCGATGCCTATTCCTGTTTGTCAGCCTCCTATTGTTGCCATGAAACCCCTAACCTTTGACAACTTCCCAGCAAACCGTTGTTTGGCTATGTTAACCGCTTGCTCAACCCCTCTTATAGCGTCGTTAGTTACAGGTGAAGATGAAGATTGCTCCATGTTGGAACTTGTTGTTGGAATATCACAATATATCTTAATATATTAACACACCTATATAATTGGCAATGGGTGGAAGGCTTGGCCTTTTGCTCGGTGTTTTGTTCCACTCATGCCACCTTAGGAGCCGATAAACCGGTGTTATGTTCCTTGATTTTGCGTTCCTAACACGGTTGGGGTTTATGGGCCCCCCTCGATAATTCGCACTGCTTAAAGCTTTTCCAGCAAGGCCCAACTTTGGTCTTAATTTGCCTCATAATAAAAAACTTAGTTAATTGCATAGGGGGTCATGTCCCCGAGGTATCTTCTACATAACAGGGGGGCCAGTGCTGATGGTGTTGGGCCCAAACGGGTAGACTGCAGGGCCGCCTTGGGGAAACCCGAGGTATCTGGTATTTTCCTGTAGGCTGTCCCATCCGGTCGTGGCCTGAGACGAGATACGCGCGGCTACTATCAGGCTGTCGGCATGCCGGGAGGTCTTGCTGGATTAGTTTTACCTTTGTCAAAATATCTTGAGCACGGGATTCCAAGAATACTTGGGTCTTCCCAACATGGATTTGCGACTCCGCAGATCGTGAGCTTGTGATGGGCTAAGTTGGGACACCCATGCAGGGTTTTGAACTTTCGAAAGCCGTGCCCGCGGTTATGTGGCAGATGGGAATTTGTTAATATCCGATTGTAGATAACTTGACACCATATTCATAAGAATACACTACCTGTGTGAGTAACCGTGATGGTCCCTTTCCCAAGGGCTTCGGGAAGTGAACACGGTGGGGTTATGTATGAACGTGAGTAGCTAGGATCACTTGTTGATCAACTTGGCGACCGTTGGCTCTTATTCTCTTCTCGCTCTAAACTCGTAAGCTAGTTGCTTAGTGCTGCTGCAAACACTTTATTACCCTTCCACACCTAAGGCTTTGTTAGATTTGATACCGGGGAACGGGATTGATGAGTCCTCTGTGGCTCACAGATTCAACACACACCAGATGCAGGTACCGTTGAGAACAATGCAGGAGATGGTTCAGAACTTCGGTGGGAGTTCGATGAAGAGCGTGGGCGATACTACGCGTCTTACCCCCGAGGATCAGTAGGGCTCTTACTAGGATGATCGGGACCTTGTGTTGCTTTATTTATGGTATCTTTCATTTGGATCTTCGTCCGTAGTCGGACTCTGAAATTATTTGGATGATGTATGTTTATATATTACATTGTGTGACGTGGCGAGTGTAAGTCAACTACTCTTTTACATTATCATCCCCTCTTTTACATGAGTTGTGCAAAGATACCATACTTGAGATCATTCTAGTATGTGATTATGCCATTAAGTCGTGCCTCGACACGTGGGAGGCATAGTCACATACTGGGCATTATAAGAACCCAACCCTGCAAAAGACGATCACGATCTAGCTGGTACCGCGGAGAAACCCAATTGCAACAGGCGTCGTCTGACGTTTAGTTCTCAGGATAAGCCTCCAGCTACCGCCTTCACCGAGCCTCAGATAGTCGAGGTGCGAAATATTATCAGCCCCAACACACTCAAGAAGGTGGGCTCTGAGCAGAACTCGATCCCATTACAGCAGAAGAAGCAGAAGGGACGGAAAATAAAGAATAACAAGGGTGCGAGTCAGCCAGCACCGAGTACGATCCGTGCTCAGGACGGGCCACCTTCACCTAAGGATATCTCGAGGAGGGTGCATGTGGCGGGTAGGCTGATGCTACCGACTAATCTGCTCAATGCTGCAACCGATGCTATGCGGAGTCTGCATGAGAGTGTTCTTTCTTTGGAGAAGCGGCGTCTCTCCGAGAATGATGTGGCATACCCAGGTTTCGTGGCCAAGGTGCCGGAGCGCAAGGGCTTTGTGGATAGCACCATCGGGGGTATGATCGTCCTGCGGTTTGATGACATCTTTGCTATGTTTAACCTTCATCCACTTCACTACACCTTTGTTCGGCTATTGTCGCTGAGTATGGAGATGCGGATCATTAGAGACAAGACCCCGTACATCGTGATAGTCGACCCCTTCTACATGCATGCCAAGATCTTGGGCAGCGCTGGGGACCGGCAAGTTGTGAGTTCATACGTCGAAGGCGTCATTCTGTCGAACACAGATAAGGATAACTTCTTCGTGCCTTACTTTTCTGAGTAAGTCATCCCCTCACCGCCCCGTAACATATGATTTCTTAGATTTCGATCGTTCTTTTTTTCTAACATTCTGTGTTTTGTGCAGTGACACACATTGCACACTCATCCTATTAAGCTCGCAATATTCCATGGCCACGTATTTCGATTCTGACCGTCAGTCGAAGAAAGACTACTCAAATGTGAAGAAAGTTCTTGATGAAGTTCTCCCTGGCTACGCCAAATCTGGAGGCACCTTCAAGAGGCCATTTTTTAGGTACGACAGGCACGTGTTCACCCACGTAATGACGTTACCCTGCGTCAAGCAGCCGCCTGGCGGTCAGAAGGATGCCTACTATGCCCTCTATAACATGCGGGCGATCGTACGGAACCATCATCACCTTTTGCTACCAAATAGTCCCAAAGCATGGGCCGCATGCTTGTCGGAAATCCAGGACGCGGACCTCAGACAAGAATTCTTTCGCATCCAGTCGGAGTTTTCGGAAATCATCCATCAAGATGTCCTTCGTACCTCGGGGCAGTTCTACCTCAAATATCAACCGTCCAACAGTGAAATAGAAACGACGCTACAAATGCAGGCTGACAACGACCGCACATTCATGACCATCACGAAAGACGGCGGCTTCATCCACGCCCCAGTCCCTGAGTCGAGTTGAAATTAGTAGTGATGCTATGTAGTTGTGAAATATCGATTAGCTCATGTTGTAATTAAACTTTTTAATGAACTTGTATGTCTCTTTGGTTTGGACAGTCGTTCAACTTTTATGTAATCGATGCTATTTAGTAGTAGGACCGTGAATCGTGCTATATATTAATGCATGTGTTGATGATTTTCTCTTCCGATCCTTTTGTTGCATACTTATATATTGCTTATGTATTGTTTTGTCTAGTGCATTGAGATGCCGTCGTATGTCGTGTACAAGGGTAAGGTTCCTGGAGTCTATGGCAACTGGGAGGAGTCTCGGAGACAGGTTCACCATTTCAGCGGTAACAGTTACAAAGGGTACACCACTAGGGCGAAGGCGGAAACTAGATACGCGCGCTATCTAACGGGAGAGAGGAGGGAGCGGAGGAGGAACCGGATGAAGACCAGTTTCATCTTAATGATGCTCATCGTGACTGCAACTCTCTTCTATGTGATGATGGTAGTTTAGATATCGACTTGTAATCTGAAGACAAACTCGCTACTCGCGGTCTCGAGACTTGTAATGTTCTAACTTTGTTCGGTATTTTGAATTCGGTGACTAATATGATGAATTGTATTTGGAGAATAATCTTCTATTTTATTCGATAAATTTGCTGTTTACATGTTGTGCTATTTATATTTTGTATTGTAATGTATTTTGTAACCTGTGCAAATATCAAAAAAGCAAAAAAAAAGAATCCTAATATTCATAGTAGTGGTGCACCTCTCTGCACTTTAGTGGCGCACTGCAGCGAACACACTAGTGGCGCACCCCTGTGAGGTGCGCCATTAGTAACCTAGAGCACAAGGTATATATGGCCCCCTGGGAGGCATACTAATGGCGCATATGGGCACATACTAATGGCGCACTGCATGGTGCGCCACTACTGTCTGGTATACTAATGGCGCACCAGGTAGTGCGCCATTAGTAATTGTTACTAATGGCGTGGTAGTAGTGGCGCACCTGTAGTGCGCCATTAATGGCCAAAACAGGTGCGCCCCTAATGAGCCTTTTCCTATTAGTGTAGAAAGCTTTATGAGGAGTGGAACCTACTATTAAAATTAAAATTAAAGATCATGAATGCTTTGCCTTGTGTGATTTGGGTGCAAGTGTTTCCAATATCCCAAAAACTTTGTGTGAGTTGTTAGGTTTCCATGAGCTTGATGATTGTTTCTTACTGTTGCCAATAGGAACCTAAGTCATGCCAATAGGAATTATGTGCCCGTAGATTTAATTGTTCTTGATATATATTGCAATCCTTCATGTCCTATTATTCTAGGTAGACCTTTCCTTAGAACGATTGGTGCAATTATTGATATGAAGGAAGGAAATATTAGATTCCAATTTCCGTTAAGGAAAGGCATGGAACACTTTCCTAGAAAGAAAATCAAATTACCATATGAATCTATTATGAGAGCCACTTATGGATTGCCTACCAAAGATGGCAATACCTAGATCTATTCTTGTATCGTGCCTAGCTAGGGGCGCTAAACGATAGCGCTTGTTGGGAGGCAACCCAATTTTATTTTCTTTGTTTTTGCTTCTGTTTAGGATTAAATATTGCATCTAGCTTTTGTTTAGATGTGGTTTGTTGTTTTAATTAGCGTTTGTGCCAAGTAGAACCTTTGGGAAGACTTGTGTGAAGTTTATATGATCATGCTGTAAAAAACAGAAACTTTAGCGCTCACGAGATTAGTCACTAGATTTTACTAGAGAGTGCTATTTAGTTGATTATTTTTGCAGATGATTGATAGCCAAATTCCTCATGTTTACCAATTTATTTCAATTTTTTTTGAGTTACAGAAGTATTCGGAAGTTACAGATTACTACAGATTGTTCTGTTTTTGACAGATTCTATTTTTCGTGTGTTGTTTGCTTATTTTCATGCATCTATGAGTAGTATTGGGGAGTATGAATCATAGCGAAGTTGGAATACAGTAGGTTTAACACCAATATAAGCAAAGAATGAGTTCATTATAGTACCTTTGAGTGGTGGTTTGTTTTCTTATACTAACGGAGCTCACAAGATTTTTGGCTAAGTTTTGTGTTGTGAAGTTTTCAAGTTTTGAGTATGGCTTTGATGGACTATGGAACAAAGAGTGGCAAGAGCCTAAGCTTGGGGATTCCCAAGGCACACCAAGGTAAAATTCAAGGACAAGCAAAAGCCTAAGCTTGGGGATGCCCCGGGAAGGCATCCCCTCTTTCGTCTTCATCTATTGGTAACTATACTCGGGACTATATTTTTATTTAATACATTATATGTGTTTTGCTTGGAGCGTCATGTATGATTTGAGTATTTGCTTTTTAGTTTGCCACAATCATCCTTGCTGGACACACCTTTTGAGAGAGATAAATATGGTTTAGAATTTATTAGAATACTCTATGTGCTTCACGTATATCTTTTGAGCTAGATAGTTTTGCTCTAGTCCTTCACTTATATCTTTTAGAGCACGGTGGTGGTTTAATTGATCTCTCATGCTTACTTATATCCTTTTTGAGAGTCTTTTAGAACAGCATGGTAATGTGCTTTGGTTATAAAACTAGTCCTAATATGATAGGCATCCAAGATGAATATAGTAAAAACTTTCATATAAAGTGCATTGAATATGATGAGAAGTTTGATACATGATGACTGTTTTGAGATATGAGGATGGTGATATTAGAGTCATGCTAGTGGAGTAATTATAATTTTGAGAAATACTTGTGTTAAAGTTTGTGATTCCCGTAGCATGCATGTATGGTGAACCGCTATGTGACGAAGTTAGAGCATGGGGTATTTATTGAGTGTCATCCTTTGTGTGGAGGTCGGGATAGCGCGATGGTTAACTCCTACCAGCCCTTCCCCTAGGAGGATGCTTCGATTACTTTGTTTTGATGACTCGTAAATTTTTGCAATAAGAATATGAGTTCTTTATGACTAATGTTGAGTCCATGGATTATACGCACTCTCACCCTTCCACCATTGCTAGCCTCTCTTGTACCGCGCAACTCTCGCCAGTACCATACACCCACCATATACCTTCCTCAAAACAGCCACCGTACCTACCTATCATGGCATTTCCATAGCCATTCCGAGATATATTGACATGCAACTTTCCACCATTCCGTTCATATGACACGCTTCATATTGTCATATTGCCATGCATGATCATGTGGTTGACATCGTATTCGTGGCAAAGCCACCATGCATAATTTCTCATACATGTCACTCTTGATTCATTGCACATCCCGGTACACCGCCGGAGGCATTCATATAGAGTCATATTTTGTTCTAGCTTCGAGTTGTAATCTTTGAGTTGTAAGTCAATAAAAGTGTGATGATCTTCATTATTAGAGCAATGTCCCACGTGAGGAAAGGCCAAATACAAAAAAGATGTCCCAAAAAATAGAGAGGGGCTAAAAAAATAAGAGAGAAAGCCCCTCCAAAAAATGAGAGAAAAGAGAGAAGGGACAATGTGTGGAGTAATAGTAGTAGATGCAGAATCGTTTTGGTCTACTTATCACGGACGTGATGCCTATATATAATGATCATGCCTATATATTCTCATAATTATTCGCTTTTATGTCAATTGCTCGACAGTAATTTGTTCACCCATTGTAGAATTTTTCTATCATGAGAGAAGCCACTAGTGAAACCTATGGCCCCCGGGTATATTCTCAACATATTAATCTACCATCTACTTTACTTTGCTTTATTTACTTTCTGTTCTTATGTCCAAAAATACCAAAAACATTATACTATCCTATCTATCAGATCTCACTTTCGTAAGTGGTCGTAAAGGGATTGACAACCCCTTATCGCGTTGGCTGCGAAGTTTTTATTTGTTTGTGCAGGTGCGAGGGACGCGCGCGTGGTCTCCTACTTAATTGACACCTTGGTTCTCAAAAACTGAGGGAAATACTTATGCTACTGTGCTGCATCATCCTTTCCTCTTCGAGGGAATACAACGCAAGCTCGAGAAGTAGCAAGAACCAAAGATAATAACATCAACATATAGTTGGCATACAAACAAATCCCCTTTGACCTTCTTGGTAAAAAGAGTGGGGTCGGTTTTCCCAATTTCAAAACCACGATCTTGCAACAACTTGGTAAGGTGCTCATACCACGCATGTGGGGCTTGTTTAAGGCCATAGAGCGCCTTATCGAGTTGGTAGACATGATTGAGGAACTTGGGATCCTCAAACCCCGGGGGTTGTTTAACATAAACCAACTCATTAAGAGGACCGTTAAGAAAAGCACTCTTCACATCCATTTGTTGCTACTTAAAGTTATGACGAGAAGCATAAGCAAGCAACAAACAGATAGATTCAAGGCGAGCAACGAGAGCAAAGGTTTCACCGTAGTTGATACCCTCGACTTGGGAGTAGCCTTGGCCACCAACCGAGCCTTGTTGCGAATGGCAATGCCGTGAGCATCTTCCTTGTTCTTGAAGATACATTTCATTCCGATGACATTATGGTTCTCCTCTGGCCTTGGTACCAACAGCCACACTTTGTTGCGCTTGAAGTTATGGATTTCTTCATGCATGGCATTAATCCAATCCAGATCCTCCAGCGCCTCATAGACCTTTTGGGGTTCAACACAAGAAACAAACGCATGATGTTCACAATAGTTTGTTAATTGTCTATGAGTGCTTACCCCCTTTCTTAAGCTTCCAAGTACATTCTCCATGTGATGCTCTTTAGAAACAAGCTTGGAAGCAACCTTGGCGGCACGACGCTCCAATTGCTCCTCAAGAGAGAGTTGAGGAGTGGTGACTTGATCATTACTAGTGTCGTCTTGAGCTTGTTCTTGATCTTGAGCTTGCTCTTGATCCTGAACTTGCTCAGGAGAGAGAACTTGGCATTGTGCATCACTTGGTGGATCACCACCTTCTTGAGGTTGATCTTGCACTTGGTCTTGTTCATTAGGTTGAGGGCCTTCACTTTGTCCTTCGGAAGCATGTGGGTCTTGGGTTGGTGATGGTTCCACTTGAGTGGAACATTGTCCTTCTCCTTCGGCCACAAGGGGTTCCTCAATGGGTAGGATATGACCAACACCCATTCTTCTTATGGCTTGGGGAGGAATTTCACCACCTACATCACAAGTACCACTTTGCTCCACTTGGGAGCTGTTATTCTCATCAAACTCCACGTTAAATGTCTCCTCAGTAAGTCCGGTGGACTTGTTGAGGACACGGTAAGCATGAGCGTTTGTAGCATAACCAACAAATATGCCCTCATGAGCTCTAGCCTCAAATTTAGACAAACAAACACCTTTCTTGATAATGAAACACTTACAATCGAACACCCGGAAGTACTTGAAGTTGGGCTTGTTGCTGGTAAGTATCTCATATGGAGTCTTGTTCAAGCCTTTACGGAGGTAGAGCCGATTGGATGCATGATGAGCGGTGTTGATGGCTTCAGCCCAAAAGTTGTATGAAGACTTGAACTCCGCCATCATGGTTCTTGCCACTTCCATCAAGGTCCAGTTCTTCCTCTCTGCTACACAAATTTTTTGAGGGGTTTAAGGTGCGGAATATTGATGCTTGATCCCCTCATCACTAAGAAATTCATCCAAGGTGTAGTTCTTGAACTCGATGCCGTCTTCACTTCTTATCATCAAAATATTTGCATTGTGTTGACGTTGAGCTTCATTTGAAAAGTTGATGACGGTTTGTTGGGTCTCACTCTTCCACTTGAAGAATTACACCCAAGTGTATCTTGAAAAGTCATCCACAATCACCAAGCAATACTTTCTACCCCCAAGACTATCAAAGGATGGAGGCCCAAAGAGATCCATGTGAAGGAGCACCAAAGGCCTCGTCGAGTAGATGATAGTTGTGGGAGGGTGAGCCTTCTCATGTAGCTTTCCTTCGATACAAGCACTGCAGGCACGATCTTTGGCAAAACTAACATTTGTTAGTCCATGGACATGGTCCCCCTTGAGAAGACTTTTCAAATATCTCATATTGACGTGAGCTAAACAGCGATGCCAAAGCCACCCCACGTCAACTTTAGCTACTAGGCATGTCGCGGTCTTAGTGGGTCGCTGATAACCCACAAGTATAGGGGATCAATTGTAGCCTCTTTCAATAAGTAAGAGTGTCGAACCCAACGAGGAGCTAAAGGTAGAACTAATATTCCCTCAAGTTCTATCGACCACCGATACAACTCTACGCTTGCTTAACGTTCGCTTTACCTAGAACAAGTATGAAACTAGAAGTACTTTGTAGGTGTTGTAGGATAGGTTTGCAAGATAGTAAAGAGCACATAAAGATAAACTAGGTTTTTTTAGATAAAGACACGACCAAGTTAGTTTTAGTAGAGAGCTTTTTGTCACAAGAAAGTTATTTGTCCCTAGGCAATTTATAACTAGATCGGTAATCATTATTGCAATTTTATATGAGGGAGAGGCATAAGCTAACATACTTTCTATTCTTGGATCATGTCCACTTATGATTGGAAATCTACCAAGCATCTGCAACTACTAAAGATCATTAAGGTGAAACCCAACCATAGCATTATAAGGCATCAAGTCCTCTTTATTGCCATACGCAAAGAACCTACTTACTTGGGTTTAAGCTTCTGTCACTCTAGTAACCCACCATAAGAAAATCATGAACGTATTGCAAACTCTGCAGTGGGAATCCCTCATGCTTGGGCGACACAAAGAGCACCATAGGACAGCACCAGTAATAATAAACATGCAACTCGAACCAATCACGATCATCAATCAACCCATATGACAAAATGGATCTACTCAAACATCATAGGATAGCCATACATCATTGGTAAATAATATATAGCGTTGAGCACCATGTTTAAGTAGAGATTAGATCGGGTAGAAGATAGGCTGCACCACTGCATAGAGGGGGAGAGAGTTGGTGATGATGGTGGCGAATTTATTGGTGTAGATCGCGGTCACGATGGTGGCCCAGGCGGCATTCCTGCGCCACCGGGAGAGAGGGGGAGAGAGACCCCCTCCTTCTTCTTCTTCCTTGACCTTCCCCCTAGATGGGATAAGAGTTTCCCCTTTGGTCCTTGGCTTCCATGGCATCGGAGGGGCGACAGCCCCTCCGAGATTGGATCTGTCTCTCTATCTATCTCTGTTTCTGCGTTTCCAGATTCTGTCCTTTCACCGTTTCTTATATTCCAAGAGATCCGTAACTCCGATTGGTCTGAAATTTTAACACGATTTATATTCGGATATTGGCTTTCTTGCGGCGAAAGAATGGGTCCAGCCGCCTTACGGGGAGGCCACAAGGGTCAGGGGCGCCCCCCTACCTTGTGCCCCCCTCGGGCATTGACTCGCGTTGATTCTTCCTCCCAAATATCACATATATTCCAAAAAAAATCTCTGTAAGTTTTTATCCCGTTTGGACTCCGTTTGATATGGATTTTCTGTGAAACAAAAACATGCAACAAACTGGAACTGGCACTCGGCACTGGATGAATATGTTAGTCCCAAAAATAGTATAAAAAGTTGCCAAACGTATGTAAGAGTTGTAGAATATTGGCATGGAACAATAAAAAATTATAGATACGACGGAGGCGTATCAGCATCCTCAAGCTTAATTCCTGCTCGTCCTCGAGTAGATAAATGATAAAAAAGATACTTATTGATGTGGAATGCTACCTAGCATATTCTTGATCATGTAATCTAATCATGGCATGAATATTAAGACATGAGTGGTGCAAAGCAATAGTCTATCATTTGACATAAATGAATTTAATACTCGGGCATCCCAACAAACAATCAAGTCTTTCAAAATATCGATGCTAAAGAACGTTATCCCTACAAAATCATATAGTCTTTTATGCTCCCTTTTCTTATCACAAGGTACCCCTCATGCCCATCCGGGTGTCAGCCAAGCAATTGTTTTCAAACTTTACTTTTTCGAATCTTTTCAACTCTTCACGCAATACATGAGCGTGAGCCATGGACATAGCACTATGGGTGGAATAGAAGGTGGTGATAGACAAAAGGAGGGAGAAAGTCTCACATCAACTAGGCAAGATGTCCATTAATCGATATCAATGTGAGTGAGTACGGATTACCGTGTAACGGATGCACTAGAGCTATAAGTGTATGAAAGCTCAAAAGAAAACTAGTGGGTGTGCATCTAACTTGCTTTCTCATGAAGACCTAGGGTATTTGAGGAAGCCCATCATTGGAATATACAAGCCAAGTTCTATAACAAAAATTCCCGCTAGTATATGAAAGTGACAACATAGGAGACTCTCTATCATGAAGAACATGGTGCTATGATGAAGCGCAAGTGTGGAAGAAAGATAGTAACATTGTCCCTTCTCTCTTTTTCTCTCATTTTATTTTTATTTTTGTATTTTGGGCTCTTTGGCCTCTCTTTTTTTGGTGGGCTTCTTTGGCCTCTCTTTTATTTGGGCTTCATTGGCCTCTTTTATTTTTGATAACCTCACATGGGACAATTTTCTAATAATGATGATCATCACACTTTTATTTACTTACAACTCGATATTACAACTTGATACTGGAACAAATATATGACTCTATATGAATGCCTCCGGCGGTGTACCGGGATGTGTAATGATCTAGCATAGCAATGACATCAAAAAATGGACAAGCCATGAAAACATCATGCTAGCTGTCTTACGATCATGCAAAGCAATATGACAATGATGGTGCGTGTCATAACAAATGGAACGGTGGAGTTACATGGCAATATATCTCGTAATGGCTATAGAAATGCCATAATAGGTAAGTATGGTGGCTGTTTCGAGGAAGGGTATAAGGTGGTTTGATGCACCGGCGAAAGTTGTGCAGTACTAAAGTGGCTGGCAAGGTGGAAGGGTGAGAGTGTGTATATTCCATGGACTCAACATTAGTCATAAAGAAATCATATACTTATTGCGAAAAATCTATTAGCCCTCGAAGAAAAATACTACGACGCATGCTCCTAGGGGGGAGGTTGGTAGGAGTTAACCATCGCACACTCCCGACCTTCATGCAAAGATAAACAATCAAAATACAATGCGCCCCAATTTGGTTACATAGTTAGGAGACCATACGTGCATGCTTCTGGAATTACAAACCTTAATACCAATATTCCTGCTAAACCACAATCATTCACTAGTACCTCCCACATATTAGCATCTCTATATCGCAAAACTATTGCAAGGAATCAAACATATCATATTCGGTGATCTACAAGTTTTATGTAGGATTTTATGACTAACCATGTGAACGACCAATTCATGTAAACTCTCTAAATAGATATAAGTGAAGTAAGAGAGTTTATTTCTTTCTACAAAAGATATGCTCACGCTCTAACAAATATAAGTGAAGCAAAAGAGCATTCTACAAATGGCGATTTTCTATGTGTGGAGAAACAGGCAATTCAAATTCAAATGATATAAGTGAAGCACACGAAGCATTCTATAAAGCCATACTCAAAAGATATAAGTGAAGTGCAAAGAGCATTATATAAATCAACCAAGGACTATCTTATACTAGCGTGTATCATTAAAAGAAAAAGGAAAGCACAGGACGCTCCAAGATATACGCATATCATGTGAACAAAACAAAAACCGAAACATACCGATAATTGTTGAATAAAGACGGGATGCCTTCCGGGGCATCCCCAAGCTTAGACGCTTGAGTCTCCTTGAATATTTACTTGGGGTGCCTCGGGCATCCCCAAGCTTGAGCTCTTGCCTCTCCTCATTCTTCTCATATCAATACCTCCTCGATCTTTGAACACTTCATCCACAAAAAACTTAACGAAACTTTTTCTATTAGAGGGGTTAGTACATATTGCCGGTGTCAAAACATGTAGATCTTGGGTAGGGGTACCCAAGTTGCCTGTCTAAGGATCGATGGTAATAGGAGATTGGGGACACGATATTTACCCAGGTTCAGACTGAAGGAAATATGCCCTAGAGGCAATAATAAATTTGTTATTTATATTTCCTTATATCATGATAAATGTTTATTATTCATGCTAGAATTGTATTAACCGGAAACTTAGTACATGTGTGAATACATAGACAAAACAGTATGTCCCTAGTATGCCTCTACTAGACTAGCTCATTGATCAAAGATGGTTATGTTTCCTAGCCATAGACATGAGTTGTCATTTGATCAACGGGATCACATCATTAGGAGAATGATGTGATGGACAAGACCCATCCGTTAGCATAGCACTATGATCGTTTAGTTTTACTGTTATTGCTTTCTTCATGACTTATACATGTTCCTATGACTATGAGATTATGCAACTCCCGAATACCGTAGGAACACCTTGTGTGCTATCAAACGTCACAACGTAACTGGGTGATCATAAAGATGCTCTACAGGTGTCTCCGAAAGTATTCGTGGTGTTGGCATAGATCAAGATTAGGATTTGTCACTCCGAGTGTCGGAGAGGTATCTCTGGGCCCTCTCGGTAACACACATCACAATAAGCGTTGCAAGCAAAAAAGACTAATGAGTTAGTCACGAGATGATGTGTTACGGAACGAGTAAAGAGACTTGCCAGTAACGAGATTGAACTAGGTATAGAGATACCGACGATCGAATCTCGGGCAAGTAACATACCGATGACAAAAGGAACAACGTATGTTGTTATGCGGTTTTGACCGATAAAAGATCTTCGTAGAATATGTAGGAGCCAATATGAACATCTAGGTTCCGCTATTGGTTATTGACCGGAGATGAGTCTCGGTCATGTCTACATAGTTCTCGAACCCGTAGGGTCCGCACGCTTAACGTTTGATGACGATCGGTATTATGAGTTTATGAGTTTTGATGTACCGAAGGTAGTTCGGAGTCCCGGATGACATCACGGACATGACGAGGAGTCTCGGAATGTCCGAGACATAAAGATTGATATATTGGATGACTATATTCGGACACCGGAAGTGTTCTGGAAAAGTTTCGGATTTAACGGGATTGCCGGAGGGGGTTACCGGAACCCCCTACGAAGGGGGATGGTCCATAGTGGGCCTTAAGGGAAAGAGAGAGGCAGCCCATAGGGCTGGCCGGCGCCCCACCTAGGGTTCCTAGTTGGACTAGGATTGGGCGGGCGCCACCTCTCCCTCTTTTCCTTTCCCTCTCTTCCTTCTTTGGTGATTCCTACTAGGAATAGGATTGCAATCCTATTCCTAGTAGGATTGCACCTCTAGCCGCACCAAACAAGGGCCGGCCGGCCTCCCCCCTTGCTCCTTTATATACGGGGGCAGGGGGGCACCCAAAGACACACAAGTTGAATTGTTCCAGCCGTGTGCGGTGCCCCCCTCCACAGAAACACACCTCGGTCATACCGTCGCGGTGCTTAGGCGAAGCCCTGCACCGGTGAATACATCATATCCGTCACCACGCCGTCGTGCTGACGAAACTCTCCCGTGAAGCTCAACTGGATCAAGAGCTCGTGGGACGTCATCAAGCTGAACGCGGAGGTGCCGTACGTTCGGTGCTTGATCGGTTGAATCGTGAAGAAGTTCGACTACATCAACCGCGTCACTTGACGCTTCCGCTCCCGGTCTGCGAGGGTACATAGACACACTCTTCCCTCTCATTGCTATGCATCTGGTAGATAGATCTTGGGTGATCGTAGGAAAATTTTAAAATACTACGTTCCCCAACAGTGGCATCATGAGCCAGGTCTATGCGTAGATGATATGCACGAGTAGAACACAATGAGTTGTGGGCGATACTAGTCATACTGCTTACCAGCATGTCATACTTTGCTTCGGCGGTATTGTGAGATGAAGCGGCCCGGACCGACATTACGCGTACGCTTACGCGAGACTGGTTTCACCGTTACGAGCACTCGTTGCTTAAAGGTGACTGGCGGGTGTCTGTCTCTCTCACTTTAGCTGAATCAAGTGTGGCTACGCCCGGTCCTTGTGAAGGTTAAAACAGCACATACTTGACGAAACATCGTTGTGGTTTTGTATGCGTAGGTAAGAACGGTTCTTGCTAAGCCCGTAGCAGCCATGTAAATCATGCAACAACAAAGTAGAGGACGTCTAACTTGTTTTTGCAGGGCATGTTGTGATGTGATATGGTCAAGACATGATGAGTTATACGGTTTTGTATGAGATGATCATGTTTTGTAAAGTTACCGGCAACTGGCAGGAGCCATATGGTTGTCGCTTTATTGTATGAAATGCAATCGCCATGTAATTGCTTTACTTTATCACTAAGCGGTAGCGATAGTCGTAGAAGCAATAGTTGGCGAGACGACAACGATGCTACGATGGAGATCAAGGTGTCGCGCCGGTGACGAAGGTGATCATGACGGTGCTTTGGAGATGGAGATCAAAAGCACAAGATGATGATGGCCATATCATGTCACATATTTTGATTACATGTGATGTTTATCTTATTATGCTTCTTATTTTGCTTAGAACGACGGTAGCATTATAAGATGATCCCTTAGTAAAAATTTCAAGGTATAAGTGTTCTCCCTGAGTATGCACCGTTGCGAAAGTTCGTCGTGCCGAGACACCACGTGATGATCGGGTGTGATAAGCTCTACGTTCAAATACAACAGGTGTAAGACAGTTTTGCACACGCATAATACTCGGGTTAAACTTGACGAGCCTAGCATATGCAGATATGGCCTCGGAACACTGGAGACCGAAAGGTCGAGCGTGAATCATATAGTAGATATGATCAACATAAGATGTTCACCATTGAAACTACTCCATCGCACGTGATGATCGGACATGGTTTAGTTGATTTGGATCACGTGATCATTTAGATGACCGGAGGGATGTCTATCTAAGTGGGAGTTCTTTAAGTAATATGATTAATTGAACTTTAATTTATCATGAACTTAGTCCTGGTAGTATTAGCATATCTATGTTGTAGATCAATAGCTCGCGATGTTGCTCCCCGTTTATTTTTCATATGTTCCTAGAGAAAACCAAGTTGAAAGATGTTAGTAGCAATGATGCGGAATTGTTCCATGATCTGAGGATTATCCTCATTACTGCACAGAAGAATTATGTCCTTGATGCACCGCTAGGTGACAGACCTATTGCAGGAGCAGATGTAGACGTTATGAACGTTTTGACAAAAGCTCGATATGATGACTACTTGATAGTTTAGTGCACCATGCTTTACGGCTTATAACCGGGACTTCAAAAACGTTTTGAAACGCCACGGAGCATATGAGATGTTCCAAGAGTTGAAATTAGTATTTCATACTCATGCCCGTGTCGAGAGGTATAAGACCTCTGACAGTACTTTGCCTACAAGATGGAGGAGAATAGCTCAACCAGTGAGCATGTGCTTAGATTGTCTGGGTAGTACAATTGCTTGAATCAAGTGGGAGTTAATCTTCCAGATAAGATAGTAATTGACAAAGTTCTCTAGACACTATCACCAAGTTAGTAGAACTTCGTGATGAACTATAATATGCAAGGAATGACGAAAGTAATTCCCAAGCTCTTCACGATGCTGAAATCGGCGAAGGTAGAAATCAAGAAAGAGCATCAAGTGTTGATGGTTAACCAGACCACTTGTTTCAAGTAAATGGCAAAGGGATAGAAGGGGAACTTCAAGAAGAATGACAAGCAAGTTGTCACTCCCGTGAAGAAACCCAAAGCTAAACTCAAGCCTGAAACAAGTGCTTCTACTGCAAAGGAAATGGTCACTAGAAGTGGAACTGCCCTAGATATTTGGCGGATAAGAAGGATGGCAAAGTGAACAAAGGTATATTTGATATACAGATTATTGATGTGTATTTTACTAGTGTTCATAGCAACCCCTCGGTATTTGATATTGGTTCAGTTGCTAAAGAGTAGTAACTCGAAATGGGAGTTGCATAATGAACATAAACTAGTTAAAGGATGAAGTGAAGATGTGTATTGGAAGTAGTTCCAAGATTGATATGATCATCATCGCACACTCCCTATACTTTCGGGATTAGTGTTGAACCTAAATAAGTGTTATTTGGTGTTGAGCATGAATATGATTTGATCATGTTTATTGCAATACGGTTATTCATGTAAGTTAGAGAATAATTGTTGTTCTGTTTACATGAATAAAATCTTCTATGGTCATACACCCAATGAAAATGGTTTGTTGGATCTCGATCGTGGTGATACACATATTCATAATATTGAAGCCAAAAGATGCAAGGTTAATAATGATAGTGCAACTTATTTGTGGCACTGCCGTTTAGGTCATATTGGTGTAAAGCGCATGAAGAAACTCCATAGTGATGGACTATTGGAATCACTTGATTATGAATCACTTGGTGCTTGCGAACCATGCCTCATGGGAAAGATGACTAAAACTCCGTTCTCCGGAACTGTGGAGCGAGCAACAGATTTGTTGGAGATCATACATACAGATGTATGTGGACCAATAAGTGTTGAAGCTCGCGGCGGGTATCGTTATTTTCTGACCTTCACTGATGATCTGAGCAGATATGGGTATATCTACTTAATGAAGCACAAGTCTGAAACATTTGAAAAGTTCAAAGAATTTCAGAGTGAAGTAGAGAATCGTTGTAACAAGAAAATAAGAGTTTCTACGATATGATCGTAGAGGTAAAATATTTGAGTTAGCGAGTTTGGCCTTTAGTAAAAACAATGTGAAATAGTTTCACTACTCACGCCACCTGGAACGCCACAGTGTAATGGTGTGTCCAAACGTCATAACCGTACTTTATTAGATATGGTGCGATCGATGATGTCTCTTACCGATCTACCACTATCGCTTTTGGGGTTATGCATTAAAGACAGCTACATTCACGTTAAATAGGGCACCATCTAAATCCGTGGAGATGACACCGTATGAACTGTGGTTTGACGAGAAACCTAAGCTGTCATTTCTTTAAGTTTGGCACTGTGATGCTTATGTGAAAAAGTTTCAACATGATAAGCTCGAAACCAAATCGGAGAAGTAAATCTTCATAGGATACCCAAAAAGAAACTGTTGGGTACACCTTCTATCACAGATCCTAAGGCAAGGTCTTTGTTGCTAAGAGTGGATCCTTTCTAGAGAAGGAGTTTCTCTCGAAAGAAGTGAGTGGGAGGAAAGTAGAACTTGATGAGGTAATTGTACCTTCTCCCGAATTGGAAAGTGGAACATCACAGAAACTAGTTCTAGTGATTCCTACACCAATTAGTGAGAAAGCTAATGATGTTGATCATGAAACTTCAGATCAAGTTTCTGCTGAACTTCGTAGATCAACCAGAGTTCGTTCCGCATCAGAGTGGTACGGCAACCCGGTTCTGGAAGTCATGTTACTGGACCATGATGAACCTACGAACTATGAGGAAGCGATGATGAGCCCAGATTCCGCAAAATGGCTTGAGACCATGAAATCTGAGATGGGATCCATGTATTAGAACAAAGTATGGACTTTGGTTGACTTGCCCGATGATCGGCAAGCCATCAAAAATAAATGGATCTTCAAGAGGAAGACCGACGCAAACGATAATGTTACTGTTTACAAAGCTCGACTTGTTGCGAAAGGGTTTCGACAAGCTCAAGGAGTTGACTACGATGAGACTTTCTCACCCGTAGCGATGCTTAAGTCTGTCCGAATCATGTTAGTAATTGCCGCATTTTATGAAATCTGGCAAATGGATAACAAAACTGCATTTTTAATGGATTTATTAAAGAAGACTTGTATATGATGCAACCAGAAGATTTTGTCAATCCTAAAGGTGCTAACAAAATGTGCAAGCTCCAGCGATCCATCTATGGACTGGTGCAAGCATCTCGGAGTTGGAATATACGCTTTGATAAGTTGATCAAAGCATATAGATTTATAAAGACTTGCGGTGAAGCCTGTATTTACAAGAAGTGAGTGGGAGCTCTACAACATTTCTGATAAGTATATGTGAATGACATATTGTCGATCGGAAATGATGTAGAATTTTCTGGAAAGCATGAAGGAGTGTTTGAAAGGAGTTTTTCAAAGAAAGACCTTGGTGAAGCTGCTTACATATTGGGCATCAAGATCTATAGAGATAGATCAAGACGCTTGATAAGACTTTCGATGAGTACATACCTTGATAAGATTTTGAAGTAGTTCAAAATGGATCAGTCAAAGAAGGAGTTCTTGCCTGACTTGTAAGGTGTGAAGTTGAGTAAGACTCAAAGCCAGATCACGGCAGAAAAATATAGAGAGAATGAAAGTCATTCCCTATGCCTCAGCCATGGGTTCTATGAAGTATGCCATGCTGTGTACAAAACACGTTGTGTACCTTGCCATGAGTTTGACAGGGAGGTACAATAGTGATCCAGGAGTAGATCACTGTACAGCGGTCAAAATTATCCTTAGTAATTGGATGACTAAGGAAATGTTTCTCGATTATGGAGGTGATAAAGAGTTCGTCGTAAAGGGTTACGCCGATGCAAGCTTTGACACTAAATCCAGATGACTCTAAGTATCAATCTGGATGTGTATTGAAAGTGGGAGCAATTAGCTAGAGTAGCTCCATGCAGAGCATTCTAGACATAGAAATTTGCGAAATACATACGGATCTGAATGTGACAGACCCGTTGACTAAACTTCTCTCACAAGCAAAACATGATCACACCTTATTACTCTTGGGTATTAATCACATAGCGATGTGAACTAGATTATTGACTCTAGTAAACCCTTTGGGTGTTGGTCACATGGTGATGTGAACTATGGGTGTTATTCACATAACGATGTGAACTATCGGTATTAAATCACATGGCGATGTGAGCTAGATTATTGACTCTAGTGCAAGTGGGAGACTGAAGGAAATATGCCCTAGAGGCAATAATAAAGTTGTTATTTATATTTCCTTATATCATGATAAATGTTTATTATTCATGCTAGAATTGTATTAACCGGAAACTTAGTACATGTGTGAATACATAGACAAAACAGTATGTCCCTAGTATGCCTCTACTAGACTAGCTCATTGATCAAAGATGGTTATGTTTCCTAGCCATAGACATAAGTTGTCATTTGATCAACGGGATCACATCATTAGGAGAATGATGTGATGGACAAGACCCATCCGTTAGCATAGCACTATGATCGTTTAGTTTTACTGCTATTGCTTTCTTCATGACTTATACATGTTCCTATGACTATGAGATTATGCAACTCCCGAATACCGTAGGAACACCTTGTGTGCTATCAAACTTCACAACGTAACTGGGTGATCATAAAGATGCTCTACAGGTGTCTCCGAAAGTATTCGTGGTGTTGGCATAGATCAAGATTAGGATTTGTCACTCCGAGTGTCGGAGAGGTATCTCTGGGCCCTCTCGGTAACACACATCACAATAAGCCTTGCAAGCAAAAAGACTAATGAGTTAGTCACGAGATGATGTGTTACGGAACGAGTAAAGAGACTTGCCAGTAACGAGATTGAACTAGGTATAGAGATACCAACGATCGAATCTCGGGCAAGTAACATACCGATGACAAAAGGAACAACGTATGTTGTTATGCGGTTTTGACCGATAAAAGATCTTCGTAGAATATGTAGGAGCCAATATGAACATCCAGGTTCCGCTATTGGTTATTGACCGGAGATGAGTCTCGGTCATGTCTACATAGTTCTCGAACCCGTAGGGTCCGCACGCTTAACGTTTGATGACGATCGGTATTATGAGTTTATGAGTTTTGATGTACCGAAGGTAGTTCGGAGTCCCGGATGAGATCACGGACATGACGAGGAGTCTCGGAATGTCCGAGACATAAAGATTGATATATTGGACGACTATATTCGGACACCGGAAGTGTTCCGGAAAAGTTTTTCGGATTTAACGGGATTGCCGGAGGGGGTTACCGGAACCCCCTACGAAGGGGGGTGGTCCATAGTGGGCCTTAAGTGAAAGAGAGAGGCAGCTCATAGGGCTTGCCGTCGCCCCACCTAGGGTTCCTAGTTGTACTAGGATTGGGGGGGCGCCACCTCTCCCTCTTTTCCTTTCCCTCTCTTCCTTCTTTGGTGATTCCTACTAGGAATAGGATTGCAATCCTATTCCTAGTAGGATTGCACCTCTAGCCGCACCAAACAAGGGCCGGCCGGCCTCCCCCCTTGCTCCTTTATATACGGGGGCAGGGGGCACCCAAAGATACACAAGTTGAATTGTTCCAGCCATGTGCGGTGCCCCCCTCCACAGAAACACACCTCGGTCATACCGTCGCGGTGCTTAGGCGAAGCCCTGCGCCGGTGAATACATCATATCCGTCACCACGCTGTCGTGCTGATGAAACTCTCCCGTGAAGCTCAACTGGATCAAGAGCTCGTGGGACGTCATCAAGCTGAACGTGTGCTGAACGCGAAGGTGCCGTACGTTCGGTGCTTGATCGGTTGAATCGTGAAGAAGTTTGACTACATCAACCGCGTCACTTGACGCTTCCGCTCCCGGTCTACGAGGGTACATAGACATACTCTTCCCTCTCGTTGCTATGCATCTGGTAGATAGATCTTGCGTGATCATAGGAAAATTTTAAAATACTACGTTCCCCAACACAGGCCCTCTCAATCGAGGTAATATCCTACTTCCTGCTTGATTTATCTTGATGAATATGGGGTTACAGGAGTTGATCTACCTCGAGATCGTAATGGCTAAACCCTAAAAGTCTAGCCTATGTGATTGCTATGATTCTGTTACCCTCTACGGACTAGACCCTCCAGTTTATATATCCACCGGAGGAGATCTAGGGTTTACAAAGATTATTTGGGAAGGAAGGAATTGTTACATCCAAACATCTATTCTACCCTTCTACGTATACAGGAGTCCCAGCCGGACTCGGGGACATCTTCATCTTCATGGCCCATGTATCCGGCCCAACTTCGGTAGACTGGATCCTCATGGAACCCCAAATCGAGGACTCCCTCAGTAGCCCCCGAACTTGCCTTTAATGATGAGATTGTATCCAGCTTTATGTCTTCGGTCTTGCAAGGCAGGTTCTTCTTCAGAATAGATGATAGCTCGGCTCCATATTTAATATTATATCATGTCGATTCCCTGCCGCCGTCACCTCGTCTTACATCTGTCAGATGAATGCGAACCGCCTGGGTATTTTTACAATTAACCCCTCAACTGTGTAAGGAAGGCGCCTATTTAAAGGGACTAGATCTCAGATGCCATTCCATTCCACGCGGAAAATCCTTAGAGCCTGCCACATAAAATCTTCAAACATGGTTGATGTTCCCAGTTCTTCCTCACGCCCTTATGGCCCTCAAGCAGGCGAATGGAAAAGTTGCTCAGTATCTCATGCGTATCTGAGTAAGCTTCAGGCGTAGGGATATCTCCCTCCCGCGGATCTAGTCCCTGTCCGGGCTGGATTAACTTCCATTGATGGTCAAGCCCTGGTGGAAACTTTCCCCAATCCTTCCAAAGAAGAGCGGGTGTGCATTGTCTCCTTCCTCCTAAGAGGCATAGGATTTCCTATCCACCCTTTCCTCAGGGGGTTTCTAGAGTTCTATGGTCTCCAACTGCACGACCTTACGCTGGGGTCTATCTTGCACATTGCGGGCTTCGTCGCTCTTTGTGAGCTGTTTCTGGGCTGTGAGGCTCATTTCGAGCTATGGCAAAAATTCTTATGCCTTGTCCCTAGCTCTCAGAAGGGATCTATATTCGAGGTAGGCGGTGCCAAAGTGTGGCGTATAGCAGGGACAGGTTATCTATCTGGCACTCCGAATAAAGCATCTGAAGAGTGGCCCTCGGAGTGGTTTTATATTGAGGACGTTGTCCTGCCGGACCCAATCCGGCAAGGCCTTCCCGAATACTCCAGTGTTCCTTTAAAGAAGCATTTCAACTGGTGTCCTCACAGTCTCAAGGAGGAAGATAGTGCGAAGGTCAAAATACTAGTAAGCAAGATCAGATTACTTGCCCACCTCGAGCTCACAATAACTGAAGTCATGGCGATCTCAATAACACGATGCGTGCAGCCGCTTCAGCCCAGAGGGTTTTTCTATGTGGCACTATAATGGCCAGGATGATGCCTCATGCTATCTACGCCAGGGTGCGGATAACCCCGCCGCCCTAGCCGCCATCCTAGCTGATCTCTACACAGGGGAGAAAGAGGACTTTCTTCGCTTGAAGTGTCAGGAAGGTTTCTCTATGTATAACCCCATCGACTGGGTAAGCCTTTCTCTGATCGCTAGTTTCGCTCGATTTTTATTTTTAGATATACTAACCGAACTGAATTCGATTACTTCCAACATGAGTGGAGGAAGGTGGTCGGAGGGATTCGCAGTCCCATCCCACAACCAGAGGACCATATTCGAGACATGGATCCCAGATTTGAAGAAGATCCGGACATAGGCATAGATCTTAAAGATGGAGTTTTTTATCAAGCCAGCCATGATGGTACCGAAGTGGCTATTATAGTCGATTATCCTGCCCTTCTTCCTTCCTCCCACATAAGTACCCATGAGACACCTCTTCAAAGAGAATATTCCCAGCGCGCCTCACCCACCGCACTATCTCATGCTCAAAAGGGGCGGCGCTCATCCCGCCGTACTGCATCAAGAGCGTCTTCCCAGAAACCGATGCCTGTGTAGGGCGGGTCTTTGAAGCGAAAGGGAATTGGAGACGCCACCAAACCTCCTCCTTTATCGAAGAGGTATGACTTCTTAATCATATGCTTGGTGACGGAGCCGGTTCATAATTTTCTGGTTTTTTCTTTAAGGAAGAGCATACGCCGGACTGTGTCTGGGGATCCTGCTAGTCATGCTCCAACCAATCCAGCACCGGGCCCATCCACAGGGACTAGGGTTGATGCGGGTGTAACACCGGATTGTCCTTTCAAGAGGATTCAGGTGAGGTATATGTTACCAATTCCGAAGTGGAAAGCCCAATGAATCATCGGCGGCGAAAAGCAGACATGCGTGACCCAGCTTTTACCGAGGAGGCGTTTAACGCCCTTAGTTCTGTGGATGCGTATATCCGAGACGCTCGAGACAGACTCGTCGGAGCCACTCACCAGCTTTCCAAGGATATGTGGGTGAGTGTTAATTCAATGTTCATATGCCAGTACCCCCGAGACTTAAAGCAGTTGGCCCAACTGATTTAAGGATCGTTGTGTTTGTAGGTACTCAAGGAAAAGAATAACGTATTATCCAAGGAGCTGGAAGAATGCCGGACCAAGCTTACTACTGTCACCACCGAATTAGAAGATTCAAAGAAGTCCAAGAAGGGCTCTAATGGTAAGAACAATAATGTCCAAATAGTATGGTCATGTGCCAATCAATGATCTTTAAGTATACATTGTTTGAACTGCAGCAACATGACCAACAAACCAACTGGAGGAAAAGCTAAGGGCTGATCTGGCGGCGAAAGAACAAGCCGAAGGGCAAACAGCTGCTGGTCAACATGTACTAACACGGACCATAGATGAGAAGAACAAGTTGCAGGATACAAATATAAAGCTAACCGAGGAGCTAAAAGACGTGCGAGCCCAACTCTCGGATGCCTTGAAAGAGAACAAGAAGCTTAAAGGCGGCATATTCAGTATGACCTTGAACCTAGCATTCATTATAGTCCCTTAATTCAAAGTTTTTACAAAATTGTTCATGTGGGCTTGTTAACTGGGCGGCCCGGAGGAGAGGTGTCCGGATTTCAAGGTGACCTGGTGCAAGAGCTCTCCAAGGTACACGAGCGAGCTCGAAAAGCCATGAAGAATATGGCCAAAGCTTTATGGCCGGCCGATTCTCCTCCAGAAATTATGGAGGAATTGGCGAGTTTATTCAAAGGGGCTCGATGCCGCTTTGAATTATGGAAAGCATCAGCATGTCGAGAAGGTGCTCGAGAATCCTGGGCTATGGTGAAGACACGCTACACCGGACTTGACCTGAACCATATGGCTCGGGTTGGACCTCGAGGGCCTGACAGACTAGAAATCCCTGTGGTAGACCTTCCACTTTAACCTTCGAACACCCAAAAGCTGGAGTGTTTCCGAATACTATACCTGTGGTAAACACGTGGTATGTTCGGTAACCAGGCAATCCGGTCATTTTTGCTTAAACAGACAAACTATGTTTGGGGAGTTATGTTATATTACTATTTAACATAAGAACCATCTTCCAGAGAGAATAGTTTCATTAAGGGTTCCTTTCCCTGGGTCAGCATGCATACGTACGCGTGCGTAGGCTTTGATCCTTAAAAACATAGGAAGCCTTATCCTATGGGATTTCAAAGTTTATTCGCTTAAAAGCGGTACATCGTTTATCCGTCGACCAATGATTCCCTTAAGAACGCTAGCTTTTAGCTTCACCCATTTGAGGTATAGGTCCGAATTACCTGGTTGTAACAATCGCAGAGGTGCTCCCTTTACACCCTAGCCGAACAATCGAGAACATAGGGTATAAACACAGGAGCTAGGCAACCCAGGTTGGCAAAAACTTAAGTCATAAAGGTGCATATAATGGCAAGGAGACTGTATGAAACAGACGACATAAATATTGTGAGCAATATGCTTTTTAATAATGGGCTTCGTTATAGAAGCCCCCAGGTATTTTTGAGGTGTATACTGATGTCTACACACGCTTCTACTCTTGTAGACTATGTTGGGCCTCCAAGCGCAGAGGTTTGTAGGACAGCAGCAATTTCCCTCAAGTGGATGACCTAAGGTTTATCGAACTCAGGGAAGTAGAGGTTGAAGATGGTCTCTCTCAAGCAACCCTGCAACTAAGATACAAGAAGTCTCTTGTGTCCCCAACACACCTAATACAACTAGGAGTTGTATAGGTGCACTAGTTCGGCGAAGAGATGGTAAAATATGGATGATAGGAGTGGCAAAGCAAAGTAATATAAATCTGTAATAAAAAGTGCAGCAAGCAAACAAGTGGTAAATGTGAGCACAAATGGTATTGCAATGGTGGAAACAAGGCCTAGGCTTCATACTTTCACTAGTTGCAACTCCCAACAACATTAACATAATCGAATCACATGATATTTCCCATAAAACATGCAATGGAGACGCACCCGGAGGTCATTCCTCCGTGGTCAAGAGAGGACAAGAATTATGTAGGGCTACAAAAGCACACCTCAAAGTTCGTAGTTCTCAATCTAAGGATTTCCCAATGTCATCGCGGCCATCCAAAGAGAGTCCAACAATCACCACAACATATCTAAAGGATAGTCAAAGACAAGCACCAAGAGACTCTCAAACTTTAATCAACACACAAGAGAGGAAATCACTCATGAAAATATTTTTCTAATCCATGTCCAATAGACCGCTGTCACCTTGGTCTCGGGGATTATACTAGATAAAGACAAGTGAGTACATCAATCCAATACATAGAGGAAGGGGAAATATCATGGGATCACCCTAGATTAACATAGCCTATGATCACAACGAAGATCACATCATGGGAGAGAGAGATAACCACATAGCTACTGGTAGAAACCTCAGCCCCGAGGAGGAACTACTCCCGCATCATGGAGGGAGGAAGCAACGTCGATGGAGATGAATCCGGGGGCACTTCCCCGTCCTGGCAGGGTGCCGGCACAGGAATTCTGGTCCCCCGAAGCTTGATGGCGATGGCGGCGGAGATCGGAATTGCGTCTGGAGAAAAGGGGTCTGGAATCAGGGTTTCCTCGACGGGTGTTAAATATATGCCAAAGGGGGTCGCCAGGGGAGCTAAGGGGGGCCCAGGCGCCCCCCCGGCTCGGCCTGGAGGGGGGCCGCGTGGCCAGGGCGCCTGGAGCCCTGGTGGCCCCCTCTGGCCCTACTTTGGCCGCATGGAAACTTCCGGAACGCTGATTTTTTATATATTTTTCCCGGAACTTTTCTGGCAGTTTACGTAATGGGAAAACCTGAAATACAAAAACAGCAGAAAATAGAAACTGGCACTGGGGTGCACTGAGTTAATAGGTTAGTCCAAATATGATCAAAAGTGTATGGAAGTGTATAAATATCATAGCAATATCACACAAAAGAGGCATGGAGCAAGCAGAAATTATAGATACGTTTTGGACGTATCATATACATTTGAGGATGTTCTACCCTGTGATAGTTCGGTTGAGCCGAATACTTATCGATAAGAAAAAAAGAAGAGGAGAACTTTAAAATAAAAAAAGGGATAAGACCTAGACTAAAAAGAAAAAATGTGCTACCGAACTATCCTTAGAATCGTGGGAGCCTAGCAGCGTTCCATTGGTTCGGCTCAAGGCGATTGTCTGATGCATTTCGAAAGCGATAGGCTCCACCGGCGAGTACTTAGTCAATAATGAAGGGGCCCTCTCATCTTGGTTTGAGCTTATCCTTTTTCTTCTCTGGGAGTCATAAGACGAGTTCGCCAACATTGTATGTCTTGGCCCGCACTTCTCTCCTTTGGTATCGCCTGTGTCGGATTTAGGGTTCCGGCAAAACCCTTAAGGTTCGAACTCTGGGGTCTGCACGAGGATCTCTCCTTCCCCCCTAGCCCTTCTACTCGACAGTTCTAGGCCTAGCTCGTCAGATCCAATGAACAAGAGGCACAAGATTTATACTGGTTCGGGCCACCGTTGTGGTGTAACACCCTAATCCAGTGTGTGTGGTGGATTTCCTTGTATGCAGAGGGAGAACTAGTACATGGATGAACTGCCTCCTGGGGAGAGGTGTTCTTGAGCTCGGGTGAGCTTGAGGTGTGTGGCCTTCTATCAGATCAACTTGAGATGATCAACTATGTCCCTAGTGAGATGATCCCAATGTTGGTGGTTGGTCCAATTTATAGTGGCCACGGTTCTGTTCCCAAATATTGAGCGGGAAGGAATCCCACAATGGCCAAATTTGAAGGGGCACAGCTAGTACAAGCTATCCTGACAAAAGGTGGTCTTCGCTGCCAAAGGCTCTGGTGGTGATGCCGCCGTGGGCTCCACGATGACCTTTGTCCTGCAGTCCTGCTGGTCTTGGTCTTGTTGCACTGATATGGAAACCTTTGCATGACGCCTTGAGACTCCGCGCCTACTCCTGCTCCTTTAGCACCGAAGAGGAAACTGGCGCTCTATGCCCGCTCGCGCCCGCCTTGCTTTAGTCGTCACTGCTCACATCACGAGGACCTCACGAGGTGCCCCTTGTCTTGATATCTCCGATCCTCACGAGCCGGCCTGGCGAGGCCACCTTAGGGGATGTCCCGCAACATCCGCCTCGCGAGGCTTGGCCCCTCGCGAGGGTCTTGGGTGTTGCTGAAGAAGTTGGGCCACGCTAGGCCGCCTTGCGAGCCACGTTTTGGGCCGCAAGCAGGCAAGTCTGGGTACCCCCGTTCCCAGAACGCCGACAGTAGGCCCGAGGCCCATGGCGCGCTCGGGCTTGGCTTCGCGGCGAAGCCAAGGGCCAAGTGCGGAGCGCCACGGGCCCCAAATCATGTGGCCTCGTTCGACGCGTGGCACTTGATGGGACATGGGCGTCTCCACTTCCCCATGCAGCCTCGGTGACTGCGCGACTCGCCAAGTCTCTGTGTGCTCATCGGACCATCATTACCCGCATTTATGGGGTCGGCGGTTGGCCTTCCTCTGGCTATAAATAGGGTGGCATGTTGAGCCCTCGTCGCCCATCTCCTTCCTCCATTTCCCTTGCTCTTTCACTTGACCGAACCGCCCATGGCGCCGCCCAGGCAGTACTCGTCCATGGAGAAGGGGAAGGCTCAGCAGGAGGGGCTCGGCTCGCCACCAGCTAAGAGAGGGCGAGACCACCCTCGTAAATGTGCCGCGACCCCTGTTGGGGCCTCGAGCGGGCGTGTGCGGACCCCCACAACACACATAGCTGCCCTTGGTAGCTGCGGCGGCGGTCCTTCGAGTGGCAGGGGCCGTCGCGGTGTTGGCGATCCGATGAACGGCGAGAGGCGCTCTGGGGTTGTCAGACCTCCCCAGCAGCACTCCCACCTGGTAGAGGCAGCGCTGGAGTTCATCGTGTGGTCGGAGAACCCAGCCGGCACCAGGCTCCCACTCCTGTGCTCCTTGGCTGACGAGCTTCTTGACGCGAGCTTCGGCAGCTTTTGCCTATAGGCGGATGGTTGTTGCAGCAGGGCGTCGTGGGTCGTGGTGGAGGTCTCTGCCTCGAGCGCCGTGGCTGTGGCCCGAGGCTGGCAGACGTTCGGCCGCGCGCGCGGTTTGGGCGGCTGATGCACCCTTCACTTCAAGTCCGACGATGACTCGACCCTCTTCGTGAGGGTGTTTGGAGAAGATGGGTGCTGCGTCGAGTGCTGCCCCGAGGACAACGGTGGCAGCGCGGTGCTTGGCATGGGCGATGGTCGCAGCTCGCCCAACTACGGCTGCTCCTCCTTTAGTGGCAGCTCTAGCAGCGGTGGCTATGACCAGCCGCCACGCCTCCGCGCCCGTCTGGAGGGCGGCGCTGGGTCGTCTCGTCATCACACTCGGCTGAAGCATGAAGAGGGATCTGCCTGAGCCCGGGGTGTAGGTCGTCGCGAGCAACTGCGCCCCGAGGGTCACTGTCAGCTGTTCTTGGTCTCTCTTCTTTTACCCTGCATCGTTTGATCAACCAAGCATGGAGCCCTAGGGGGGCATGTACGAACTGTGGCTTCATGACATTTAACACCATGCATAGTGTTCCTGCCTATTGCTGTGCGATCCGTTTTTTACATGTCCTTAGGGTGAGGAGACTTAACTTGATGCGTTCGGGATTGCTCTCATCCCGTGTCGTTTGACTCCCCGCGAGGCTGCAAAAAACTTGTTAGGTTATCATCCTTTACTGTTCGAGGCCTTTCACGTGGGTCGAGCATGATCGACCACCCCTTGTCGTAGTACCCGTGGGGCATGGATGTAATAATGGGGGGCGCGTCAGTTACGAGCCCCTGTTCGGGCGCCTCATGAAGGCTAAAGATGAAGGCACACCGGGGAGAGCGACGTGCAACTGCCGCTCTCCCTGGGCTAGCCCGAAAGCTGGGGGGAAGAACCATAGGGAATTTGAGAGAAGAACCACATAGGGGAATCAAAACCAAACAATCGAGGAACACTAGAATCTTCAGTATTCAAATAAAAGGGAGAAGATAGGAACATGCCAACTCTAGAAAGAAAATGAACAGTCGCGTCCGGCACCTAATCTAGTCTTCTCACCAATGTGGTGCTAAGTGCTGCCACTTGGACGTGGGAGGGAGCCCCCGAGGCCCGAGGGCGGCTCTCCGGAGACTCCGGGGCATGTACAACCTCACTCATTATTATGTGAGAGTGTCACAGGCGGAGATCTTCATAGGTCGGAGCCTTGCTTCACAGGCACCGGGCCTTGGCTTCTCAGGAGCGAGGGCCTTGTTCCTCGCAGGTACGGAGCCTAGTCTTCTCAAGCGCAAGGGCCTTGTTCCTCGCAGGCATGGTGCCTAGTTTTCTCAGGCGCAAGGGCCTTGTTCCTTGCAGGCAGGTAGCCTAGTCTTCTCAGGCGCAAGGGACTTGTTCCTCGCAGGCATGGAGCCTAGTCTTTTGATGTCTACTATGCACCCTTCTTCTTGTTGACGTTGTTGGGCCTCCAAGTGCAGAGGTTTGTAGGACAGTAGCAAATTTCCCTCAAGTGGATGACCTAAGATTTATCAATCCGTGGGAGGCGTAGGATGAAGATGGTCTCTCTCAAGCAACCCTGCAACCAAATAACAAAGAGTCTCTTGTGTCCCCAACACAACCAATACAATGGCAAATCGTATAGGTGCACTAGTTTGGTGAAGAGATGGTGATACAAGTGCAATAAGGATGGTAGATATTGGTTTTTGTAATAAGAAAATATAAAAACAGCAATGTAACTAAAGATAAAAGTGAGCATAAACGGCGTTGCAATGATAGGAAACAAGGCATAGGGTTCATACTTTCACTAGTGCAAGTTCTCTCAACAAGGATAACATAATTGGATCATATTGCTAGTCCTCAACATGCAACAAAGAGTCACTCCAAAGTCACTAATAGCGGAGAACAAACTAGGAGATTATGGTAGGGTACGAAACCACCTCAAAGTTATTCTTTCGGATCGATCTATTCAAGAGGCTGTAGTAACATTCAATCTATCATAGAGTTCATACTAGAATAACACCTTAAGACACAAATCAACCAAAACCCTAATGTCACCTAGATACTCCATTGTCACCTCAAGTATCCGTGGGCATGATTATACGATATGCATCACACAATCTCAGATTCATCTATTCAACCAACACAAAGTACTTCAAAGAGTGCCCCAAAGTTTCTACCGGAAAGTCAAGACAAAAATGTGTGCCAACCCCCAGGCGCAAGGGCCTTGTTCCTCGCAGGCACAGAGCCTAGTCTTCTCAGGCGCAAGGGACTTGTTTCATGGGTAGAACCTCCTGAGGTGCCGGATATTCCATGCGTTCAGGACAGGGATGCCGTCTCCTGTTTCTAGGCGCACAATGCCGGGTGTGGAGACGTGTGTGATCTTGAATGGTCCTTCCCACATGGGCGAGAGCTTGTGCAGTCCTTCTCTGGAGAGGGCCCTCCTTAAAACAAGGTCACCTACCTCAAGCGTCCTGGGGCGAATGTTGCGGCAATGGTACTGCCGCAGCGCCTGCTGGTACCTTGCTGCTCGGACTGAAGCGTCGCACCGGCGCTCCTCCCCCAGCATGTGGTATGTCCCGTGCGCGGCGCGTTGTTGCACTTCGTTGAATGCCAAGACTCACGGCGACCGGTGCCTGACCTCGTGAGGGAGGACTACCTCAGCTCTATAGACAAGGAAGAATGGAGTCTCGCCAGTTGGCTTGGTGGCGGTGGTGCGGATTGACCATAGCACAGACTGGAGATCATCGTGCCAACCCCTTTCGCAAGCTTCGAGCCTCTTCTTGAAGGTCCGGGTCTTGAGGCCCCTGAGGACCTCTGCGTTGGCGCGCTCGGCTTGGCCGTTGCTCCTGGGGTGTGCTACAGAGGCGTAGCAAATCTGTGTTCTGAGGTTAGCACAGTAGGTGCAGTAGGTTGAGGAGCAACTATTTGCTCTTCTGCTCGGGGTGAAGATACCCCGAACAAGCCCCTGAAAGGGTTTTGAGCCATAGTAACAAGTGATAATAAATTTCAGCACACTATATAAATTTTTCCTTACCAAAGGCGCTTCACTCCCCGGCAACGGTGCTAGAAAAGAGTCTTGATGACCCACAAGTGTAGGGGATCTATCGTAGTCCTTTCGATAAGTAAGAGTGTCGAACCCAACGAGGAGCAGAAGGAAATGATAGGCAGTTTTTAGTAAGCTATTTTCTGCAAGCACTGAAATTATAGGTAACAGATAGTTTTGTAATAAGGTAATTGGTAGCAAGTGACAAAAGGTAAAACTAAATAAGGTGCAGCAAGGTGGCCCAATCCTTTTTGTAGCAAAGGAAAATCCTGGACATAGAAATTTGCGAAATACATACGGATCTGAATGTGACAGACCTGTTGACTAAACTTCTCTCACAAGCAAAACATGATCACACCTTATTACTCTTGGGTATTAATCACATAGCGATGTGAACTAGATTATTGACTCTAGTAAACCCTTTGGGTGTTGGTCACATGGTGATGTGAACTATGGGTGTTATTCATATAACGATGTGAACTATTGGTATTAAATCACATGGCGATGTGAGCTAGATTATTGACTCTAGTGCAAGTGGGAGACTGAAGGAAATATGCTCTAGAGGCAATAATAAAGTTATTATTTATTTCCTTATATCATGATAAATGTTTATTATTCATGCTAGAATTGTATTAACCGGAAACTTAGTACATGTGTGAATAGATAGACAAAACAGTGTGTCCCTAGTATGCCTCTACTAGACTAGCTCATTGATCAAAGATGGTTATGTTTCCTAGCCATAGACATGAGTTGTCATTTGATCAACGGGATCACATCATTAGGAGAATGATGTGATGGACAAGACCCATCTGTTAGCTTAGCACTATGATCGTTTAAGTTTTACTGCTATTGCTTTCTTCATGACTTATACATGTTCCTATGACTATGAGATTATGCAACTCCCGAATACCGGAGGAACACTTTGTGTGCTACCAAACGTCACAACGTAACTGGGTGATTATAAAGGTACTCTACAGGTGTCTCCGAAGGTACTTGTTGGGTTGGCGTATTTCGAGATTAGGATTTGTCACTCCGATTGTCGGAGAGGTATCTCTGGGCCCACTCGGTAATGCACATCACTATAAGCCTTGCAAGCATTGCAGCTAATGAGTTAGTTGCAGGATGATGTATTACGGAACGAGTAAAGAGACTTGCCGGTAACGAGATTGAACTAGGTATTGAGATACCGACGATCGAATCTCGGGCAAGTAACATACCGATGACAAAGGGAACAACGTGTGTTGTTATGCGGTTTGACCGATAAAGATCTTCGTAGAATATGTAGGAGCCAATATGACCATCCAGGTTCCGCTATTGGTTATTGACCGAAGATGAGTCTCGGTCATGTCTACATAGTTCTCGAACCCGTAGGGTCCACACGCTTAACGTTTGATGACGATTGGTATTATGAGTTTATGAGTTTTGATGTACCGAAGGAGTTCGGAGTCCCGGATGAGACCGGGGACATGACGAGGAGTCTCGAAATGGTCGAGACGTAAAAATCGATATATTGGACGACTATATTCGGACATCGGAAAGGTTCCGAGTGATTCGGGTATTTTCGGAGTACCGGGGAGTTACGGGAATAGAAGAGAGAGGCCAAAAGGAAGGAGGCGCGTGCCCCCCTTCTAGTCCGAATTGGACAAGGGGTGCAGCCCCCTTTTCCTTCTCCCTCTCCCCCTCTTTCCTTCTCTCCTACTCTGGAAAGGAAAGGGGAATCCTACTAGGACTTGGGAGTCCTAGTAGGACTCCCCACACTTGGCGCGCCCCCTCTAGGGCCGGCCTCTCCCTCCCTCCTTTATATACGGGGGCAGGGGGGCACCCAAAGACACACAAGTTGAATTGTTCCAGCCGTGTGCGGTGCCCCCCTCCACAGAAACACACCTCGGTAATACCGTTGCAGTGCTTAGGAGAAGCCCTGCGCCGGTAGATACATCATATCCGTCACCAGGCCGTCGTGCTGACGAAACTCTCCCGTGAAGCTCAACTGGATCAAGAGCTCGTGGGACGTCATCAAACTGAACGTGTGCTGAACGCGGAGGTGCCGTACGTTCGGTGCTTGATCGGTTGAATCGCGAAGAAGTTCGACTACATCAACCGCGTCACTTGACGCTTCCGCTTCCGGTCTACGAGGGTACGTAGACACACTCTTCCCTCTCGTTGCTATGCATCTGGTAGATAGATCTTGCGTGATCGTAGGAAAATTTTAAAATACTACGTTCCCCAACAGTGGCATCATGAGCCAGGTCTATGCGTAGATGATATGCACGAGTAGAACACAAGTGAGTTGTGGACGATACTAGTCATACTGCTTACCAGCATGTCATACTTTGATTCGGCGGTATTGTTGGATGAAGCGGCCCGGACCAACATTACGCGTACGCTTACGCGAGACTGGTTCTACCGACGTGCTTCGCACATAGGTGGCTGGCGGGTGTCAGTTTCTCCAACTTTAGTTGAATCAAGTGTGGCTACGCCCGGTCCTTGTGAAGGTTAAAACAGCACATACTTGACGAAACATCGTTGTGGTTTTGTATGCGTAGGTAAGAACGGTTCTTGCTAAGCCCGTAGCAGCCACGTAAAACTTGCAACAACAAAGTAGAGGACGTCTAACTTGTTTTTGCAGGGCATGTTGTGATGTGATATGGTCAAGACATGATGAGTTATACGGTTTTGTATGAGATGATCATGTTTTGTAATGTTATCGGCAACTGGCAGGAGCCATATGGTTGTCGCTTTATTGTATGAAATGCAATCGCCATGTAATTGCTTTACTTTATCACTAAGCGGTAGCGATAGTCGTAGAAGCAATAGTTGGCGAGACGACAACGATGCTACGATGGAGATCAAGGTGTCGCGCCGGTGACGAAGGTGATCATGATGGTGCTTTGGAGATGGAGATCAAAGGCACAAGATGATGAAGGCCATATCATGTCACATATTTTGAATGCATGTGATGTTTATCTTATTATGCTTCTTATTTTGCTTAGAACGACGGTAGCATTATAAGATGATCCCTTACTAAATTTCAAGGTATAAGTGTTCTCCCTGAGTATGCACCGTTGCGAAAGTTCGTCGTGCCGAGACACCACGTGATGATCGGGTGTGATAAGCTCTACGTTCAAATACAACGGGTATAAGACAGTTTTGCACACGCAGAATACTCGGGTTAAACTTGACGAGCCTAGCATATGCAGATATGGCCTCGGAACACTGGAGACCGAAAGGTCGAGCGTGAATCATATAGTAGATATGATCAACATAAGATGTTCACCATTGAAACTACTCCATCTCACGTGATGATCGGACATGGTTTAGTTGATTTGGATCACGTGATCATTTAGATGACCGGAGGGATGTCTATCTAAGTGGGAGTTCTTAAGTAATATGATTAATTGAACTTTAATTTATCATGAACTTAGTCCTGGTAGTATTAGCATATCTATGTTGTAGATCAATAGCTCGCGATGTTGCTCCCCGTTTATTTTTCATATGTTCCTAGAGAAAACCAAGTTGAAAGATGTTAGTAGCAATGATGCAGAATTGTTCCGTGATCTGAGGATTATCCTCATTGCTGCACAGAAGAATTATGTCCTTGATGCACCGCTAGGTGACAGACCTATTGCAGGAGCAGATGTAGACGTTATGAACGTTTTGACAAAAGCTCGATATGATGACTACTTGATAGTTTAAGTGCACCATGCTTTACGGCTTAGAACCGGGACTTCAAAAACATTTTGAACGCCACGGAGCATATAAGATGTTCCAAGAGTTGAAATTAGTATTTCATACTCATGCCCGTGTCGAGAGGTATAAGACCTCTGACAGTACTTTGCCTACAAGATGGAGGAGAATAGCTCAACCAGTGAGCATGTGCTCAGATTGTCTGGGTACTACAATTACTTGAATCAAGTGGGAGTTATTCTTCCAGATAAGATAGTAATTGACAAAGTTCTCTAGTCACTATCACCAAGCTAGTAGAACTTCGTGATGAACTATAATATGCAAGGGATGACGAAGGTAATTCCCGAGCTCTTCGCGATCCTGAAATCGGCGAAGGTAGAAATCAAGAAAGAGCATCAAGTGTTGATGGTTAATAAGACCACTTGTTTCAAGTAAAGGGCAAAGGGAAAGAAGGGGAACTTCAAGAAGAATAGCAAGACAGTTGCTACTCCCACGAAGAAACCCAAAGCTAAACTCAAGCCTGAAACTAAGTGCTTCTACTGCAAAGGAAATGGTCACTGGAAGTGGAACTGCCCTAGATATTTGGCGGATAAGAAGGATGGCAAAGTGAACAAAGGTATATTTGATATACAGATTATTGATGTGTATTTTACTAGTGTTCATAGCAACCCCTCGGTATTTGATACTGGTTCAGTTGCTAAAGAGTAGTAACTCGAAATGGGAGTTGCATAATGAACATAAACTAGTTAAAGGATGAAGTGACGACGTGTATTGGAAGTAGTTCCAAGACTGATATGATCATCATCGCACACTCCCTATACTTTCGGGATTAGTGTTGAAACTAAATAAGTGTTATTTGGTGTTTGTGTTGAGCATGAATATGATTTGATCATGTATATTGCAATACGGTTATTCATGTAAGTTAGAGAATAATTGTTGTTCTGTTTACATGAATAAAACCTTCTATGGTCATACACCCAATGAAAATGGTTTATTGGATCTCGATCGTGTGATACACATATTCATAATATTGAAGCCAAAAGATGCAAGGTTAATAATGATAGTGCAACTTATTTGTGGCACTGCCGTTTAGGTCATATTGGTGTAAAGCGCATGAAGAAACTCCATAGTGATGGACTTTTGGAATCACTTGATTATGAATCACTTGGTGCTTGCGAACCATGCCTCATGGGCAAGATGACTAAAACTCCGTTCTCCGGAACCGTGGAGCGAGCAACAGAGTTGTTGGAAATCATACATACTGATGTATGTGGACCAATGAGTGTTGAAGCTCGCGGCAGGTATCGTTATTTTCTGACCTTCACTGATGATTTGAGCAGATATGGGTATATCTACTTAATGAAGCACAAGTCTGAAACATTTGAAAAGTTCAAAGAATTTCAGAGTGAAGTGGAGAATCATCGTAACAAGAAAATAAGAGTTTCTACGATATGATCGTAGAGGTAAAATATTTGAGTTAGCGAGTTTGGCCTTCAATAAAAACAATGTAAAATAGTTTCACTACTCACGCCACCTGGAACACCACAGTGTAATGGTGTGTCCGAACGTCATAACCGTACTTTATTAGATATGGTGCGATCGATGATGTCTCTTACCGATCTACCACTATCGCTTTTGGGGTTATGCATTAGAGACAGCTACATTCACGTTAAATAGGGCACCATCTAAATCCGTGGAGATGACACCGTATGAACTGTGGTTTGACGAGAAACCTAAGCTGTCATTTCTTTAAGTTTGGGACTGCGATGCTTATGTGAAAAAGTTTCAACATGATAAGCTCGAACCCAAATCGGAGAAGTAAATCTTCATAGGATACCCAAAAGAAACTGTTGGGTACACCTTCTATCACAGATCCGAAGGCAAGGTCTTTGTTGCTAAGAGTGGATCCTTTCTAGAGAAGGAGTTTCTCTCGAAAGAAGTGAGTGGGAGGAAAGTAGAACCTGATGAGGTAATTATACCTACTCCTGAATTGGAAAGTAGTACATCACAGAAAATTGTTCCAGTGATTCCTACACCAATTAGTGAGGAAGCTAATGATGATCATGAAACTTCAGATCAAGTTTCTGCTGAACTTCGTAGATCAACCAGAGTTCGTTCCGCATCAGAGTGGTACGGCAACCCGGTTCTGGAAGTCATGTTACTGGACCATGATGAACCTACGAACTATGAGGAAGCGATGATGAGCCCAGATTCCGCAAAATGGCTTGAGGCCATGAAATCTGAGATGGGATCCATGTATGAGAACAAAGTGTGGACTTTGGTTGACTTGCCCGATGATCAGCAAGCCATCAAAAATAAATGGATCTTCAAGAGGAAGACTGACGCTGACGGTAATGTTAATGTTTACAAAGCTCGACTTGTTGCGAAAGTTTTTCAACAAGTTCAAGGAGTTGACTACGATGAGACTTTCTCACCCGTAGCGATGCTTAAGTCTGTCCGAATCATGTTAGCAATTGTCGCATTTTATGAAATCTGGCAATTGGATAACAAAATTGCATTCTTTAATGGATTTATTAAAGAAGACTTGTATATGATGCAACCAGAAGGTTTTGTCAATCCTAAAGGTGCTAACAAAATGTGCAAGCTCCAGCGATCCATCTATGGACTGGTGCAAGCATCTCGGAGTTGGAATATACGCTTTGATAAGTTGATCAAAGCATATAGATTTATACAGACTTGCGGTGAAGCCTGTATTTACAAGAAGTGAGTGGGAGCGCTACAACCTTTCTGATAAGTATATGTGAATGACATATTGTCGATCGGAAATGATGTAGAATTTTCTGGAAAGCATAAAGGAGTGTTTGAAAGGAGTTTTTCAAAGAAAGACCTTGGTGAAGCTGCTTACATATTGGGCATCAAGATCTATAGAGATAGATCAAGACGCTTGATAAGACTTTCGATGAGTACATACCTTGATAAGATTTTGAAGTAGTTCAAAATGGATCAGTCAAAGAAGGAGTTCTTGCCTGACTTGTAAGGTGTGAAGTTGAGTAAGACTCAAAGTCGGACCATGGCAGAAAAATATAGAGAGAATGAAAGTCATTCCCTATGCCTCAGCCATAGGTTCTATAAAGTATGCCATGCTGTGTACCAAACATGTTGTGTACCTTGCCATGAGTTTGTCAAGGGGGTACAATAGTGATCCAGGAGTAGATCACTGTACAGCGGTCAAAATTATCCTTAGTAACTGGATGACTAAGGAAATGTTTCTCGATTATGGAGGTGATAAAGAGTTCGTCGTAAAGGGTTACGCCGATGCAAGCTTTGACACTAAATCCAGATGACTCTAAGTATCAATCTGGATGCGTATTGAAAATGGGAGCAATTAGCTAGAGTAGCTCTATGCGGAGCATTGTAGACATAGAAATTTGCGAAATACATACGGATCTGAATGTGACAGACCTGTTGACTAAACTTCTCTCACAAGCAAAACATGATCACACCTTATTACTCTTGGGTATTAATCACACAGCGATGTGAACTAGATTATTGACTCTAGTAAACCCTTTGGGTGTTGGTCACATGGTGATGTGAACTATGGGTGTTATTCACATAACGATGTGAACTATTGGTATTAAATCACATGGCGATGTGAGCTAGATTATTGACTCTAGTGCAAGTGGGAGACTGAAGGAAATATGCTCTAGAGGCAATAATAAAGTTATTATTTATTTCCTTATATCATGATAAATGTTTATTATTCATGCTAGAATTGTATTAACCGGAAACTTAGTACATGTGTGAATAGATAGAGAAAACAGAGTGTCCCTAGTATGCCTCTACTAGACTAGCTCATTGATCAAAGATGGTTATGTTTCCTAGCCATAGACATGAGTTGTCATTTGATCAACGGGATCACATCATTAGGAGAATGATGTGATGGACAAGACCCATCTGTTAGCTTAGCACTATGATCGTTTAAGTTTTACTGCTATTGCTTTCTTCATGACTTATACATGTTCCTATGACTATGAGATTATGCAACTCCCGAATACCGGAGGAACACTTTGTGTGCTACCAAACGTCACAACGTAACTGGGTGATTATAAAGGTACTCTACAGGTGTCTCCGAAGGTACTTGTTGGGTTGGCGTATTTCGAGATTAGGATTTGTCACTCCGATTGTCGGAGAGGTATCTCTGGGCCCACTCGGTAATGCACATCACTATAAGCCTTGCAAGCATTGCAGCTAATGAGTTAGTTGCAGGATGATGTATTACGGAACGAGTAAAGAGACTTGCCGGTAACGAGATTGAACTAGGTATTGAGATACCGACGATCGAATCTCGGGCAAGTAACATACCGATGACAAAGGGAACAACGTATGTTGTTATGCGGTTTGACCGATAAAGATCTTCGTAGAATATGTAGGAGCCGATATGAGCATCCAGGTTCTGCTATTGGTTATTGACCGAAGATGAGTCTCGGTCATGTCAACATAGTTCTCGAACCCGTAGGGTCCGCACGCTTAACGTTTGATGACGATCGGTATTATGAGTTTATGAGTTTTGATGTACCGAATGAGTTCGGAGTCCCGGATGAGACCGGGGACATGACGAGGAGTCTCGAAATGGTCGAGACGTAAAAATCGATATATTGGACGACTATATTCGGACATCAGAAAGGTTCCGAGTGATTCGGGTATTTTCGGAGTACCGGGGAGTTACGGGAATAGAAGAGAGAGGCCAAAAGGAAGGAGGCGCGTGCCCCCCTTCTAGTCCGAATTGGACAAGGGGTGCAGCCCCCTTTTCCTTCTCCCTCTCCCCCTATTTCCTTCTCTCCTACTCCGGAAAGGAAAGGGGAATCCTACTAGGACTTGGGTCCTAGTAGGACTCCCCACACTTGGCGCGCCCCCTCTAGGGCCGGCCTCTCCCTCCCTCCTTTATATACGGGGGCAGGGGGGCACCCAAAGACACACAAGTTGAATTGTTCCAGCCGTGTGCGGTGCCCCCCTCCACAGAAACACACCTCGGTCATACCGTTGCAGTGCTTAGGAGAAGCCCTGCGCCAGTAGATACATCATATCCGTCACCAGGCTGTCGTGCTGACGAAACTCTCCCGTGAAGCTCAACTGGATCAAGAGCTCGTGGGACGTCATCAAACTGAACGTGTGCTGAACGCGGAGGTGCCGTACGTTCGGTGCTTGATCGGTTGAATCGCGAAGAAGTTCGACTACATCAACCGCGTCACTTGACGCTTCCGCTTCCGGTCTACGAGGGTACGTAGACACACTCTTCCCTCTCGTTGCTATGCATCTGGTAGATAGATCTTGCGTGATCGTAGGAAAATTTTAAAATACTACGTTCCCCAACACTTATTACTTCCCAATGCCTTCCTCTAGGCCCAAATAATGGTGAAGTGTCATGTAGTCGACGTTCACATGACACCACTAGAGGAGAGACAACATACATCTCATCAAAATATAGAACTAAGACCAAACTCACATGACTACTAATAGCAAGACTTCTCCCATGTCCTCAGGAACCAAAGTAACTACTCACGAGACATAATAGTGTTCATGATGAGAGGGGTATTAATATGCATAATGGATCTGAACATATGATCTTCCACCAAATAAACCAACTAGCATCAACTACAAGGAGTAATCAACACTACTAGCAACCCACACGTACCAATCTGAGGTTTGGGTACAAAGATTGGATACAAGAGATGAAGCAGGGTTTGAAAGGAGATGGTGTTGGTGAAGATGTTGATGAAGATAGCCCTCCCCAAGATGGGAGAGTTGTTGGTGATGACGGCAGTGACGATTTCCCCCTCCCGGAGGGGAGTATCCCCGGCAGAACAGCTCTGCCGGAGCCCTAGATTGGTTTCCGCCTCGGTTCCGCCTCGAGATGGCGGCGTCTGGTCTCGAAAGCCTTTCTCTGATTTTTTTTCCAGGTCAAAACGCTTCATATAGGAGAAGATGGGCACCGGGGGCCTGTCGGCTGGCCCTCGAGGCAGGGGGCGCGCCCTGGGAAGGGGGGCACGCCCCCACCCTCGAGGCCAGCCTGTGGCCCCTCTCGCTGGTTTCTTTCACAATATATTTTCTATATTTTCCGAAACGATGTTCTGTGGAGTTTCAGGGCTTTTGGAGTTGTGCAGAATAGGTTTCCAGAGTTTGCTCCTTTTCCAGCCCAGAATTCCAGCTGCCGGCATTCTCCCTCTTCATGTAAACCTTGCAAAATAAGAGAGAAAAGGCACAAGTATTGTGACAAAACATGTAATAACAACCCATAGTGAAATAAATATCAACTTATAAGCATGATGTAAAATGGACGTATCAACTCCCCCAAGCTTAGACCTCGCTTGTCCTCAAGCGAAAGCCGATATCAAAAAATATGTCCACATGTTTAGAGATAGAGGTGTCGATAAAAACAAAATAAGGACATGAGGGCATCATGATCATTCTCATAACAACAACTTATATAAATATAGTCATATGATTCTTATGCTAAAGTAACAATTCATCCACAATATCAAGTATGAATCATAAACCTCATTGGAAACTAACAGACTTTGATCTGTGTCATTGAAGCAATAGCAATTTATCATAACATCGGAAAGAGTCAATATAAGAGCTTTTTAGCAAGCCTACATACTCAACTATCATATAGTCTTTCACAATTGCTCACACTCATGCAATACTTATGTTTATGGAGTTTTAATCGAACACAGAGAAAGATGGGGGCTTATGGTGTTGCCTCCCAACCTTTTACCTCAAGGGTAATATCAACAGTAATAGATCATGAAAACTTACATCCAAGTGGGTATATATGTCTGGATCTTTCCAACACAATGTGCTTGCCAAAGGATAAAATGTAAAAAGGAAAGGTGGATTTCACCTTGACACTTAAGACAAGAATAAAAGATAGGCCCTTCGCAAAGGGAAGCAGAGGTTTTCATGTGTTTTTATGGTTGGATGCACAAAGTCTTAGCACAGAAGAACTTCGCTTTATATTGCCACTTGTGATAAGGACCTTTATTATGCAGTCTGTCGCTTTTATTACTTCCATATCACAAGATCGTATAAAGCTAATTTCTCCCACACTAATAAATCATACATATTTTAGTGGATTTGCAACATGACAACTTACTTGGAAGGATCTTTCTCAATCCATAGGTAGGTATGGTGGACGCTCATGGCAAAATTGGGTTTAAGGATATATTTGGAAGCACAAGTAGTATCTCTACTTAGTGCGAGGAGTTTTGGCTAGCATGAGGGAGAAAGGCAAGCTCAACATGTTGGATGATCCATGACAATATACTTTATTTCGAATATAAGAAGACATAACCCATTATGTTGTCTTCCTTGTCCAACATCAACTCTTTAGCATGTCATACTTTAATGAGTGCTCACAATCATAAAATATGTCCAAGATAGTATATTTGTATGTGAAGCCTCTCTTCTATTATTACTTCCTATTAATTGCAACGATGACCAAAACTATGTTTGTCACCTCCCAACAACTTTTATTTATCATACTCTTGTATGTGAAGTTGTTACTTCCCATAAGATCGATATGATCTCTTTGATACTCTTTATGTTTTCTTTCTTTTTATCATGACCCTAGTGAGGAAATCAAGCCCTTGACTCAACACTAATCTTTATTATATAGCTCACGGACTCGATTACAAAGGATAAAGCTCACAAGGCAAAAGCTCACAAGTAGATCATGCTAACTTTATTCTAATAGATCAAGATACTACCAAAGGGATCTAACTAATTAAAATGGTAAAGGTAGGAGTGATGGTGATACGATACCGGGTTCACTCCCCCAAGCTTGGCGGTTGCCAAGGGGAGTGCCCATACCCATATGATTATGTCTCCTTCTTCGGGGGTGGTGATGATGGAGACTTCTTCCTCAGCTTACGCTTAAGGGCAAAATTTTGCTCCTTTAGCTCATTGATCTCTTGCTCAAGGTTTAATATCTTCTTGCATAATGCCTCCTTGTTTTCCTGCAAGAGGTTAAAAGGGATAAATTCAATCTTAGGTTTCTTTACTCTGTCGGGGAGGCTTAACTTTTTGAACTCCACATGCATGTCCCCCGGTTGAGGTAGTGGGACTTCATCTTCATCCGAGCTAGTCCAATCCTTCTTCTTTAAATCATGGTCCTCTTATTCTTCCGTGGTCCAACCATAATGCTCCAAATCACCATAGACCTTAGGGTCAGCAAGGGAATCAGCCACATAACTTTCTCCCTCCGAATCTTGGGACGACATGTTGCCTTTACCTGCGACAGAAACGGCTCGAAACAAGAATAGAGGATTTTTGCGTGATACAGAGGTGAAAACCTTTGGGTGTATATATAATGATTTTTCCCGAACGAAAGGAGTAACTCACAAGAAAACGGAGTCCGGGGGACACACGGGGTGTCCTCGAGGCAGGGGGGACGCCCTGGGAAGGGGGCGCGCCCCCCACCCTCGAGGAGGCCCCGTGTCTCCTCCGGACCGCGATTTATTTTTCTATTTTTCTAAATATTCCAAAACGGAGAAAAATTACCTTTAGAACTGTTTTGGAGTCGGTTTACTTACTGTATCACATACCTTTTCCTTTTCGGAGGCTGAATCGTTCTGGAAACTGTCCCTTATGTATTCCTCCGGGGTTATGGTTTCAATAATATTAGTTTCAACATTTATAGGATTACCTGAGATATAATGTTTGATCCTTTGACCATTCACCACCTTCGAATTAGTGCCTTCGAAGTTGTTGATTTTTATGGCACCGGAACGATAGACCTCCTCGATAATGTAAGGTCCTTCCCACTTGGAGAGAAGCTTTCCTTCAAAAAACATTAAACGAGAGTTGAATAGCAAGACATAATCACCTACGTGAAACTCATGCTTTTGTATCCTTTTGTCATGCCATCTTTTAACTTTTTCTTTAAACAGCTTGGCATTCTCATAGGCCTGGGTTCTCCACTCATTGAGACAGCTAATGTCAAATAACCTCTTTTCACCGGCACGTTTGAAATTGTAGTTGAGCTCTTCAATAGACCAATATGCCTTATGTTCTAGCTGAAGAGGTAAGTGACATGCTTTTCCATATACCATCTTATATGGAGACATACCCATAGGATTTTTGTATGCAGTTCTATAGGCCCATAATGCATCATCTAGTTTCTTGGACCAATTCTTTCTAGACCTATTAAATGTCTTTTGCAAGATTAATTTCAACTCCCTATTACTTAGTTCTACTTGACCATAGTCTGTGGGTTATAAGGTGATGCAATTCTATGGTTGACATCATACTTAGCAAGCATCTTACGGAAAGCACCATGAATAAAGTGTGAACCACCATCAGTCATTAGATATCGAGAGACTCCAAACCTCGGAAATATAACTTCTTTAAGCATCTTAATAGAGATGTTATGATCAGCACTACTAGTTGGAATAGCTTCTACCCACTTAGTAACGTAATCAACAGTAACTAAAATATGTGTGTACCCATTAGAGGCAGGAAAAGGTTCCATATAATCAAAGCCCCAAACATCAAATGGTTCAATAACGAGTGAATAATTCATAGGCATTTCTTGACGTCTACTAATATTACCAATTCTTTGACATTCATCACAAGATAAGACAAACTTACGGGCATCCTTGAAGAGAGTAGGCCAATAAAAACCAGATTGCAATACCTTGTGTGCAGTTCTATCTCCCGCATGGTGTCCTCCATAAGCTTCGGAGTGGCACTTGCGTAGGATCTGTTCCTATTCATGCTCAGGTACACAACGTCTAATAATACCATCTACTCCTTCTTTATAAAGATGTGGGTCATCCCATAAGTAATGTCTCAAATCATAGAAGAACTTTTTCTTTTGCTGGTATGTGAAGCTAGGAGGTATAAACTTAGCAACAATATAATTAGAATAATCAGCATACCATGGAGCAGTACGAGAAGTACTTATGACAGCTAGTTGCTCATCGGGAAGCTATCATCAATAGGTTGTGGGTCATCAAGTATATTCTCTAACCTAGACAAGTTATCTGCTACGGGGTTCTCAGCTTCCTTTATATCAATAATATGCAAGTCAAATTCTTGCAGCAAGAGAACCCATCTAAATAGTCTAGGTTTAGCATCTTTCTTTTCCATAAGATATTTGATAGCAGCATGATCAGTGTGAATAGTTACTTTAGAATCAACGGTGTAGGGTCTAAACTTATCACAAGCAAATACAACTGCTAAAAATTCTTTCTCGGTGGTAGCATAATTTCTTTGGGCACTATCTAGATTTTTACTAGCATACTGGATAACATTCAATTTCTTATCAACTCTTTGCCCTAGAACAGCTCCTACGGCATAATCACTAGCATCACACATAATCTCAAAGGGTAAATTACAGTCAGGAGGCTGGACAATAGGTGCAGAGATCAATGCTTTCTTAAGTATTTCAAATGCTTCTGGACAATCATCATCAAAGACAAAAGGAATATCTTTCTTTAAGAGATTAGTAAGAGGCCTGGAGATTTTGGAGAAGTCCTTAATGAACCTCCTATAAAACCCGGCATGACCAAGGAAGCTTCGTATACCTTTTATATCCTTTGGGCATGGCATCTTTTCAATAGCATCAACTTTAGCCTTGTCAACTTCAATACCTCTTTCAGAAATTTTATGTCCCAAGACAATGCCTTCATTAACCATAAAGTGGCACTTCTCCCAACTCAAGACAAGGTTAGTGTCTTCACATCTCTGCAAAACTCGATCAAGGTTGCTTAAGCAATAATCAAAAGAAGTTCCGTAAACGGAGAAATCGTCCATGAAAACCTCAACAATCTTTTCACAAAAGTCAGAAAATATAGCCAGCATGCATCTTTGAAAGGTAGCAGGTGCATGACATAAACCAAAAGGCATACGTCTATAAGCAAAGGAACCGAAAGGACAAGTAAAGGTGGTCTTTTCTTGATCCCCTTTTGACATAGGCATTTGAGAGAAACCAGAATAACCATCTAGAAAGCAGAAATGAGTATGTTTGGATAACCTCTCTAGCATTTGATCAATAAATAGCAAGGGGTAATGATCTTTCTTAGTGGCTTTATTTAACTTACGGAAATCAATTACCATCCTATAACCTGTAACTATTCTTTGTGGGATCAATTCATCTTTATCATTAGGGACGACAGTCATACCTCCTTTCTTAGGAACACAATGGACAGGACTTACCCACTGGTTGTCAGCAACTGGATAGATAATACCTGCCTCTAGAAGCTTTAGTATTTCTTTCCTTGCCACTTCTTTCATCTTTGGATTTAACCGTCACTGATGATCAATAACTGGTTTAGCATTTTCTTCCAATTTGATCTTGTGTTGACATATAGTGGGACTAATGCCCTTCTTTCATCAGAGTTTTCAATAACCTTTCTTCTTCCCGCTTTGAAAGGTTAGCACTAATAATAATAGGATATATCTTCTTTTCATCAAGATAAACATACTTCAGATTATCAGGTAAAGGTTTAAGTTCAAACACGGGATCACCCTTGGGTGGAGGAGGATCCCCTAGGATTTCAACAGGCAAGTTGTTTTTCAATACGGGTCCCTGTTTAAATAATATTTCATCTATTTCCCTTCTCTCATTCATATGCATATCATTTTAATGGTTTAGGAGGTTTTGTTCTAAAGGATCATTAGGTGGGACGGGAATAGAAGCAAGACCCATAATTTCATCTTTACTGGGTGCTGCCTTTTCAAGGGGTTGTCTACGGAATTTAGCAAAGTTAAAATCAAGAGACATATCCCCTAAGCCAATCGTAACAATGTCTTTCACACAGTCTATCTTGGCATTAACGGTATTCAAGAAGGGTCTACCAAATATAATGGGACATAATGCATCTTGTGGGGAACTAAGAACAAGAAAATCAGCAGGGTATTTAACCTTCCCACACAAGACTTCAATATCTCTAACAATCCCAACTGGTGAAATATTATCTCTATTAGCAAGCTTAATAGTAACATCAATCCCTTCTAACTCAACAGGTGCAATGTCATGCATAATTTTGTTGTACAGATCAAGATGGATGATACTCGCACTAGCACCTACGTCACATAAACCATGATAGCAATGATCTCCTATCTTGATAGAAATAACGGGTAAGCCCACAACAGGTTTATGTTTATTCCTAGCATTGGGTTTGGCTATCCTAGCAGACTCTTCTTGGAGATAAATAACATGTCCATCTAAATCTTCTACCAAGAGATCTTTAACCATAGCAACACTAGGTTCAACTTTAATTTGCTCAGAGGGTGTAGGTGTTCTAGTATTACTCTTACGAACTATAGTTGAGGCTTGAGCATGATCCTTTATCCTAACAGGGAAAGGTGGTTTCTCAATATAAGCGGCAGGTATAACAGGATCAACATTATAAGTGATAGTCTTTTCTTCAACTTTAATAGGTTTAACTACTTTTACTTCAATAGGGCGATGATATTTAAACCACTTCTCCTTGGGGAGATCAACATGAGTAGCAAAGAATTCACAAAAAGAAGCTACTATCTCATAGTCAAGTCCATATTTAGTGCTAAACTCACGAAAAACATCGGTATCCATAAAAGCTTTAACACAATAAAACTTAGGGGTCATACCTGACTCCTTACCTTCGTCGAGATCCCAATCTTCAGAGTTGCGTTTAATTCTTTCCAATAAATCCCATTTGAAGTCAATAGTCTTCATCATAAAAGAGCCAGAACAAGAATTATCGAGCATGGTGCGATTATTGAGAGAAAGCCGAGCATAATTTTTTTGGATGATGATCTTTCTTGAAAGCTCATGATTGGGGCATGAATATAACATTGACTAAAGCCTCCCCCGAGCTTGAGCGATGCTTTCTCCTTTGCGAGGCCAGAAATTATAAATATAATTGCGATCACGATGAACCTGGTGCATAGGGTAGAACTTCTGATGAAATTCCAACTTCGGACGATTATAGTTCCTTGATCCCATATCATCGCATAGCCTAAACCATGTCAATGGATCTCCCTTCAAAGATAAAGGGAAGACCTTCTTCTTGATAACATCCTCGGGCATACCTGCAAGCTTAAACAATCCACAAACTTCATCCACATAGATTAGATGTAAATCGGGGTGTAGTGTCCCGTCTCCTGTATAGGGATTTTCAAGCAGTTTCTCTATCATACCCGAAGGAATCTCAAAGCAAACATTTTCAATAGGTGCAGTAGGTTGAGGCGCAACTCTTTGCTCTTCTTCTCGGGGTGAAGATACCCCGAACAAGCCCCTCAAAGTATTTTGAGCCATAGTAACAAGTGACAATAAATTTCAGCACACTATATAAATTTTTCCTTACCAAATTCCACTTACCAAAGGCGCTTCACTCCCCGGAAACGATGCCAGAAAAGAGTCTTGATGACCCACAAGTGTAGGGGATCTATCGTAGTCCTTTCGATAAGTAAGAGTGTCGAACCCAACGAGGAGCAGAAGGAAATGATAGGCAGTTTTCAGTAAGGTATTTTCTGCAAGCATTGAAATTATAGGTAACAGATAGTTTTGTAATAAGGTAATTGGTAGAAAGTGACAAAAGGTAAAACCAAATAAGGTGCAGCAAGGTGGCCCAATCCTTTTTGTAGCAAAGGACAAGCCTGGACAAACTCTTATATAAAGGAAAGCGCTCCCGAGGACACATGGGAATTATCATCAAGCTAGTTTTCATCACGATCGTCTGATTTGCGTTCGGTACTTTGATAATTTGGTATGTGGGTGGACCGGTGCTTGGGTGCTGCCCTTACTTCGACAAGCCTCCCACTTATGATTAACCTCTAATGCAAGCATCCGCAACTACAAAAGAAGTATTAAAGTAAACCTAACCACAGCCTGAAACATGTGGAGCCAAATCAGCCCCTTACGAAGCAACGCATAAACTAGGGTTTAAGCTTTTGTCACTCTAGCAACCCATCATCTACTTATTACTTCCCAATGACTTCCTCTAGGCCCAAATAATGTTGAAGTGTCATGTAGTCGACGTTCACATGACACCACTAGAGGAGAGACAACATACAGCTCATCAAAATATAGAACGAAGACCAAACTCACATGCCTACTAATAGCAAGACTTCTCCCATGTCCTCAGGAACCAAAGTAACTACTCATGAGACATAATATTGTTCATTATCAGAGGGGTATTAATATGCATAATGGATCTGAACATATGATCTTCCACCAAATAAACCAACTAGCATCAACTACAAGGAGTAATCAACACTACTAGCAACCCACAGCTACCAATCTGAGGTTTGGGTACAAAGATTGGATACAAGAGATGAAATAGGGTTTGAGAGGAGATGGTGCTGGTGAAGATGTTGATGAACATAGCCCTCCCCAAGATGGGAGAGTTGTTGGTGATGACGGCGGTGACGATTTCCCCCTCCCGGAGGGAAGTATCCCTGGGAGAACAGCTCTGCCGGAGCCCTAGATTAGTTTCCGCCTCGAGACGGCGGCGTCTCGTCCCGAAAGCCTCTCTCTGATTTTTTTTCCAGGTCAAAACGCTTCATATAGGAGAAGATGGGCACCAGGGGCCTGCCGTCTGACCCTCGAGGCAGGGGGCGCGCACCCCACCCTCGAGGCCAGCCTCTGGCCCCTCTTGCGGGTTTCTTTTGCCATATATTTTTTATATTTTCCGAAACGATGTTCTGTGGAGTTTCAGGGATTTTGGAGTTGTGCAGAATAGGTTTCCAAAGTTTGCTCCTTCCAACCCAAAATTCCAACTACCGGCATTCTCCCTCTTCATGTAAACCTTGCAAAATAAGAGAGAAAAGGCATAAGTATTGTGACGAAACATGTAATAATAGCCCATAGTGCAATAAATATCAACTTATAAGCATGATGCAAAATGGATGTATCAGTGCTCGATGAGGATGGAGCCCGGACTCTCCTGCGGCTGTGTGAGCTGGGATGGTGTCCCAGGAGTTTGGTCGTGGGCTGGGTCAGTCTCGGCCTCAGAGAGGTCAGCTTGTATGTCGCGGCCACCTTCCGACCCCGTCGGGACCTCGGGAGTTCCCTCCTTGGGCTGTAGGGCCTTGTCTTAGCACTCCTCTCGAACGGCCACAAGTGCCGCACTAGCTGAATGTGGTGTCGCGGCCAGGTAAAGCACCAATGGCTCTTGAGGCTTGGGTGCCACCATCACCGGAGGGCTGGTGAGGTATATTTTGATATCTTCGAATGCTGCATCAGCCTCAGGGGTCCATTCAAACGGGCTCTTCCTTTTCATCAGCTTGAAGAAGGGGAGGGCTCTCTCCCCCAGCTTGGAAATGAAACGCTCCAGCGACGTTACGCAGCCAGCTAGCTTCTGCATGTCCTTGAGGTTCTTGGGCGGGATCATTTTTCTATGGCCTTGACTTTCTCGGGGTTTGCCTGATTCCTCGGTGCGACATGAGGAAGCCCAAGAGCTTGCCTGAAGGAACTCCGAACACACACTTCTCCGGGTTGAGCCGCAAGTCTACCTTGCGTAGGTTGGTGAAAGTCTCTTCCAGATCTGTGATAAGGGTGGAGGCCTCCTAAGATTTCACTATTATGTCATCCACATATGCCTCAACGTTCCTCCCGAGCTACTTCCCCAGTGCGATGTGCATCAACCGCTGGAAGGTTGCTCCTGCATTCCGTAACCCGAACGGCATGTAGGTGTAGCAGTACACCCCACACGGGGTGAGGAAGGCAATTTTCTCGACGTCTTGCAGCACCATCTTGATTTGGTGGTATCCTGAGAAGGCGTCCAGGAAACACAGCAAGTCGCACTCAGCGGTGGAGTCGACAATTTGACCGATGTGTGGCAGAGGGAACGGATCTTGCGGGCAAGCTTTGTTGAGGTTGGTGAAGTCGACGCACATGCGCTCTTTTCCTCCTTTCTTGGGCACGACAACGGGATTTGCCAGCCACTCCGGGTACCAGACTTCGCGGATGACACCTGCCGCTTCTAACTTACACGTCTCCTGCATGATGAAGGACTGCTTCTCCGTGGATTGGCGCCTGGCCTTCTGCTTCACAGGGTGCATGGTAGGGCACACGTTTAGGTGATGCTCGATCACCTCTCTTGGGACCCCACTAGGTCCTTGGGTTCCCATGCGAACACGTCCCTGTTCGCGCGCAGGAATCCAACCAGCGCCTTCTCCTGAGCTGGGGGAAGGCCAACTCCTATGGTGCAGGCGACGCCTGACAGCTCATCTTCATTCACCGCCACCTGTTTTGTCTCGGCTTGGTCTTGGGAGAAAAGTTGTTTTTTCTTGGCTGGGGCAGCCCCCTTGGTCCCAGGGGCGGCTTCCTCGGCAGGCCGCGCTACCGCAGCGGTCCGGAAGACACGCGTGAGGGCCGCTATGGCTCCTTTGGCGTCCCCCTTCACGGTAAGGACCGTGCGGCTCCTTTGGCATCCCCCGTCACGGTAAGAACCGTGCGGCTCCCCGGCATCTTCATGAGGTTATAGGCCGAGTGGGTTGCGGCCATGAACTGAGCCTGCTCCGGGTACACGAGGATGGGGTTGTACGGGAGACCGATTCGGGCGACGTCGAAGTCAATCAGCTCGGTGCGGTAGTTGTCTCGGGTGCCAAAGGTGACTGAGAGGCGGAACTGCCCTAGGGGGCTGGTAGAACCACTGCCGACCCCAGAGAAGGGCTTGGTGGGGCGTAGCCGCTCGAGTGGCACCTGGAGTAAGCTGAAAGCTTCCACCGAGAGTACGTTGAGGCTAGCCCCACCGTCGATGAGGGTCTTGGTGATGGCCACGTTGCAGATGGTGGGGGTACAGAGCATCGGGAGAGGGCCGGAGCCCGTGGTGGAGGCAGGGTGGTCTCCTGAGTTGAAGGCGAGGTCGGCCTTGGGAGCAACCCACCCAAGATGAGCCCCCTTGCATAAGGAGGTGACTCCCGTCTGGCGAAAGATCTGCTTGATGTGTCGGCTGGAGGGTGGTGCTTGGGAGCCGCCGAGGAGGGTCGCGACGGCGTGGGGCATCGGAGCCCCGAAGTGCGCGAGGATGAGGCCACACAGGTCTTCCCAGGATGCCATGGAGAATTCTGGCAAGCTGAAAAACCAGACCCGTGGCACATCGTTGAGCGCCATGGGGAGCCAGCTGGCCATGACCTTGTCATCGCCGTTGGCTGCCGAGATGGCTTCCTCATAGGCCTGGAGGAAGACAAGCGGATCGGCCGCACCGTCGTAGCACGGCGGCAGATTTGGCCTGAACTTGGGTGGCCACTGTACCCGTCGCAAGGCGGGGGCGAAAGCCCGGTGGCCAGGAGCGTCGCCGCGCGCGGCCACCAAGCCCGTTGGAGGAGGGGCGCCCGCCATAAGAACTTGATGAGCGGAGAGTGGGATGGACGAGGAGAAAGCTTAGGCACATCCCCTACCTGGCGCGCCAAATGTCGGATTTAGGGTTCCGATAAAACCCTTAAGGTTCGAGCTCAAGGGTGCGCACGAAGATCTCTCCTTCCGCCCTAGCCCTTCTACTCGGCAGTTCTAGGCCTAGCTCGTCAGATCCGATGAACAAGAGGCACAAAATTTATACTAGTTCGGGCCACCGTTGTGGTGTAACACCCTAATCCAGTGTGTGTGGTGGATTGCCTTGTCGACAGAGGGAGAACTAGTACATGGATGAACTGCCTCCTGGGGAGAAGTGTTCTTGAGCTCGGGTGAGCTTGAGGTGTGTGGCCTTCTATCAGATCAACTTGAGATGATCAACTCTGTCCCTGGTGAGATGATCCCAATGGTGGTGGCTGGTCCTATATATTTATAGTGGCCAGGGTTCTCTTCCCAAATATTGAGCCGGAAGGAATCCCACAATGGCCAAATTTGAAGGGGGCAACTAGTACAAGCTATCCTGACAAAAGGTGCTCTTCGCTGCCAAAGGCTCTGGTGGTGACGCCGTCGTGGGCTCCGCGATGACCTTCGTCATGCAGTCCTGCTGGTCTTGGTCTTGTTGCACTGATATGGAAACCTTTGCCGGACGTCTCGGGAGTCCGCGCCTGCTCCTGCTCCTCTAGCACCGAATAGGAAACTGCGCTCTGCACCCGCTGGCGCCCGCCTGGCTTTAGTTGTCACTACTCACGTCATGAGGACCTCGCGAGGTGCCCCTTGTCTTGATATCTCCGATCCTCACGAGCCGGCCTGGCGAGGTCGCCCCAGGGGATGTCCCGCGCTGTCCGCCTCGTGAGGCTTGGCGCCTCGCGAGGGTCTTGGGTGTTGCTGAAGAAGTTGGGCCATGCTAGGCCGCCTTGCGAGCCACGCTCTGGGCCGCAGGCAAGCAAGTCTAGGTACCCCCATTCCCAGAACGCCGACAGCCTGGGCTGTTGTTGATAAAATGCGGAACAAGCCTGCGCGATATCGCGCTCTTCTTCAAGGTTGTCTAGGTCGTCCTGCCGATCGAGCTCGGCCTCTCGCTCTTCATACATGCGCACTCGAGGTGTGTCATGAATAATATCGCAGGGCAAAATAGCCTCTGTGCCGTACACCATGAAAAAATGTGTGTATCCGGTTGTCTGGTTAGGTGTGGTCCACAACCCCCAGAGTACAAAGTCGAGCTCCTCCACCCAGTGTTTATCTAACTCCTGTAGGGAGCGCACTAGTTGGGGTTTAATGCCGCTCATTATCAAGCCATTGGCTCTTTCGACCTGACCGTTCGTTTGAGGATGGTACACAGAGGCGTAATCAAGTTTAATGCCTAACTTAGCACACCAATTTTTCACCTCGTAAGCTGTGAAGTTGGAGCCGTTATCTGTGATAATACTGTGCGGGACACCATAACGGTGTACTACACCAGATATAAAATCTATCACTGGCCCTGCCTCAGCTATTCGGACTGGCTTGGCTTCTATCCATTTAGTGAATTTGCCCACCATGACTAGTAAATATTTCTTTTATGCCTTCCCCCTTTAAGAGGTCCGACCATATCCAGCCCCTAGACCGCAAAGGGCCGGGTAATGGGGATGGTTCTGAGAGCGGTGGGAGGCATATGACTTTGATTTGCCAAAAGCTGGCATCCAACACAATGTTGGACTAGGGTCCGTGCGTTTGCGCGCGCAGTTGGCCAGAAGAAACCAGTTAGGAAAGCCTTGCTTACAAGAGCTCGGGATGCGGCATGATGGCCGCCCATGCCAGCATGTATTTCGGCTAGAAGTTGTCGTCCCTCCTCTTCAGAGATGCATCGTTGGAGAATACGAGTAGTGATTTTCTTGTATAGTTCACCTTCATGAACCTTATAGGCTTTAGAGCATCAAATTGTGTGGCGGGCCTCATTTTGGTCATGGAGGAGCTCTTGCCTATTAAGGTAGGCTAGGAAAGGCTCGGTCCAGGGGGCTATAACAGCCATCATCTCGTGAGCCTAAGATGTTATTTCCATGTCTGGGTCCCTGATGATGTTTGTATTGAGTTCGGCTTGGGGCTTGTTTGGGTCTGGATTAGCGTCTTTGCTCTCATCCTGCCATGTTATTGATGGATTGAACATCCTTTCCACGAAGGTGTTAGGCAGGACTGGGTCACGTTTAGCGCCCATACAAGCAAGTATATCCGCTGCCTAGTTACTGTCCCGAGCTACATGGTGAAATTCCAGCCCCGCAAATCGAGCCGATATTTTTAATATGGCATTTCGATAATCTGCCATCTTTGAATCATTTGCATCAAATTCTCCGTTTACCTGAGGTATGGCGAGGTTTGAGTCTCTGCGCACCTCGAGGCATTCTATACCCATAGATACGGCCATGCGGAGACCGTGCAGTAGTGCCTCGTATTCGGCCGCGTTGTTTGAGTCCGTGTACATGATCGGCAGTATGTAGTGGACTGTATCCCCTGTTGGAGATATCAAGATGACGCAGGCCCCCAATCCGGCTAGCATTTTGGAGCCATAGAAATACATGGTCTAGTGGGAGTATGATCCATACTCTATAGGGACTTCGGCTTGAGTCCATTCCGCTACGAAGTTGGCCAACACCTGGGACTCAATAGTCTGGCGTGGTTTGTATGTTATTTCGAACGGTAAGAGCTCGATGGCCCATTCGGCTATGTGCCCAGTGGCGTCTTTATTGTTTATGATATCGTTGAGAGGTACTTCGGATGCCACTGTAATTGAACACTCTTGAAAGTAGTGTCGGAGCTTCCGAGATGCCATGAATACCGCATAGGCAATTTTCTGGTAATGGGGGTATCATGATTTGCATGGTGTGAGAACCTCGGATACATAGTATACGGGTTTTTGGACGGGGAATTTATGTCCCTCTTCGTCTTGTTTTACGACGAGAACTGCACTCACTACCTGGTGAGTGGCTAAGATATAAAGCAGCATTGGTTCGCCAACACCCGGAGTGGCTAGGATTGGGTTGCCCGCCAATAGGGTTTTTATTTCCTCCGATCCGGCCGTGGCCGCATCCGTCCATTCAAAGTTGTCTGTGCGCCTTAGCAGACTATAAAGTGGTAGTGCTTTCTCTCCTAATTTGGAGATAAAGCGGCTCAAGGCCGCTATGCAACCTGATAGCTTTTGCACTTGTTTTAGATCGGTTGGTGTAGTTAGCTGTGACAGGGCCTGGATTTTAGTTAGGTTCACTTCAATTCCTCTATGGATACGATGAACCCTAATACCTTTTCGGTCGGAATGCCAAAGACGCATTTTTCCGGATTGAGCCGTATGTCATATGTTCCTAGGTTATCGAACGTAAGGCGGAGATCATCCACCAATGTTTCGACGTGTTTAGTCTTGATGACTACGTCGTCAACATATGCCTCCACTGTCTTGCCAATTTGTTTCTCTAAGCATGTTTGAATCATGTGTTGATTTGTGGCACCCACGTTTTCGAGTCCAAATGTCATAGTGTTGAAGCAAAAGGGGCCGTACAGAGTGATGAATGTCATAGCGTCCAGATCGGATTCCTTCATTTTTATTTGATGGTATCTGGAGTAAGCATCGAGGAAACACAATGAGTCATGTCCTGCAGTTGCATCAATAATTTGACCGATACGGGGCAGTGGAAAGGGATCCTTAGGGCAAGCCTTGTTTAGGTCTGTTAAGTTGACACAAAGGCGCCAGGATTTGTCCTTCTTTGGTACCGTGACTAAGTTGGCTAGCTAGTCCGGGTGTTTGATTTCCCTTATGAATCCGGCTTCCAGTAATTTGGCCAGCTCTTCCCCCATAGCTTGTCTTTTTGGTTCGGAAAATCGTCGTAGTGACTGCTTGACTGGCTTGAACCCTTTGATGGTGTTGAGGCTGTGTTCGGCCAGCCTACGTGGGATTCCCAGCAAGTTTGAAGGATGCCAAGAGAATATGTCCCAGTTTTCGCGAATGAAGGCGCGCAAAGCGCTATCTACCACCGGGTCCAGTTGTGCCCCGATGGATGCCGTCTTATTGGGGTCCGTCGAGTGCACTTGGAATTTTACAATTTCATTTTCTGGCTTAAAAGAGGTAGATTTTAATATTTTGTCAAGGACTACGTTGTCCATGTCCACCGTTGATCGTAAGGTGGTTAATTCTTCGGCTGCGAGGGCCCTGGCATTTTGAGCTTCATGTACCCGTAATGGGGTATAGCTTGAAAGCGTGAGAAAGCGTCCCGCCCTAGAAGGGTGTGGTATGCGCTGTTGAAGGGGACAATGTGGAAGAGTAGTTCCTCCGACCTGTAGTTCTTGGGTTTCAGAATACTACATCAAACTTAATGCTTCCCGAACACCGGGCTTCCCAGCTAGGAATGATTCATCGAAAGGTTGTATTACTTTGTTCAATGCAGGATTTATCGACCTGCATTTTTGCAAGCGTGTCCTCATATATGAGGTTGAGTCTGCTGCCCCCGTCCATCAGTACTTTGGTGAGGCGGAAGCCATCTACTATTGGGTTTAGTATAAGAGCGGTTGTGGCTCAGACCGGGCGGACTCGTGGTTCGTCTTCGGCAGAAAAGGTGATTGTGTGTTGTTCCATGGGCTTGGAGTGCTGATTTGATGGCCCTCGGCAAGTTCGCGATTTGCTCTCTTGCGCCGGTTGTTTGAGGAGAACGTCTCGAAGACAGTGAAGACATCGAGGTCTTTCTCCCCTAGCATTGCGGGGGCGAGGATTGCTTCACCGCTCTTTGGTACCTGCCGGAGTATCCAACATGCTTTAAGGCAATGGTTTGGGATATTGTTCGGGTAGGCATGTATTTGGCAAGGTTTATCCAACAATTTTTCCAAAATGGACCTGTGTCCTGTGAAAGGTCTGTTTTTCTTGCCACTGTGTATGTTATCGGATGCCCTGCTAGGGTATGTCTGTTTCGCTTTAGCGGCGTGTCGTCCGAAGATGGACTATGCCAGAGGTGTATTCTGGGCTTTCCAAATGTTTTCCATATCACAGTACTTTCGTACCAAATGCGATAGTTCTGCAAAGCTGCATATTCGACTGCGATTGAGGGCGTTCAAGACTCCCTCGTCCGTACAATTGCGGTAAAATATGGGCACCGTGTCGTCGTCGCAGCAGTCCTTAATCTTGTTTTTAACAAGTAGGAATCTGGCCCAGAAGTGATGAACCGTCTCTTGGAGATCACATATGTCCGGTAATCTGGAGTTACTTGGAGAGTGTGTACTGTGGTGGGTGGGTGTGGATAAATTTGAGTCCCGGCCCAGCATAGTGTCCGGGGTTTGTGCAACCTCTGGTGTGGACGATCTGGGCCCAGCAGTATCCGAACGTTCCGCGGGCCCGGCGTCTGTCCCAGAGCTCAAAGGGCACAGAGTGCCACCTGACAGAGCTGTGTTCGGCTCGATGGGTTTGGACATCCGAATAGCTCCAGTCTCCATTTTGAGAGGAGAAGTATTTTCGGCTTGGTCCTCGATTGCCACCACCAGGTGAGTGATCGGGTTGGAATTGATTTCCTCATGACCTGATTTAGGCCCGATCTGATCATCTGGCGTTGAAAGCCCCAGGACGGCGATGCGGTCCAGCAGCTCATTTAAAGACAAGTAATCCACCGAAATCGCGTCATCGGAGTGGTCGGAGCCAATATAGGAGTGGTGCTCGATGCCCGCAGGAAGTGCGGCCGGCCTGGCGGCCATGCGGGCGCATATAGCAAACCCGACGGGCTGGAGGATCTGTCCCATTGCCAATGTGATGCCCCCAATTTGACCGTACACTAATCATGCATGGAAATGTGTACGACCAAGATCAGGGACTCACTGGAAGATATCACAACACAACTCTAGACACAAATTAAAATAATACCAGCTTTATATTACAAGACAGGGGCCTCGAGGGCTCGAATACATAAGCTCGAATACACAAGAGTCAGCGGAAGCAACAATATCTGAGTACGGACATAAGTTAAACAAGGTGCCATAAGATGGCTAGCACAAATTTAGCAACGATCGAAAAGGCAAGGCCTCCTTCCTGGGACCTCCTAACTACTCCTCGAAGCCGAACTCCACGTAGAAACATCCTCGGGATCCTCTGGCTCCTAGACTCCATCATCTGGTTGCATCATCTGAGAAGAAAGGAAAAAGGGGGGAAGGGGGAGAAAGCATCGTGAGTACTCATCCAAATTACTCACAGGCAAGGACCTACACTACATATGCAAAGGTATATGTGTAAAAGGGGTAATATATGTGGGCTAAACTACAGAATGCCAGAATGAGAGGGGGATAGCTAATCCAGTCAAAGACTACGCTTCTGGCCGCCTCCATCTTGCAACAGTAGAAGAGAGTAGATGGAATAGTAACATGTATCAATGCTTCTGGCAGCCACCGTCGTGAGTAGCTAGAAAGTTCACCAAGTAGAGCAGTGATTTGAAGCGGTGCCAACCCATTGCATATTGGAACAAAGCATATGACGACTCCCACCTCCCTCTCCTCCCACCCCATCCATGGCGAGTCCCACCTCCCTCCAACCTTCTAGATCTTCCATGGTGAGTGTTGATCCACTTGAGATCCAATGGCAAGTATTATCCATTGGGATTTTGCCTCGGGGCTTAAGGTGGAACAGAAGGTACGTGCCAAGTTCAGATCCACGGTGCACTTTGAAAATTCTTTGGGGACCAAGGAATTTTTCTTGGTTATCTCTTTCTCTTCAGCCTCCTTCCCTCTTTCTGAAGAGGTAGTAGGAGTGGTTTTGCAATGTTGTATTAGAGGTTTGGCTGCGGGTTTCAATGTCAAGCAATTGGGTGATCGAACTTTTCGGTATTCGGTGGCCTCCAATCGTGTTGGTCATTTCATATATGGTTTGAAGGATCATGTTTGGCCCAATTTTGTGTGTCATTTCTGCTTGTTCAAGTCATCGGTGGATTATTCTTGGAAGGGATCTGATTGGCATCTTGATGAAGTTATTCCGAAGGTTTCTGTTCGATCACCTAAGGCTATCAAAAGTCCTCTAGGGATTTACGTAAGAGTGCTCAATGGGACACCTCATCTAGATCTAAATTTTCTAAATTCAACTTCGTTAGTGCTGAGAACAAGAGGTTATCTAATCCACATGATCATGGTTTGGAGATCCATGCGGAGACGTGAGATCATTCTTCTAATGCAAATTTGGCTTCCAACGATTTATCTGATGAGTTGGTTTTTGGCAGCCTTCATGCGCGTATCACTCGACCGGATCATCAGGTTATTGGTAAATGTTTTTCTGGATCCACTTTTGCAACCCTTTCGTGGAACTTAATCTCGGACACAAAGCTTGAGGAAATTCTTGACTTATGGCAAGCTGGGTATTCTAATGAAATCATACTATCGGTACTTGACATCTCTTCCCTGCCTAGTAAAGAGTTCGTCTATAACAAGCTTCATATTTGTATGTTATGTGAGAGACGAGGTCATTTAGCCGTGCATTGCTTGGATACGTCATTGGTTGCTAATTTACCCTCCTCCTCCACACAAAATGTTGTGCCATCACCCATGCATAATGTTTCTTGGTGCACGAAGTGCCGGACCAACGATCATTCTTCTTCAACATGCACGTTTGATAGTAGATGTTGCAATATTTGTGGTGTCAGAGGGCACGTTCAATGGGACTGCCTGGCACGTAGAGGTTCTGCATCTCAAAATGTTGCATGGGTCAGGAAAGATGGGATTCTTGAAAATGGTAGTTATGTTGGGTCTCGGGTTTCCTTTAGGCATAAAAAGATTTGGCGCAGAATATCTCGGAATCTGGCTCAACGGAAAAGGGATAAGAAACAGATTTGGATTGTAAAACGTAATGGGAGGGATTCGGTTAAATCTTTTGTCCGCTTTACCGAGAATACCCCGGACATTACGCCTCCTTTCCTACCTATCACCACCCTCCAGATTCCTGAGACCATGGTTCCTCCTCTGTTTCGCCCGTCACCTTGCGTCCCTGAGCTCTCCTCCGCCCCTCACCTCAAGCTCTCCTCCACTCCAAACCACGCGCCGCCAATGGCTAACCTATCAGTGCTGCCCTACCAGTTTGTGCCGGGGGAGATGGATATCCACCAGGGTCCGGTGGGGAGGCTGCAGCGCAACATGGCGATCGTTGGTCGACCCACCTTTGGATCACTCACAGCATGCGCTTGTGATGGTGGTGCTGCCCCCTGGAGATCCGCAACGAGAAGAAGTTCTTGCAGAGGTCAGAAGAGTTCTTCGAGATGATCATGGTTCTCCTACTACTGAGGGTGAGATCTATCCTTTCTGTGTGCGTTTAATCCGATTCAACGACAGTGTTGTTAGAGATACGATGATTAGCAGAGGGGAGCAACCGTTAGATGAGCACTCCAACTTCTATTTGTTGCGCCATGATGAAGGTCCCAATATGCGTAGGCATGTGATTGAAAGAGATGTGTGGGTTATGTTGCTTGGATTTCCTCGGAACTACCAAACAGAGCATTATATCATTAAGGCGGTATCATGTTTCGGGAGATGTATGTATTGGCACCGCCCAGGTCACAGGAAATCACGTGTGCTTGTTCATGTGCTGATTAATGAACTTGCTCTGGTGCCTTTTAGTCTAGTGGTTAAGAGATTTACCGATATCAGTGGACTAGGCACTTCTTGGACCGTCCCTGTTTATGTGCTTAATGGCAGAAATCCTAGCCAGGGTTTCGTGGGTGATGAATAGGCGCCTCCTCCATTGGGTGCTTCTTCATATCCGGAGCATCTTCCTTTCCTCAATGCAATGCAATAGCAACAGCATGAGGCTCAAGTGTGGCAACTTCAAAATGGTGCCAATGCCTGGGAGGCTACCCCACCGCCGCACCCGCCACAGCAAGGATGGGGTGAATGGCCAGTGCTTCCCCCTGTTCCACCAGTGTATGTAGGTTTCAGTTATAGGAAATTCACTGGTTATGATGGACCCTCTATGATGGATGGAATTCAATCTGCTGACTCTGGTTTTGATGATGGGCTGCGTGTTTGGAATGAGCATGTTGCAATGGTCGAAGAAGTGGCTGAAAGATTTGTTCAGGGAAGCCCTACGGGAGAGCTCGCCTTTCAGCAATTTAACTCGCACGAGGTGGTTTTGGAAGTGCCAGGCGAGGAGAACTGGCTTTCATTCATAATCTGTTTTTACAGCACGGTCTTCACTCCTAGACTCTGTGGGGTTTCTGATGTGGATAGTTCAGAAAATATTTGGAACAAATTTGCTGATGGTTTATAGAGCACTCTAGTGGATGTGGTGGGCGGGGCCTGCTTCACATACTTCCTGTTTTCACCGTTTGCGCCAGACTCCAATGCTATTTGCTTACCTTGGGAGGCTTGGTCGATCTGTTGTGATTTTGTTGCTGCTCAACTGAACAAAGTGTGTCAGCTGGATAGTACAGACCACATGGTTGTGGAAGATTGCACTCAGAAGGAGAACTTTCCACTTTTAGACCCGCAACTTGTGATGATGGAGCTTGACGCGACCAATAATAAAAGGAAGCGCAGAATGATCGCTCCTCTGGATGTGTTAGAGGTCAGGCGCAGTGTGTGAGCTACTAGGTACCAGGGTTTTAAACTACCCTCTTTGGCAAACAACAAACGCAGGCCCTCATGTATCAAACCTAGCAGGACTCCTGATGTCTTGGAGATGCAGCAAGGCAATAGAGCTGAGGAAACATCTGCTTCCATTCACATCCCTCCTCCCACTGCGATTGAGACTCTGCAATATCTGGGAACAACTCAGTGTGCTATTCCACAGGAGGAGCTCACCAATGAGAAGCTGCTTGCGCCACTCAAGGGCAAGAAGAAGGACGAAGCCTAGGCCTTTCTTAGCCTGCTTGTTTCTGCTGCGTTTGTTAAGTTTTATTAGGGCTCTTTTGAACTCGTTTCTATGCTTTTATCTAGCTTGTTTCAAGACTTAATGGCCTCTGTTATGTGGAATATTGTGTGCTAGAACATCCGTGGTTTAAATGCTAGTACTAAGTGTGATGCACTTCGTAATAAGATTGATGAATCCAACTGCTCGATCGTATGCTTGCAAGAACCTAAAAACCAGATTTTGATCATTCTTTTATTAGGAAATGTTGCCCAAGGAGATTTGATAAATTTGAGTTTATACCGTCTAATGGTGCTTCAGGTGGACTTGTTATTATATGGTGTAGCAGCCAATTTATGGGCCAGATCATCCATCAGTTTTCTTTTACGATCATAATCAAAATGACCTCAGTTCAAACAAATGAAAGTTGGCTTCTTTCTAACATTTATGGGCCGTGTGAGGGACTTGAGAGGCTAATTTTTACTGATTGGATGGAGAATTTAAACATTGAAGCAGAAGATCGTTGTCTCTTCATAGGCGATTTCAACTTCATGCGTTCTTTGGACAACAGAAACTTACTAGGTTGAAATGTGGATGATGTGCTCAAATTTAACGAGATTATCAGTCATCTGGGATTGCTTGAAATTCCAATCAAAAGAAGGAGGTACACGTGGAGTAACATGCAAGAAACCCCGCTTCTAGAACAGTTAGACTGGTCTTTTTCTTCTCCAGAATGGATTTTGAAATTCCCAAATACCATGGAAAAACCTCTAGCCCGACCCATCTCTGATCATGTTCCTTGTATTCTTTCAGTGGAAACATCGATACCAAGATCTAAGCTTTTCAGGTTTGAATTTTTTTGGCCCTCTCATCCTGGATTTATGGAGGTTGTGAAGTCATCTTGGCTTGCACCCATCAAGGCCTCTTCTAGTGCCACAAGAATCTCTGCAAAATTAAAGAGACTTAGATATGCTTTAAAAAATGGAGTAAGTCCATCTCTAAGTTAAAGTTGTTAATTGAAAACTATAATAGAATTCTTCTCCAAATTGATAACCTTGAGGAAATGAGACAGCTTTCCACTCCAGAAGCCAATTTCAGAAAAATATTAGAAGCACATTTATTAAGATTGCTTAGATATCAAAGTGAGTATTGGAAAAACGATACACGTGTTGGTGGGCAGTCCAAGGTGAGGAAAATACTAAATATTTTCAAGCACGTGCAACTGAAAGGTTACGGAGAAGTGTCATCACAAATTTGCTTTTGACTGATGGTTGATTGGTTGAAAATCACGATGAAAAGGCAGTAGCTTTTTATGATTGCTTTAAAAGGAGAATGGGGGTTTCTACTCAGCCTAAATATGATTTTGAGCTCTCTGGTCTCATTCAAAAATGCCAGGGTCTCGAAGAACTTTCAATACCATTTACGAAAGATGAAATTGACAATGTAATCAAGATCATTCCGGCTGATCGAGAGCCGGGGCCAGACGGTTTCAATGGGCTTTTCCTTAACGTGTGTTGGGATATAATCAAAGAGGATTTCTATTCTTTGTGTGAGAACTTCTGGAAAGGGACAATCAACTTACAATGTTTGAACACATCTTTAATCACATTGATCCCGAAGAAACTGACACCTGAATCTGACAATGATTATAGACAAATATCTTTGTTAAATTGTGTGCTCAAAGTTATCACAAAAATTCTTTCAGAGAGGCTACAGCGTTGGATTCTCAAGGTGGTACATCGAAACCAATGTGGCTTCATAAAGACTAGGACAATCCAAGATTGTCTCGGTTGGGCATTTGAATACTTACATCAATGCAAACAATCGGGCAAGGAAATTGTGCTTCTAAAGTTAGATTTTGAGAAGGCCATCGACACGATGGAACATTCATTCATTTTGAAAATGCTAAAATGCTAGGGATTGACGACAGATCGTGTATGTGGATCATAATGCTGCTACAATCAGGATCTTCATCTATTCTTCTCAACAGTATACCTAGCACATAATTCAAATGTAAACGAAGAGTGAGACAAGGTGACCCAATATCCCCCTTGTTATTTGTGCTCGCGGCAGATTTACTACAAACTTTAATTAATAAAGCTTGGTTCGATGGTTTAATTTCACACCCTATTAATCAACCTGCTTCGGAAGACTACCCAGTTTTACAATATTCCGATGACACACTAATCATCCTACCTGCAAATCAACATGAGCTTCAAACAATTAAGGGGATTCTTGACTCTTATGCCCGAGCAACTGGTCTGAAAATCAACTACGCCAAAACGCAATTAATGCCAATTAATGTGAATGCACAAAAAACTTTGTATCTGGCCAATGTTCTGGGATGCCAAGTTGGGTAGATGTCATTTACTTATCTGGGATTGCTTCTTGGTACTACGAGGCCCACTGTTAGAGATTTTATGCCGCTAGTCGACAGAATTGAGAGAAGATTGATAGGAACAACTATTTGGTTATCCTACGGAGAACGAGTGCAATTGATCAACTCTGCGCTCTCGTCACTTCTATCTTTTGCCATGTGTGTTCTCAAAATTCCACTCAAGATGATCAAGATTTTTGACCGAGCACAAAGGCACTGTTTGTGGAGGAAAGAAGTGGACAGAGATGCCAAAACTCACTCCTTAGCCGCTTGGGATATGGTTTGCTGCCCAAAGAAAAAAGGGGGTCTTGGGATTTTAAACTTGCAAATTCAAAACAAAGTGCTACTGCTCAAATACCTCCATAAATTTATTCACAAACAGGACGTACCATGGGTAATGCTGGTCTGGAATGCTCATTATTATGATGGTACACCCCCTCATGCAAAACAAACATGCGTTTCTTTTTGGTGGCGTGATGTTTTCTCCCTGATGGATATCTACCGTGGAATCACCTTGTGTATTCCTGCTGCGGGGGATATGATCCTGCTTTGGAAAGATGTTTGGATTGATGAGAGACCATTGATGGACACTCACAAACATCTTTTCTCGTTTGCCAAGAATGAAGATACTTTGTTGGCGCAGTACTACAACAACAACGATCACATGGACAACTTCATCCTGCCTCTATCAATGGAAGCCAGAGCTGAGCTGGACAATTTGCAGGAGATCATGGAAGGGGTCAACTTGGAGACTATGGGGACAGATGAATGGATTCTATGTTGGGGCGATACCGATTTTAAACCCAAGAAGTTTTATAACTTCATTTTCAAAAATATGTTGGCTCCGCAGTGCATCACCTCCATTTGGAAAACAAAGTGTATCATGAGACATAAAGTGTTTGCATGGTTAATGTTGCATGACAGGGTCAATACGAGGGATATGCTACTCAGAAAATATTTTAACATCGGGGATGATCACAACTGCATGGTGTGTAACATGGAGGTTCTGGAAACTAACGCCCATCTATTCTATGAGTGTCCATTTGCTGCAAAGTGTTGGGAGATTGTGGGCATTGATTGGGACAACCATCTTGACATGCAACACAAATATGAGAGAGTCAGAACAAGCTGGCAGGGGCTCTATTCAAATACATAACCATATTGACATCCTGGAATATTTGGAAACAACGCAACAAAGTGGTGTTTGATGGTGAAGCGGCCACCCATGTTGAGTGATTAAGGAAGCTCAAAGAAGACTTTGTGATTTTAGGTTACCGGGTCATACCTCAAAATGGTCAAAAAGTTCACCAACTAACATCGTATAGCATAATCCTACCCGACGATCCTCCCCTCGTCGCCCTGTGGGGAAGCAATCAACAGGTTGTATCTGGCACTTGAAACGTTGTGTATTATTAAGTATCCGGTTCTAGTTGTCATGAGGTCGGAGTACAACTTCGGGTCATCCTTTTACTGAGGGACACAGCTATTCGAATAGATTAACTTCCCTGCAGGGGTGCACTACATAACCCAACACGCTCGATCCCATTTGGCTGGACACACTTTCCGGGGTCATGCCCGGCCTCGGAAGATCAACCCGTCGCAGCCCTACCTAAGCACAACAAAGAGGTCAGCCCTCCGGTCTAAATCCTAAGCGCGTAGGGGTCTGGGCCCATCGCCCACTGCACACCTGCATGTTGCGTGGGCGGCCGGTAAGCAGACTTAGCCGCTCCTAATACCAGAGCGACGTTCCAGTCCAATCTGGCGCGCGCCGCTCAGTTGCTGACGTTAAGAAGGCTTCGGCTGATACCACGATGTCGAGAGCCCATAACTATTCCCACGTAGTTGGTTAGTGCGTATAGGCCAATGGGAGGTAGGAGGCGCACATGGCGGGGCGGGGCGCTGCCCTGCGCGAGTGCGGGCGCGTGGCGGGCGCGATCCAGATCCAGCGAGGGTGAGTGTGGGGAAGGACGAGAGAGAGACGTGGAGGAGTGGGGGCATCGTGCGAGACGAGTGGAGTGACACACTAGGGTCAGGGCGCTGGTGGGGGTGGCTGGGCCAACCAGCTAGGCCGGCTTCGGCCAACTGGGCCAGTCGGACCAATGCGGGGTCTAGTGTGTTTTTATTTTCTTTTTTAAGTTTTAGTTTTTATTCATTTTACTTTTTCTATTTTATTTTAGTTCCTATTTATTTTAGCTTTAACAAAATACCAATGTGGTCCCTAAATTGATGCTACAAATTAGGTCACAGCCACAAAAAGTTTTATTCCAAATAAAAATAGTTTAGTATTTTATAATAATAAAAAGGCATTTAATTAATGGTTATAGCTATTGTTTTAATTAGTTTAGTGCATTTAAAGATTTTATAAAGACTTAGTTTCTCCATCGTAATTACTTATGCAATATTTGGCACAGCCCGAACATTTTAGTTTTAATATTTGAAAACCTTTATCGTTTGTCTTAAATTAAAATTGGAGTTTGAATCGGTTTTGAACTAACGCGAGATTGACAATAGTAATCGTGGTGACGTGGCATCGTTAACATGGGATTACAGTAGCCTCATTATCCGGGCGTCACAATTCTCCTCCACTACAAGAAATCTCGTCTCGGAATTTATGTGACAGCCTTATTTTTCCCCTCTTTTATTAGCCAAAACTTTATTTGAATTTATTTCAACCCTTGGGATTTTTGAATCATTTCATATGGACTTAAAACACTTGGGTACCCTTGACTTTCACCCAAGTGCATCCTATCCATCTCAAACTATCATATACCTCTGGACCACTCCAATATACTTCATGGAATATTTTTCTTATTTGAAAATATTCATTTTACTCCCCAAAACCCTAGCTAAAATCTTTGTGCTCCAAAGCAACCCCTATTTTTCTGGTTCATAAAATTTTGAGGAAATTCCTAAATATTATTTGGACCCTAAGACACATTCCTGAGCAAAAATATTGCACTACTTTTTGGAATATTTTTGCTACCGAAAATCTTTTCTATTCTGGGCAAAAATGGTAGTTTCTACAGCAACTACCATTTTACTAGCTCCAACCCTTCTGAAACTCCTTGTGCATATTCACCTTAGTAACTCATGACAAGCCTCCAAAGCACAACCTCCAACTATTCACCATTTTACCTTAGTAAGCTCTCAAAGTTTCTGTCCAGAAACTTAACAGGCTAGTTACTTTCATTCTGCTGCGTCTGGAATTAAACCAACCACGGGTAACGCACCTATCTACCACGAACAACACGCCAGACACGAATTTTGGCACCAAGTCATCCTGCAGGCAGAGTTCGCGCGGTGACCACGCGTGTACTCCATGCCATGGCAGTCAGTCGGTGCGCTCTAGATGCCGCCGAGCGCTCTGTAGAGCGCGTGCTCGCTTCCGAGCCTGCCCAAGCGCGCCAAACCTCGCCACCATCATCGTATTCATCTCTACAGTCCACCCCTGGCGCTCGCCGCAGCGAGCATGGGCACGGTCTGGCCAAGGCACAATGCGGTGCGCATTGTGCTCGTCGTCACCCCAGCGCCCATGTGCTCGTCCCCGCTCAGCCACAGCTCCCGCGTGACTCCGTCTTCTTCTCCCCCCTCTCACTGATGCCAATTCGTCGCCGGGCGCAGCCAGGTGTCGTCGGCGGAGCACCGTTTTCCCCCTCTCGCTCGCCAATATATAGGCCCTCTCCCAGCCGCTCCGGGCACCTCGCTCCACTCCCACACGACCACAAATAGAGTAGAACCCCGTGGCCCGGTCGGGCAGGCCTCAGGTCACCGTTCCCGAGCCCGAGCTCACCGGCGATCCCCCTCAGGTCGTCGAGGTAGCTCCAAGCCCTCTCCGTCCAAGGCGACCACACCAGAGCCTCCGCCACTCTCTAGTGAAGCTTCTTCACCTAGCTGGAGCTGCTGAAGGCGCCGTAGCTCGCCGTTTTCTTTAACTCCGGTGAACCCCCTGCTGTGCCTCCACCTCTGAGCTCCATTCCGACATCGTCTGTCCACCTCTAGCTACCCTACGGGTACGGGCAGGTGCGCCTCGACCTTCTCCGTCGATCTATCCTTTTCGTTTGAGCTAAGGGGCAGCGTCGCCAGTGTGCGCTCCGGCGAAGCGATGGCCGCCTCTACTCATCTCCCTCTCCCCCTCTCACCTGACTAGCGGGGCCCGCTAGTCAGCCTCTCCATACCCGCGTGAAGCGGTATGAATGGTAGCACTCTGGGCGTTTACGCCTTCGACGTCACCGCCCCCCCCCCTATTCTATTTATTCAAATTTCTGAATTTAAATAAATTCCAGAGAACTTCAAACTGTAATAACTTTTTAACCATAAGTCCAAATGAGCTGATTCTTTTTGCATTGTGTTCTTTGTGAAGAAATATTGCAGCACACCAAAAATGAGACTATTTGGTGCTGTGTATATTTTCTGGTGAATTTTTGAATGATTCTTGATAGTTTCTTTTTGGACTTCTATTTATTTTCAGAAGAAGAAACTTGTCTTGAGGATCACCAGGAGGCTTGTGACCCTCATTTGAACTAAGGCAAACCACAACAACATTTTCATAGTTCCATTTATATATTTGTGATTTTTCCAACTTGAAAAAATGGTTTATATTATGCATGTTAATTATTTGGGTAAATACTTTCTTTTGGTTGCTGTAAATATTTGTTTCATTTACCTTACAGAAAGTTGGAGTTTGGTTTAAGTTCTTAAGATAGTTAAATAAAGTTGGGATATTGAGAATGATTATGGACATACATATGTGAAGTTACTTTCTTTTGCATTAAGTAATTATGATAAAATTTTGCTAAGTTAAAATTCTGTTGAAAGTCAAGCATAACCAGAATAATAGTGAAGTTAAGATGAAAGTTGACCCAATTATGTTTTTTATGGCATTTTACTCGTTTATGTGCTGCACTTTGGTATATTGCATGGCATTGTATGAGACGGGTTATTTATTTCTCTTTAAGTTGAAACTGTTAATAACTCAACTTGAATAAATTGTTGACCGGGTCATGGTGCCACTGAATCGAGTCTTTCCCAGTGCAACCACATTTACCTTTATGGGAAGGTCTTGATTCTGTCCATTGACATGCCTGCTGTCGGTACCTCCAGATAGGGAAGGTTATGGGCATGCAGTACCCTGGCCCGGTAAGCTGACATAACCTTGTGTGCCCGTAGTTAATTTTATGGTACCGAGTTCCCGTTTGGGACAATTTTTGTTTGGCCGTGACGGTGGTCGGTGTGCCTTTGGTAGGCACAGGGCCACCCAGGATTGTTCCTGTGGGAAACAAGTCGGAGTGGTCGGAGGAGTGTCATGGCAATGGACGGGTTTCGTCGGAACGCCGTGGTCCACCCGAATGGGAGAACGAGGCCATGAGTTCCGTGATGTGGGTACAGTGCACTACCTCTGTAGAGTGTAATTAATCTATCGATAGCCGAGTCCACGGTCACGGACACGCTCGAAAGTAGGTCACACCATGGGTCAACAGATAATAAAATTTTGCTCACTTAGTTCTAAAATATTGATACTATGATAAATTGGTGGAAGAGCCACTGAGATGTTTTGAGACCCAGTATGGATAGGTTGGTGATCACCGGAAGGTCACGATTTTATATCTTGTTGATATGTATAAGTTTGTAGTTATAATAAATCATCATGAGTAAGCCAGACCGAGGTTTTATTTATACAAAGGCATGAGCACATCATGTTAGTGAATATCCATTTAAGTTTGTTGCTGCATATTTAATACCGATTAATTATCATGATATTGTTTGTCATTATGATATTGTTTTGCTGTAAGCTTGCAAGTACATTCAAAGTACTGACCTGGCATGTCATGCCAGATTTCAGGAAAGTCCCGCTGGAAAGGAGAGCCGTCTGAGTCTAGTCCGTATCCACATCGGTGTCCCTGTGAGATGGAGTTCCGCTACGACGTCGTTCCGTTGCTGCGTAGTTTATGTCTGAGGCCTTTTATGTTCATTAAATAATGTACATATTGTCCAGCGGCACCGTGTGTGTTGCTCGGCCTCGCTACCTATTGTAATGTATGACTATGGTCCGCTAGTATCAATAAAGGGGTTGTTTTCTGTACCAAGATGTTGTGTGTTTCCAGAAGAAAAGGTCTCTGGGCTGGCAATGCATGGTAAACCGGTCGCTCTGATCCGGGGTGCCACAATGCTTGGTATCAGAGCCACGCTGACTGTAGGATGCGTTGGACTAGGACGTGTTGTTTAAACGCTAGATACACATTTAGGTTGAGTGTCGGTAGTCTGTCTAGTTGGTTATTACTTTACATATGCTTGTATTATTTTTATGCTAACCCATTAATGGTTGTGAGTGTAGATGGCTCCGGTGCCGTATCCATGCCAGTTTCAGCTGATGTCGTACACGTCACAGCACCTCCTCCGCAACGTGTGGCGTCGGTTGTACCCTCATGGAGACGACCCAGTTTATCGTGTGTACCGGGAGCATCTAGCTAAATTGGTTTATGAATATCAGGCAGTGGTGACTCTACGTGTCCGTTCTGACTCCAGCTCCTATACTCATACCTCTCGAAGCGGTCAAGCTTCTACCGCTTCGCTATCCGTCAAATTTGCTGCATTCGAGATCTTCGTTGAGCTTTGTCACAGCGAGTTCTGCATGCAAAACCACCCAGGTTTCCAGTACTACCCTTCTCTGCACGACAACGGTTGTATTCATTTCCCTGAAATTGATCAGGAGTCTGATAGCGTTGCTAGCCATCTTTCCCGTTATATCACTGCTAGTTACCTCATGATCCACGAGCTAGCATGCGAGTTGACTCACGCTCATATTGCTTTAGCCTCTACTAGGTCTGTCACCATTCCCGCTTCCTTGGGATTCACCTCTTACGTCCCCAGTTCTGTTTCCCCTAATTCACCAGTAACACCTCCTAGTAGCTCGGGCACCTCGACCATAACTCCTCTTAGTGCCCCTGCCGAGTGGATCTCACTCCTCACTACCCCTGTAGCTCCTATGATCCACCCTACTCCCGCCACGGAAGGAGAGCCTCCGAGGCAGCGTCGCCGTGTTACCTTTAACCCTGAGGTTTCTGTTAATCTCGTCAGTTCTAGATCAGAGTCAACTTCAGGAGAGAACCCCGCAGCACCCGCAGAGCAGTAGAGCTCCAGAGTATTAGCAGTTGTCAGACTGATGTACGATGTACGAGTCGTGATGTTTTATGTATGAGAGTAGTGTAATCAGGCATGTTGATTTTCTTTTCATGTATGTGTCCTTGTATAATTATGCTAAAGTTGTGTATCTTCTATTCTCTGTTTTCTTCGCAAATCTATTTTTCCTCGAATTTTGTTGTTGGCTTTCCCCACCTATTTTGCTTTTGAATGCTTCTCATCTCGATTGCGTTGTCTTGGGAAAATACATAATAGAATGATGTGGGGAGGCAACAGTAACAGCGCTCACGAGGATGTTCCTATTCGTCGCTCCGCCCGACAGGCAGGACACTCCCCCGAGCCATTCATAGCACCGCCTCCACCGCCACATCCGCCTACCACAGAACAAATCCTGTGTATGTTTGAGGAACGAAGAAATAATGATCTGCTGGAAGTATTAAAAAGTGTTCAAGCTATGATTGGCCAAAATGGACAGCAGAACGGTCATTACTCCAAGCTATCAGATTTTCAGCGAACTCAACCTCCCAGTTTCAGTCAGACAGTTGACCCGTTGGATGCTGATGATTGGTTGCGAACCATTGAGAGGAAGCTTGAGATTGCCCGTACAGCCGAAGATGACAAAGTTCCATATGCAACCCACTATCTTGAAGGCGCTGCTGCCGTATGGTGGGAAAATACAAAAGCCATGTGGCCTGCTGATGATGCACTCACCTGAACCAAATTCAAGGATCAGTTCCGGAAATATTACATCCCTACCGGAGTAATGAAGACCAAGCAGCGTGAGTTTCTTGCCCTCGCCCAAGGAAATCTATCTGTGGGAGAATATTTGCAACAATTCAACCATCTGGCCCGTTATTCCCTGTATGACGTGGCCACAGAAGAGAGAAAAATTGACATGTTTCTTGGAGGATTAAACGCGCAACTCAGGCACTCTCAGCATGCTTGATCTTCCATATTTCCAAACTTTGGTAAATAAAGCTTTCATTGCGGAAAGAGAACACAAGCTCGTACTGGACAACCGGTCCGCTAATAACGAGCACAAACGCAAGTTTGAACCAAGAAAAGAAGGACCACCGGTGCAGAAGGCTCGAACCTGGCAGCAAACGCGGGTAGACTACAAGCCCAATTGGCAACAAAATGTTAACAAGACTACTACCCAAGTCAAGAATGTTGTCACCAACCCAGTGCATGAGGAGCGTTAGCGCAATAATTCTTGCTTCAGTTGCGGGCAAAGTGGACATTATGCCCATCAGTGTCCCAAGAACAGCAAGGCGAACGCCTTATTCCGGCCACAAGTCAAGTTCATGGGGTCATACCCGGACCAGCAAAACATCACTGGGCACGTCAATCACCTCTCCGTAGATGAAGCCCAGGAAAACCCCGAAGTAGTTATCGGTATGTTTTCTATTAATAGCATACCTACAGTAATTTTATTTGACTCAGGGGCTTCCCACTCTTTTATTTCTCAGAGTTTTGTCGCCCAAAACAATTTTTCTTGTTCTCTCTTGGGCAAAAATATGCTGGTACAAACCCCGGGATCTTTAATTAAGAGCAGTCTGGTCTGCTGTGGCTTGGAAATCAATATCAACGGAATAAACTTTCCAACTTCCTTGATACTCATCGAGTCAGCACAGTTGGATGTTATTTTGGGCATGAATTGGCTGACTCAATACCAAGTATGCATAAACTGTGCAACCCAAGAAGTCACTTTGATCAATCAAGAAGGGCAAGTTACAAAGTTCTACTCACGCAAAAGCATACCAAAGAAGGGGATGATATTCACCGACGTGGCTGAATTGGAATTAATTCCTGTGGTCAGTGAATTTCCTGATGTATATCCGGAAGAATTAACAGGCATGCCGCCAGACCGAGAACTTGAGTTTGCAATAGATCTGGTACCCGGAACCGCACCATTATTCAAGAAATATTACAGGATGCCCTCATATGAGTTAGTGGAATTAAAGAAGCAGCTCAATGAAATGCTCCAGAAAGGGTATATCTGTCCCAGTTCCTCACCATGGGGATCGCCTGCACTCTTTGTAAGCAAAAAGGATGGCAGCCTCCGCATGTGTGTAGATTATCGGCAACTGAATGATGTCACCATCAAAAATAAATACCCACTGCCGAGGATTGATGATTTGTTTGATCAGCTCAGTGGAGCCAAGGTATTCTCCAAAATTGACTTACAGACCAGATACCATCAGCTCAAGATTAAAAAGGAGGATATTCATAAGACCGCATTCACCACTCGATACGGTCTTTACGCATATACAGTTATGTCCTTTGGTCTCACCAATGCCCCTGCTTTCTTCATGCACATGATGAATAGAGTGTTCATGGACTTCCTCGATAAGTTCGTGGTAGTCTTTATCAATGAAATACTTATATATTCAAAAAGTGAAGAGGATCACAAGGGACATCTCCGAGTAGTGTTGTAGTGACTTAGAGATCATCAGCTCTACGCCAAGTTCAGCAAATGTGAGTTTTGTCTTAAACAAGTCGGATTTCATGGACACGTGCTATCCGCCGATGGTATAGCCGTAGACCCCAGCAAGGTAAAAGATGTGCTCAATTGGTTGCCACCCACAACCGTATCCCAGATCTGAAGCTTCCTTGGACTGGCGGGATATTACCGTCGTTTCATTGAAGGATTCTCCAAGATTGCCAAGCCCATGACCGAGCTACTCAAAAAGGACAAGAAGTTTGAATGGACAAAGGCATGTGATCAAAGTTTCAGTGAGCTAAAGAAATGTCTGACCACCGCCCCCGTATTAACTCTTCCAGACATCTATCGCAGTTTTGATGTCTACTGTGACGCATCCAGACAAGGAATTGGCTACGTACTCATGCAAGACGGCAAGGTAGTGGCATATGCATCACGGCAGTTGTGACCGCACGAAGGGAATTACCCTACGCATGATCTGGAATTGGCCGCGGTAGTGCATGCTCTCAAAATATGGAGGCATTATCTCATTGGGAAGAAGTGCCAAATTTTTACAGATCACAAAAGTCTCAAGTATATCTTCACTCAGCCTGATTTGAATCTCCGTCAGCGAAGGTGGCTTGAGCTGGTCAAATATTATGATTTAAAAATAAACTACCACCCGGGTAAAGCCAACGTGGTAGCTGATGCACTCAGTCGAAGGCCGGTCAGTTTTAATGCCATCTTAAATTCTTTGGCCATTGAACTTCAAGAGGAGATTGCTTAACTCCATCTGAACATCGTTGAGGCTGGTCTCGCTAACACACTGGAAGTTACCCCCACACTTGAAGAAGAAATCCGCAAGGCCCAGCCAGATGATCCTATCCTACAAAAGCATGCTCAGAATATGCAGGCAGAGCGTGCACCAGACTTCTCGAGAGATCACCTTGGGACTCTCCGATTCCGCGGAAGGATTTGTGTACCAAATCAGTCAGACCTAAAAAGGAAAATCTTGTCAGAAGCCCATGAGTCGTCCTATTCTATTCACCCTGGGGGAACAAAAATGTATGAAGACCTTCGCCAAATATTCTGGTGGGATGGAATGAAAAAGGATATTGCCTATTTTGTGGCTTGTTGCGACATATGCAACAAGGTAAAGGCGGAACATCAGAAGCCAGCCGGACTTCTTCAACCGTTGCCAGTTTCAAAGTCGAAATGGGATGATGTTTGCATGGATTTCATCACAGGATTACCCAAGACTCAGCGAGGCAATAATGCAATATGGGTCATCGTGGACACTCTAACCAAGGTAGCCCATTTTATTCCAATCAGGACCACCTATCGAGCAGACCAACTTGCAAAACTGTATGTGTCTAGAATAGTCAGTCTACATGGAGTACCTCGAACCATCACTTCTGACCGAGGTTCACTCTTTACTTCCGCTTTCTGGACACGTCTCCATCAAGCTTTGGGGACAGCCCTAAAATATAGTACAGCCTATCACCCTCAAACAGATGGGCAGACAGAGCGGGTGAACCAAATACTGGAAGATATGTTGTGAGCTTGCGTCTTGGCCCAAGGACCTAAATGGGAAGATTGTCTATCTTACGCCGAGTTCTCCTACAACAACAGCTTCCAAACCAGCCTAAAGATGTCACCAAACGAGGCTTTATATGGCCGCAAATGCCGTACCCCGCTAAACTGGTCTCAGACAGGAGATAGCCGTATTTTCGGAATGGACCTCATGATGGAAGCTGAAAAACAAGTCAAGGAAATCAGAGACACATTGCAACTGGCCAAGTCTTGACAAAAGAGTTATTACGATGCGAAGCACCGACAGATCAGTTTTGAACCTGGAGAGCACGTATAGCTCCGAGTCACTCCTATGAAAGGAATCAAGAGATTCCAAACTCGCGGGAAGTTGGCACCCAGATTTATTGGCCCCTTTCCAATTATTTCTCGAGTGGGCACTGTTGCTTATCAGTTGGAATTACCCCTGGAATTGTCGGATGTGCACAACGTGTTCCACGTCTCACAATTGAGGCGATGCATATCCCCGCCTGAGAAAAATATTGTAGTAACCGACATAGAGTTGGCAGAGGATTTAACGTATGAAGAAAGGCCGTTCAAAATTATAGATCAGATGGAAAGAGTCACCCACAGTAAAGTACGGAAGTTTTATAAAGTCCAGTGGGAGCATCACACCGAGTCAGAATCAACCTGGGAATCAGAAGTATTCCTACAGACATATTATCCGGAATGGTTTTCCCAAGCAACCAAATCTCGAGGACGAGATTCATTCTAAGTAGGGGAGGTTTGTGACAGCTTGATTTTTACCCTCTTTTATTTGCCAAAACTTTATTTGAATTTATTTCAACCCTTGCGATTTTTGAATCATTTCATATGGACTTCAAACACTTGGGTACCCTTGACTATCACCCAAGTGCCACCTATCCATCTCAAACTATCATATACCTCTGGAGCACTCCAATATACTTCTTGGAATATTTTTATTATTTGAAAAATATTCATTTTACTCCCCAAAACCCTAGCTAAAATCTTTGTGCTCCAAAGCAACCCCTATTTTTCTGGCTCATAAAATTTTGAGGAAATTCCTAAATATTCTTTGGACCCTAAGACACATTCCTGAGCAAAAATATTGCACTGCTTTTTGGAATATTTTTGCTACAGAAAATCTTTTCTATTCTTGTAATGCCCAGGATGGGACTATACCTCCTACGTGTCGAGGCACGACTGAAAGGTATAAGCCCATTCTGGAATGATCTCAAGTTTGGTATCTTTGCACGACTCATGTAAAAGAGGGATTAAATTGCAAAAGAAGATAGTTGGCTTACACTCGCCACTTCACACAATACATTACATAAGCAAACATCATTCAAAACATCACAACCCGACTACGGGTGAAGATCCAAAAGAAAGATACCAAAAATAACATAAAGCCACAGGTCTAGATCGAATCCTAGTAGAAACCACTACTGATCGTCGAAAACGTAACAAGCATACGGCCACTCTCTTCATCGAGCTCCCGGTGAAGCTCTGAACCAGCTCCTGCTTCAAACTCGACTGAACCTGCATCTGGTGTTGTAGTATCTGTGAGCCACGAGGACTCAGCAATCCCATAACCATGGGTATCAAGACTAGCAAAGCTTTAAGGGTAGGAAGAAGGGTAGTGGTGAGGTTGCAGCAGCGGCTAAGCAATATATGGTGGCTAACTTACGAGTACCCGAATAAGATTAGCATCTACGCAAACGGTCGCAAATAGTAGTGATCGCTAAAGATCCTAAACTACATACGAGTCAAACATAACCCCACCGTGTTCTCTTCTCAAAGTGAAAAGAGACAGTCACGGTTACTCACACAGTTGTGTGTTTTACTTCGGATCCTCTGTCAAGTTTTCTACAACCGGACATTAACAAATTCCAATCTGCCACATAACCGCGGGCACGGCTTTCGAAAGATCATAACCCTGCAGTGGTGTCCCAACTTAGCCCATCACAAGCTCTCACGATTAGCTGAAGCGATAAATATAATATCATCACTCCTTATCTTAGGGAAAACCGATCAGGCTCGGCATCCCGGTAGCACAAGACATTTCGACAATGGTAAAACAAGTCCAGCAAGACCTCCCGGCGTGCCGACACCCTGATGGTAGATGCGCGCATCTCGTCTCAGGCCACGTCCGGATGAGCGCTACGTACAGTAACCGAAGACCCCAGATAACTGGGTGGCACCGCAAGTGGCTCTAGTTTGGGACCAACACCATCAGCACTGGCCCCCCCTGCTATGTAGAATTAAGAACCCGGGGACGCGACCCCCTATGCAAATTTAATTTAATTCATTAAGTTGTTATTATAAGGCAAATTAAAACCAATGTTGGGCCTTGCTGGAGGAGTTTTATTCAAAGTCGAACTGTCAAGGGGTCCCCATCCACCCATCGTGTAAGGAATGCAAAATCAAGGAACATAATGCCGGTTTATCGGCGCCTAAGGTGGCACGAGTGGAACAAAACACCGAGCAAAAGGCCAAGCCTTCCACCCATGCCCAGTATATAGGTGTGTTAATATTAATTATAGATATTGTGATATAACAATAACAAGTTCCCACCTGGAACGAACTTCATCTTCACCTGCAACTAACAACGCTATAAGAGGGGCTGAGCAAGCGGGTAAGATAGCCAAATAGTGGTTTTGCTAGGAAGGTTTCAAGGTTAGAGGTTTCATGGCAACAAGGAGATGCTGACATAAAAGATGGGTAGCGCGACATGTAACGATAGCATCGAGACAACTAAGCATGGCAATGGTGGTAAAGGTATCCAAGGGTATGGTCATCTTGCCTGGAATTCCGCAAGGAAGAAGAACGGATCCATGAAGTAGGCGGAGCAACGTAGTCGAGCGAATCCTCACAACTCCGGAACGAAACCGACGCTAACAAGAGAGCAACCGGAAAGAAACAAGCAACACGGTAAACACACAAGCATAAACATGGCATACGATGCACATCCAAGTATGATGTATGTCTGGTTTAAATATGCATGGCATGGCAAAGTGCACAAACAAAACTACAAGTTAAGTGGAGCTCAATATGCAACGAGTTGCATATTGACGAAACACCACATTTTAATTATTTAATTGACTCTCGTTATTTACAAGACAAGATTAAATGTTTTTTAACATGGCAAGAGGTGAAGCATAATAAAACTACACTATTTAGCCATTTTAAATGAGGCCGGAAATAACAACAACAATTCCGGAAAATCCCCTTGAGCATGTTTAGCAATTATAAAAGCAACAACAATTCACACATATAATGTTGTTAACATGATGCGGATGACATGATCAAGTTTATGCAATTTTATTAAGAGTTAACATGAAGAGTTAAGGGGTATTGTCACCGTGGTGGAAGGAAAGGGTGTCACGGCAACGATCCGAAAATGATGCACGGCAACATCTCGGTTCCGGTAACTCGTTGAGAGACCGGTGCAAAAGATAACGGAGAGCGTAAGCGAGAAGAAAGGTGGGGTGATCCCGTCACCGGTTTCCCACGGGTCGGCGATGAGGCAACCGAGGAACATGACAAAAGACGAAACGGGCACGGAGCACACAAGGGCAACATTTCATACAACACACAAAAATTCCACGGGTCATCGCCTCGGTATACCTTCGAAGCGTGCATTTTCGGGGCGGTTCGAGATCGTCGAGGAACGTAGGGGAAGTAGTGGTACACGGGTCGACGGTAGCGGAAGTAGTTGTTCACGAGGTCGCCAACGAGTAGTCGTTCCGTTCGTAGAGGTACTTGAGGGTCTCGGCGACGGTAGTTGTTCACTTGACGGTCTTCGGCGATGGTAGCGGAACACGTTGATGTAGTGGTACTCGCGGGTCATCGTGGTACACGTTTTGTCGATGTTCATCCGTCATGTCGTGGTACTTGGCGATTCCGAAGACCGCGGTCGTCGGGGTACTTGGTCGTGGTACTTGTCGGGTCGCCGTGTAGTCGTGTAGGCGTTCCCGTTCGTAGATGTACTTGTCATCGGAGGGGTACTTGTCGATTCCGGAAACACGGTAGATGAACTTGACAAAAATCTGCTGGACCAAAACAACAACACGAGGCCGACGAAGAAGCACAGCAGCAGCAGGCTTAGCGCGCCGGTGGCCGGAGCAGAGCCATGGATAAGGCCGGGTACCCTTGCTTGCTGGAACGAAGAGGAGGCAGCGGGCTGCTCGCCGGACTTGCAGCAGCAAGGAGATGGGTCGGCCCAAGGGACGAAGTCAACGAGCAGGCACACGCTCGTCTCCCTTGAGCGCTCACACGAGCAGGAGGCCAGCGGCGACGGGACTTGCGGGGCCTTGCTGGAGGTCGGCGGGATGGAGCCCCGGTGGTGCTCCGAGGGAGAGGAACGAGGCCCGGCGACACAGAAGAAGGAGGGCGCGAGGCCATGGCGCGGACGGAGGGAGGTCTCGGGCGCCGGCGCGGAGAAGGCTGGCGTGACCGCTGCGGTCTGAGGACGGGGAGGCCGGAGGACAATGGCCTCGGGGCCTTGCTGGGATGGAGGAGAGGGCGCTCGGGGCCTCGTCCTGGCGACAAGAGAGCAGCGACGGGGCTCTCGAGGTCTGCTGGTGCGGAGACAGCAGGGGCTTGGGGCGGCCGGACGCGGTGCGTGGCCTGGAGGACCGAGGCGCGCGGGGCGCTGGAGGGCGGGCGCGGGAGGAGGAGGCCCGAGGCACAGGGCGGCTATGAGGGAAGGGAGCGGGCGTCGCAGCCTACTTCTGGTAGGAGGCGCGGTCGTCGTCTTGGGGCGACGGGAGGAGCGAGAGAATTGAGAGGAGGCAGACAAAGTGGCATCGGGAGGAAGGGGAAAAAAGGATCGGGCAGCGAGGGGTTGGGGTCGAGCGAGAGAGAGTGGGCACTGGCGGCGGCGCACAGGGGAATGAGGAGGAGCGATCCGGTTGGAGCTAGGGTTAGGATTGGAGTGGGCCTAAGAGGCCGGCTGGGCTGGCTGAGGCCTAGAGGCCGGCGGCTGGAATGGCCTAGGGTCAGGAGGAATTGGGCCAGGGAGGCCTAGGACCCTTCCTCCTTTAGCTGATTTTTAGCAGAAAACAAAAGAGAGAAGAAAAGAATGCGGAGGGGGTTAGGGCAAAAGTTAGCACAAGGGACTAATTTTCTCGGGCTCATAAAAATGAGCACGGTCCGAGAAAATAGAAAAAGGCAAGATCGAAAGAAATAATTCAAACACATTTGAGTTTAATTCAAATGGGTTTGAACTAAGACTCGATTATAGAAGTGTCCAAAAATGTTCGAATTTTCGGAGGAACCTCGAAACAACGGAAAAGAATTATTGGCAAGGTTTTTGAAGGAGAAACTCGAAGTAGGAAAAGCATGGGGAAAATTATGCACATCTGTTGGTTAATTCCAAACAAATGGAATATTATTATATAGCTCCCTAATAATATTGAGAGGCTTTTATATGTTATAAAGAGAAGACACCTTCCCTCGATTTAAATGGACCAAAGGTCCACACAATTTATTTAAGTTGAGATGCAAAAATAAATGACATGATGGCATGATGACATGATGCAATGCAAAAATAAATAACAAGCACAAAAGAAACACACGGGAAACCCGGAACATCTTGAATCTTCTGGGACGTCGGTCTTCGGGCGTCACAACTCTCCCACACTAACAGAGGATCTCGACCCGAGATCCTAGAGATAGCACCGGGTAAAACGAAAAGAAGAGGAAGAGGTAAAACAAAGTTGCTTCTTTGACAGACGAGTGAAACCAGGAACCTTGAGAGGTTGAACAAACTTGAAGAAAGAATGCAACGGAGAAGAACGAAGTTAAAAGCACTCCGGTAAAATGAGGGACAAGGAACATTATGAGAACCTTGAGGTTGAAAGACATGAAACAAGAGCTTACGAACCAAAAGAATATGAAACCGCAACAGTATAGCCAAGGAATATGAATGACAGAATTTGGACAGCGATCCGTCTGAAAATGGAAGGAATTAACAAGAACTTGCCAAGTTGGGATGATACTTGATGAAAACAACAACACACTGCCTCTGAAACAATTGAAAGAAAGGCACAAATGGTAAGAAGGATTCAGACAGCACTCCGGTTGAAAAGTGAGGCAAAACTAGATAAGATGACGGAACTAGAATGTTGGGCACAACACTCCAGTTAGATAGATAAACAAGAAAAGAACATGATCTTGACAAAACGAGATTATGGGACCAAAAGGGCAATATCACAATGCATCCGGAATGAAAGAATAGAATATAGATCAATGAAAGAAAAGAATGGAGAAGAAAAATGACAACTTCTCTCAAAATGAATATGAAATCATCCTTACGAAGAAGTGTTGAACGGAGTTGATGGAAAAAACAACACGAAATGAATAAGCTTGATGTGGGCTTATGGAAAACATCTCAAAATTATGAGGTGAGAACCGGCCACTAACGAAAACAATTGATTGGATTGAGATCAACAAGGAGATGATAAACTTATTTCACCGGAATGATAAATGAAGAACTTGGGTCATTATAAGCACCATAATTAGCAACAATCCTTAGGGAAAGCTTTTAGGTGAATTATAACCCAAGATGACTCCAACAAATAAATTGAATGGTTGGAATGATCTCCTGAACAAAGAAAATGATGGTTTTAAATATCTCATTCTTGATAACTCGTGAATCATAAAACATGAAGGAATTGTAAAGAATGACATAACACCATCTGAAATGATAAGGTAGAAAGGATTGCAATTGGAAAGCATGATGAAGAATGCTTGAGCTCCAACAAGAATTTTGATGAAGACTTCGAGGATGAATTAAATGATGATGAACCACCAAGAAAACTCCGGTAATGAAAGCATGAGAAGTGAAAGATGAAAGAATAAGATTCAAGGCATGCGATGAATTACATGGAGGTTTGAAATGATATAATTGAAATTACTTGGAGCTCCGAAAACAAGATGAACAACTAGGACCGAGAATATGATATGATGAACAAGCTCCGGAAAAGAGATTAATCACTTGGAAGAAACTAGAATAAGATTTATGTTATGCATATCCTTCACCAATTTAAATTGGCGACAAGTAATGGATTTGGCATACCACTTATTCTCGCTGGAAAGAATTAAAGAGAGATCTCGGACAAACTTGGGTAATTATTCAACGAACCACCGATAGAATTGTGAGAAGAACAAATGAATAAAAATGATAACAACGGAAGAGTAATTTTGAAAGAACCACCGTAAGAATAGGGAGACGAACGAAGAGACATCAGTGAAGAATATATGGAGGACAAAGTTGAAAACTGAGACCGAAGAAATCTTCTGAAATGATGGCCTTCGGAGGATCACAAAGAAAAGAATTCATGAAATGCTTCGGATGGTATAAAAGAATTCCTCACAATCGGAACAATAATGAGGATGGCATGAAGCTAGAACCACAACTCAACAAGAGAACGGGTCAAGATTTAAGAGAAACTCTTCTCCGGTCTTCAAATGTTGAGAATGAAGACGAGAAATGCCATAAGAATTGTTGAGCACTCCGGAATGAAGAATTAAAAGGTTGAACCAATGATGAAAAAGAATTTGAAAGCGATCTTGGAGAAGGCATGTGACTGATGGAAATCATTCTTACGTCACGCTTGAAAGGAATTTGAAAATAACTCCAGAAAATAATTAGAAGAGTCAGGTAAGATCCTGGGAAAAGACCTGTGGGTTTGGGCCCACTCAAAGAAATCACCGTTGAAATAGATTGCTTAAGAGATATAGCACCGGTTGAACTAAATGGCTTGAGTAAGATGATAATGCTCAAAATAATTTGAACGGATTAAGAATGGAATTATGAATCTTCAACACTCCGGATATGAATAGCAAGAGGAGAATGATTAATTGGTGCACCGGAATAAGAAAGCATTGTGAAATGAGGAAAAAGGATAAGATCAACACCGAACTCTTGAATTACATCCACCGACAGAAGAATATAATAATGGAACAACGAAAAACTTGAAGCTCCTGAGCATCTTCCTGAGAGATCACCGGATAAGAACATTGAAGGAAATGAATGAAGAAATATCACATGAATAAAATGGATACTTCATTAAGAATTCCAGCTCCATAAAGAAAAGGGAGGGAGGGTGGGAAAAACAAAGACAACTTGGGATGAATGAAACATACAGACAAATCGTCAGATTTCTCAATGGCATCCGTATGGAATAACTTGAAGAGAAGGCACACCGGTTGAAAAGGATTAACATGAAAATCTCGATGGTCAAGAAGGATTAGCACTCCCATAGAAATATGAGAACACCGATTAGGAAAAGGTATGGAATCAACATTTGACATCGAATCAACTCGAATACCAGAATCAAAACGAAACAAAGGATAGATATGTTTATGAAGAAGATTATGTTGCAACATATCTATCCGAACAGAGAATTGAACGAATGGATTCGCAGGTACATCAACTTGACGAGAAGCCACTTGGAAGAACAAAAGGGTAAATAAAAAAGGAACAAGGAACAGATAGAACAAATACAAGATAGAAGCTTCATCCCACATATTCGTGCTGAAAGCTCATGGAACGTGTTACAAAAGGGTTTTGCAATCCCCGGATCAGCATATCCAAGGACCCTTTAAGATGCAACTCCCGATCGGAACAAGCCCATAAAACCACTTCACTCAATGTAGAACCCCGAACTTCATATCGTGCATCCGTTGGAAGAATGCCTAGAACTACTAGATGAACCCACCTATTAATTTCCAAAAGTTTCCAGTTATGCAATCAGGTGTTGGGGATACAGGAGAAGCACCGCGCACTCAACTCTAATCCTACATCCGGCTGTATCCATCCTTCAACACATAACCAGTTGTTCTCGGAAACCGTTTACCTCGGACCTTCGAAACGCATCTACTATACAAGCTATGGCAATACTCCCGAACTACCTCCCTAGTACTGGGTGATGTCGGGGTTATCTTGCCACTAACCGCATAGGAGAGTTATAATGCCCAGGATGGGACTATACCTCCTACGTGTCGAGGCATGACTTAAAGGTATAAGCCCATCCTAGAATGATCTCAAGTTTGGTATCTTTGCTCAACTCATGTAAAAGAGGGATTAAATTGCAAAAGAAGATAGTTGGCTTACACTCGCCACTTCACACAATACATTACATGAGCAAAACATCATTCAAAACATCACAACCCGACTACGGGCGAAGATCCAAAAGAAAGATACCAAAACAACATAAAGCCACATGTCAGGATCGAATCCTAGTAGAAACCACTACTGATCGACGAAAACGTCACAAGCAAACGGCCAAAACTTCATCGAGCTCCTGGTGAAGTACTGAACCAACCTCTGCATCAACTCGGCTGAACCTGCATCTGGTGTGTTGAAGTAACTGTGAGCCACAGAGGACTCAGCAATCCCGTTCCCGGGTAACACGGCTATTTAAGCCTTGGGTGAGGACAAGGCTGAAGATAGAACAAGAGGTGAAGGAACAACAAGAGTCTGCAGCAGCAACTAGCACTAGCTTACGTAATAGAGAGCGAGAAGAGAAGTGCCTTGGTCGAGAGATGATCACGAAGTGATCCTAACTAAATCCGGTCAAACATAACCCCACCGTGTTCAACTCCCGAATCCCTATTCGGAAATTGACAGTCACGGTACACACGCTGGTAGTGTATTAGAAACATTGTGTCAAGTTATCTACAACCGGATATTAACAAGCTCCCATCTGCCACATAACCGCGGGCACGGCTTTCGAAAGTTCAAACCCTGCAGGGGTGTTCCAACTTGACCCATTACAAGCCCACGATCCACGGAGTCGCAACTCCATAGGTGGGAAGACCCGAGTATTCTCGGAATCCCGTGGTCAAGTTAAACCGAACTAAGGTAAGGCTAATCCAGCAAATCCTCCCGGCGTGCCGACACCCTGATAGTAGCCGCGCGTATCTAGTCTCAGGCCACGACCGGATGAGCACAGCGTACAGTGGCCGAAATACCCAAGTTGCCAAGGGGGGCCCCGCACACGACTCTAGTTTGGACCAACACTCAAATCGAGCACTGGCCCAGGGGGGTTGAATTAAAATAAAAGGGATAGCTAGTCCCATATGCAAGTTTTATTAGTTATTAGGCAAATAGTACCAATGTTGGGACTTGCTGGAAAAGACTTAGCACTTAGCGGTTTATCAAGGGGGTCCCATACACCCCAACCGTGTTAGGAACGCATAATCAAGGAACATAACACCGGTTTATACTGTTCCTAACGGCATGAGTGGAACAAATCACCAAGCAAAAGGCTTAGCCTTCCACCCTTGCCAATATATAGATGATTTCATTTTAAGCATTTATATAGTGTGATATAACCCAACCAAACTTCAACATGAAGCAAACATCTTCAATCTTCACCTGCAACTAACAATGCTATAAGAAGGGCTGAGCGAAGCGTACTTAGCCAAGCAACGGTTTGCATAGGTAGGTTGGTTAAACATGGCAATTGGTTACAAGTAGGAGGCTAACAAGAAGAATCATGGGCATCGAGGCAAAACTATAGATCGAGACTACTAGCAATAGGCAAAGATAGTAATGTTATCGGGGTTCGGTCATCTTGCCTGGGATTCCACAAGGGAGAAGAACGGATCCATGAAGTAGACGAAGCAACACAGTCGAGAGAATCCTCACAACTCCGGAACGAAACCGAAGCTAACAAGAGAAGCAACCGGAAAGAAACAAACAACACGGTAAACATACAAGCATAAACATGGCATACGATGCACAAACAAGTATGATGCATGTCCGGTTTAAATATGCGTGGCATGGCAAAGTGCACAAACAAAACTACAAGTTAAGTGGAGATCAATATGCAACGAGTTGCATATTGACGAAACACCACAATTAATTATTTAGTTGACTCTCGTTATTTACAAGACAAGATTAAATGTTTTTAACATGGCAAGAGGTGAAGCTTAAAAAAACTATACTAACTAGGCAATTTAAATGAGGCCGGAAAATAACAACAACATATCCGGAAAATCCCCATGAGCATGTTTAATAATTATTAAAGCAACAACAATTCACACATATATAATGTTGTTAACATGATGCGGATGACATGAACAAGTTTATGCAATTATTAAAAGGTTGACTTAAAAGAGATATGAAGCATTTGTCGCCGTGGTGGAAAGAAAAGGGTGCCACGGCAACGTTCCGAAAATGATGCAACGGCACCATATCGGTTCCGGTAACTCGTTGAGAGTCCGGTGCAAAAGATAGATGGCGTGAGCGAGTCAAACGAGATGAAAGTGGGTTGATCCCGTCACCGGGTTCCCACGAGTCGGTGACGAGGCAACCGAGGAACATGACAACGGACGAAACGGGCACGAGCACACACAAGGGAGACATTTCATACAACACAACATTCATCCATGGGTCATCCACGGGGTCGTCTCGTTATACCTTTGAAGCGTGCGTTTCGGGGCGGTTCGAGACGTAGAGGAAGAAGGCGTTCACGTGTCCGACGAGGAAGAAGTCGTTCCGTAGAGGGAAGTAGTTGTTCTCGCAACTCGTAGAGGAAGTAGTGGTTCACGTTTCCGAAGAGGAAGTAGTTGTTCCGGCGATGGTAGTTGTTCACGTTCGTAGGTGTACTCGTCATCGTAGCCGTTCGGTCGTCGTGGTACTTGGTCGGTAGATGTACTCGTTCCGTTCGGTCTTGTCGGCCTCGTCTCGAGTCGTAGTTGTACACGGCGACGGTAGTCGTTCGGGCGACGGTAGAAGTAAGTAGTGGTACACGGTGCGTCTCCGAGACGGTAGTTGCACGGGTCCAAAAACAGATGTGCTTGCTGTTACATGGTTATCTGAGATTAACAGTAACAGCAACAAACAACAAAAGAAACACAAGGCCTCGTTCAAGCAAGGAGGCTGCTGCCTTGGGGGCGGAACGGTGCTGGAAGTCCAGCGGGCGCGTCCTCTCGCGCCAGAGGAGGAGGGGCCGACGCGCTGGGCTCGGGGCCAGGCGGGCTGCTGGAGGCGAGGGCCTTGGCCTGGAGGAGAACGGACGCTGGAGGGACGAGGAGAACGGAGGGAGCAGCTCCGGCCGCGGCTGCGGTGCTGGCCGGCGGGGCGGAAGGGCGCCGGGGGCCACGGGGCTCTGGTCGACGCGGGACTCGGGGACGGAGGGAGCGGCCTGCGGCGCTGCTGTGCGGACGAGGCAGAGGCCAAGCGCCGGGCTCCTGCGTCGGGGCGGCGCCGGGCTCCGGGGCCTCGACTGGCGGGGCGACCTGGAGAACGAAGAGGCGGCGGGGTTCCTGGCGGGCGCTGGCTCCTGCCGGCCAGAGGAAGACCACGCGCGCAGGAGGAGCCGCTCGGGGTGCTGCGGGCGACCTGGCGAGGAAGGATAAGGGGCGAGGGAACTCGATCGAGGAAGCTGCACAGGGGATCGGGAGGAGAGATGCGAGAGCGAGGGAGGCAGGAGGAGCGGTCGGGTGCGGGCTAGAGAGAAACGACGGGAGAGAGGGAACGGGGTGGCGGCGGTGAGCGAGGGAAACAGGGAGCGAAGGGAACGATCGGGGCTCGGTGTAGGCTGCGGCTAGGGTTAGAGAGAAGATGGGCCGCGGGCCTGAGAAGGGAGGAGATGGGCCAGGAGGAGTCCAAGAGGCTGGAGGCTGGAGGGCCGGCTGGGCTGGGCTCTAGGAAGGCCTGGAGGCTGAGCCCTCTTCCTTTTATTTCTTTAATAGAAATAAATAGAGAGAGTGAACAAAAAATAAGAAAAGAGGCAAAGAACAAGAATAAAATGATGGACATTTTTGTAAGGCTTTATGGAATAATTCCAACCCCACAAAAATAGTTCCAACAAAAAGGGAAGTGCAAACTAAAAATAAATAGCTTGCCTCAAGGAGTTTGAAAAGAGTCTAGATAATTGGAGGAGCCTCGATAAATTGGGAAAAGAATATAGGAAGGTTTTGAAGTCAAACTTGATATGGAATAGGCATGGGGAAATATTGCAAGTGTGTTACGGGTAATTCCAAACAAATGGAATAATTATTAATATAGCTCCATAAATATTGAGAGACTTTTATAAGTTATAAAGAGAAGTCACCTTCCCTCGATTTAAATGGACCGAACGTCCACACAATTTATTTGGTTGAGATGCAAAAATAAATATGACATGATGGCATGATGACATGATGCAATGCAAAAATAATAACACAAGCACAAAAGAAACACACGGGCAACCCGGAACATCTGGAATCTTCTGGAATCTTCTGGGACGTCGGTCTCGGGCGTCACAACTCTCCCACACTAACAGAGGATCTCGACCCGAGATCCTAGAGATAGCACCGGGTAAAAACGGAAGAGGAAGAGGTAAAACAAAGTTGCTTCTTTGACAGACGAGTGAAACCAAAGAACCTTGAGAGGTTGAACAAAAGAAAGAAGAATACAACGGAGATGAACGAAGTTAAGAGCACTCCGGTAAAAAGGAGGAACACGGAACACAAAGAGAACCTTGTAGGTTGAAAGACATTAGACGAGAGCTTACGAACCAAAAGAATATGAAACCGCAATGGTATAGCCAAGGAATAAGAATGACAGAATTCGGACAGCACTCCGTCTGAAAATGGAAGGAAAAGAACAAAAACTTGAGGAGATGGAGTGATACTTGATGAAAACAACAACACACAGCCTCCGGAACATTGAAAGAATTGCACAAGGGGTAAGAAAGATTCAGACAGCACTCCGGTTAAAAAGAGAGGCAAACTTGATAAATGACGGAACTTGAATGAAGAATACAACACTCCGGTTAAATGGACTGGAAAAGAAAAGAACATGATCTCGATAAAACGAGATGATGGTTAAAGAGAGCAACATCAGAATACCTCCAGAATGAAAGAATAGCATAGGTCATTGGAAAGAAAAGAACGGAGAAGAAAATGACAACTTCTCCCACGAATGAATAAGAAAAACATCCTTACGGAGAAGGGTTGAACAGAGTTGTTGGAATTCAACAACGGAAAGAATAAGTTCGTTGTGGGCTTATGGACAACATCTCAAAATTAAGAGGTGACAACCAGCCACTAACGGAAATATTTGATTGGATTGAGATCAACAAGGAGATGATAAACTTATTTCACCGGAATGATAAAAGAAGAAGTTGGGTCATTTATAAGCACCATAATTAGCAACAATCCTTAGGGAAAAGCTTTTAGGTGAAATACAACCCAAGATGACTACAACGAATAGATTGAAGGGTTGGAGAGATCTCCTGAACAAGGAAAATGATGGTTTTAAATATCTCATTCTTGATACTCGTGAATCATGAAGCATGAAGAAATTGTCAAGAATGACATAACACCATCTGAAAAGATAAGGTAGAAAGGATTGCAATTGGAAAGCATGATGAAGAATACTTGAGCTCCAACAAGAATCTTGATGAAGACTTCGAGGCTGAATTAAATGATGATGAACCACCATGAAGAACTCCGGTAATGAAAGCATGAGAAGTGAAAGATGAAAAGAATAAGATTGAAGGCCTGCGATGAATTAGATTGAGGTTTAAAATGATATAATTGAAATAACTTAGAGCTCCGGAAAACAAGATGAAGAACTTAGAACCGAGAATATGATATGATGAAGAAGCTCCGGAAAACAGAGATTAAACACTTCGAGGAAAAATAAGAATAAGATTTACTGTATGCTTATCCTTCATCAAATTAAATTGATGACAAGCAACGGATTTGGCATACCACTTATTCTCGTTGGAAAGAATTAAAGAGAGGTCTAGCACAAGCTTGAGAAAAGTCTTCAACGACCCACCGGTAGGATTGTGAAAAGAACAAAAGAATTGATACGATAACAACGGAAGAGTAATCTTGAATGAACCACCGTAAGAATATGGAGACGAACGAAGAGGCATCAATGAAGAATATTTGGAGGACGAAGTTGAAAACTGAGAACGAAGAAATATTCTGAAATGATGGCCTTCGGAGGATCACAAAGAAAAGAATTCATGAAAAGCTTCGGATGGCATAAACGAATTCCTCACAATCTGGACAATAATGAGGTTGACATGAAGCTAGAACCACGAATCTTCAAGAGAACGGGTCAGGATTTAAGAGAAACACTTCTCCGGTCTCCAAATGTTGAGAATGAAGACGAGAAATGTCATAAGAATTGTTGAGCACTCCGGAATGAAGAATTAAAAGGTTGAAACAATGATGAAAAGAATTTGAAAGCGATCTTGGAGAAGGCATGTGACTGATGGAAATCATTCTTACGTCACACTTTGAAAAGAATTTCAGAATACTCCGGAAAAAGAAGAGTCAGGTAAGATCCTGGAAAAGACCTGTGGGTTAGGGCCCACTCAAAGAAATCACCGTTGAAAAGATTGCTTGAGATATTGCACCGGTTGAATTAAATGGCTTGAATAAGATAGCAATCCTCAAAATAGCTTGAACGGATTAAGAATGGAATATGAATCTTCTGAGATACTCCGGAATGAATAGCAAGAGGAGAATGATTAATTTAGTGCACCGGAATAAGAAAGCATTGTGAAATGAGGAAAAGGATAAGATCAACACCGAAATCTTGAATTACATCCACCTGTAGAATTAGAGAACAAAAGAATGATGAACTTGAAGCTCTTGAGCATCTTCACAATAAATCACCGGATAAGAACATTGAAGGGAAGAATGAAGAAATATCACATGAATAAAATGGATACTTCATTTGAGAATTTCTGGCTCCAAGAAGAAGAAGGGTGGGAGGGTGGGGAAAAACAAAGACAACTAGGGATGAATGAAACATACATCGTTGAGAAAAAAAACTAAGAGTTGATCTTGCAGATGATGAAAAGATCGGATTAACTTAAAGCAAAGGACGCCGGTTGAAAAGGATTAACATGAAACTCTCGATGGTCAAGAAGAATTAGCACTCCCATAGAAATATGAGAACACCGATTAGGAAAGGTATGGAATCAACATTTGACATCGAAGCAACTCGAATACCAGAATCAAGACAAGAACAAAGGGGTAGATAAGTCGCAGCATCATCTTCACAATATCATCCGAACAGAGAATTGAACGAATGAATTCTGCAGGTACATCAACTCGACGAGAAGCCACTTGGAGAACAAAAGGTAAATAAAAAGGAACAAAGTGCAGACGAACAAATACAAGATAGAAGTTTCGTTCGACATCTTCGTGCTGAAAGCTCATGGAACGTGTTACAAAAGGGTTTTGTCATCCCCAGATCAGCATAGCCAAGGACCCTTTAAGATGCAACTCCCGATCAGAACAAGTCCATAAAACCACTTCACTCAATGTAGAACCCCAAACTTCATATCATGCATTCGTTGGAAGAATGCCTAGAACTACTTGATGAACCCACCTATAGATTTCCGAAAGTTTCCAGTTATGCAATCAGGTGTTGGGGATACACGGGAAGCACCGCGCAATCAACTCTAAACCTACATCCAGGTGTATCCATCCTTCAACACATAACCAGTCTTTCTCGGAAACTGTTTACCTCGGACCTTCGAAAAGCATCCACTATAACAAGCTATGGCAATACTCTCGAGCTACCTCCCCAGTACTGGGTGATGTCGGGGTTATCTTGCCACTGGCCGTATAGGAGAGATTTTCGATGTCGGCCGTCTTAAGTATTTAGTACTGCCGCGATATGCTTGTGACGACAACACCCCGAAGCTCAACTCCTCGGGAACAGGAGGCATCGATAACAATATCCTCGTCACAAGAACATCAAAACAATCCCAGAATACTCGCGGGATCCTAAAAAAATTTGGTGCAATTTTTGAAAGTAGAAGAGGCAAGAGTAATCGTCAGGAGTCCTCACCAGAGTGAAAGAGATGAGAAGCAAAAGAAATCCTACTCTCCGATATATATATATAGGACTCAAAACATTTTCAGTGTGTGCCTAGACTCAACCGTCAACGATTCGATCAATCAGTGGGGGCTTCTAGGTCGGAGAAGGCTCTGAATACCAACTTATAATGCCCAGGATGGGACTATACCTCCTACGTGTTGAGGCACGACTTAAAGGTATAAGCCCATCCTAGAATGATCTCAAGTTTGGTATCTTTGCTCAACTCATGTAAAAGAGGGATTAAATTGCAAAAGAAGATAGTTGGCTTACACTCGCCACTTCACACAATACATTACATGAGCAAAACATCATTCAAAACATCACAACCCGACTACGGGCGAAGATCCAAAAGAAAGATACCAAAACAACATAAAGCCACAGGTCAGGATCGAATCCTAGTAGAAACCACTACTGATCGACGAAAACGTCACAAGTAAACGGCCAAAACTTCATCGAGCTCCTGGTGAAGTACTGAACCAACCTCTGCATCAACTCGGCTGAACCTGCATCTGGTGTGTTGAAGTAACTGTGAGCCACAGAGGACTCAGCAATCCCGTTCCCGGGTAACACGACTATTTAAGCCTTGGGTGAGGACAAGGCTGAAGATAGAACAAGAGGTGAAGGAACAACAAGAGTCTGCAGCAGCAACTAGCACTAGCTTACGTAATAGAGAGCGAGAAGAGAAGTGCCTCGGTCGAGAGATGATCACGAAGTGATCCTAACTAAAGCCGGTCAAACATAACCCCACCGTGTTCAACTCCCGAATCCCTATTCGGAAATTGACAGTCACGGTACACACGCTGGTAGTGTATTAGAAACATTGTGTCAAGTTATCTACAACCGGATATTAACAAGCTCCCATCTGCCACATAACCGCGGGCACGGCTTTCGAAAGTTCAAACCCTGCAGGGGTGTTCCAACTTGACCCATTACAAGCCCACGATCCGCGGAGTCGCAACTCCATAGGTGGGAAGACCCGAGTATTCTCGGAATCTCGTGCTCAAGTTAAACCGAACTAAGGTAAGGCTAATCCAGCAAATCCTCCCGGCGTGCCGACACCCTGATAGTAGCCGCGCGTATCTAGTCTCAGGCCACGACCGGATGAGCACAGCGTACAGTGGCCGAAATACCCAAGTTGCCAAGGGGGGCCCCGCACACGACTCTAGTTTGGACCAACACTCAAATCGAGCACTGGCCTAGGGGGGGTTGAATTAAAATAAAAGGGATAGCTAGTCCCATATGCAAGTTTTATTAGTTATTAGGCAAATAGTACCAATGTTGGGACTTGCTGGAAAAGACTTAGCACTTAGCGGTTTATCAAGGGGGTCCCATACACCCCAACCGTGTTAGGAACGCATAATCAAGGAACATAACACCGGTTTATACGGTTCCTAACGGCATGAGTGGAACAAATCACCAAGCAAAAGGCTTAGCCTTCCACCCTTGCCAATATATAGATGATTTCATTTTAAGCATTTATATAGTGTGATATAACCCAACCAAACTTCAACATGAAGCAAACATCTTCAATCTTCACCTGCAACTAACAATGCTATAAGAAGGGCTGAGCGAAGCGTACTTAGCCAAGCAACGGTTTGCATAGGTAGGTTGGTTAAACATGGCAATTGGTTACAAGTAGGAGGCTGACAAGAAGAATCATGGGCATCGAGGCAAAACTATAGATCGAGACTACTAGCAATAGGCAAAGATAGTAATGTTATCGGGGTTCGGTCATCTTGCCTGGGATTCCACAAGGGAGAAGAACGGATCCATGAAGTAGACGAAGCAACACAGTCGAGAGAATCCTCACAACTCCGGAACGAAACCGAAGCTAACAAGAGAAGCAACCGGAAAGAAACAAACAACACGGTAAACATACAAGCATAAACATGGCATACGATGCACAAACAAGTATGATGCATGTCCGGTTTAAATATGCGTGGCATGGCAAAGTGCACAAACAAAACTACAAGTTAAGTGGAGATCAATATGCAACGAGTTGCATATTGACGAAACACCACAATTAATTATTTAGTTGACTCTCGTTATTTACAAGACAAGATTAAATGTTTTTAACATGGCAAGAGGTGAAGCTTAAAAAAACTATACTAACTAGGCAATTTAAATGAGGCCGGAAAATAACAACAACATATCCGGAAAATCCCCATGAGCATGTTTAATAATTATTAAAGCAACAACAATTCACACATATATAATGTTGTTAACATGATGCGGATGACATGAACAAGTTTATGCAATTAATAAAAGGTTGACTTAAAAGAGATATGAAGCATTTGTCGCCGTGGTGGAAAGAAAAGGGTGCCACGGCAACGTTCCGAAAATGATGCAACGGCACCATATCGGTTCCGGTAACTGGTTGAGAGTCCGGTGCAAAAGATAGATGGCGTGAGCGAGTCAAACGAGATGAAAGTGGGTTGATCCCGTCACCGGGTTCCCACGAGTCGGTGACGAGGCAACCGAGGAACATGACAACGGACGAAACGGGCACGAGCACACACAAGGGAGACATTTCATACAACACAACATTCATCCATGGGTCATCCACGGGGTGGTCTCGTTATACCTTTGAAGCGTGCGTTTCGGGGCGGTTCGAGACGTAGAGGAAGAAGGCGTTCACGTGTCCGACGAGGAAGAAGTCGTTCCGTAGAGGGAAGTAGTTGTTCTCGCAACTCGTAGAGGAAGTAGTGGTTCACGTTTCCGAAGAGGAAGTAGTTGTTCCGGCGATGGTAGTTGTTCACGTTCGTAGGTGTACTCGTCATCGTAGCCGTTCGGTCGTCGTGGTACTTGGTCGGTAGATGTACTCGTTCCGTTCGGTCTTGTCGGTCTCGTCTCGAGTCGTAGTTGTACACGGCGACGGTAGTCGTTCGGGCGACGGTAGACGTAAGTAGTGGTACACGGTGCGTCTCCGAGACGGTAGTTGCACGGGTCCAAAAACAGATGTGCTTGCTGTTACATGGTTATCTGAGATTAACAGTAACAGCAACAAACAACAAAAGAAACACAAGGCCTCGTTCAAGCAAGGAGGCTGCTGCCTTGGGGGCGGAACGGTGCTGGAAGTCCAGCGGGCGCGTCCTCTCGCGCCAGAGGAGGAGGGGCTGACGCGCTGGGCTCGGGGCCAGGCGGGCTGCTGGAGGCGAGGGCCTTGGCCTGGAGGAGAACGGACGCTGGAGGGACGAGGAGAACGGAGGGAGCAGCTCCGGCCGCGGCTGCGGTGCTGGCCGGCGGGGCGGAAGGGCGCCGGGGGCCACGGGCCTCTGGTCGACGCGGGACTCGGGGACGGAGGGAGCGGCCTGCGGCGCTGCTGTGCGGACGAGGCAGAGGCCAGGCGCCGGGCTCCTGCGTCGGGGCGGCGCCAGGCTCCGGGGCCTCGACTGGCGGGGCGACCTGGAGAACGAAGAGGCGGCGGGGTTCCTGGCGGGCGCTGGCTCCTGCCAGCCAGAGGAAGACCACGCGCGCAGGAGGAGCCGCTCGGGGCGCTGCGGGCGACCTGGCGAGGAAGGATAAGGGGCGAGGGAACTCGATCGAGGAAGCTGCAGAGGGGATCGGGAGGAGAGATGCGAGAGCGAGGGAGGCAGGAGGAGCGGTCGGGTGCGGGCTAGAGAGAAACGACGGGAGAGAGGGAACGGGGTGGCGGCGGTGAGCGAGGGAAACAGGGAGCGAAGGGAACGATCGGGGCTCGGTGTAGGCTGCGGCTAGGGTTAGAGAGAAGATGGGCCGCGGGCCTGAGAAGGGAGGAGATGGGCCAGGAGGAGTCCAAGAGGCTGGAGGCTGGAGGGCCGGCTGGGCTGGGCTCTAGGAAGGCCTGGAGGCTGAGCCCTCTTCCTTTTATTTCTTTAATAGAAATAAATAGAGAGAGTGAACAAAAAATAAGAAAAGAGGCAAAGAACAAGAATAAAATGATGGACATTTTTGTAAGGCTTTATGGAATAATTCCAACCCCACAAAAATAGTTCCAACAAAAAGGGAAGTGCAAACTAAAAATAAATAGCTTGCCTCAAGGAGTTTGAAAAGAGTCTAGATAATTGGAGGAGCCTCGATAAATTGGGAAAAGAATATAGGAAGGTTTTGAAGTCAAACTTGATATGGAATAGGCATGGGGAAATATTGCAAGTGTGTTACGGGTAATTCCAAACAAATGGAATAATTATTAATATAGCTCCATAAATATTGAGAGACTTTTATAAGTTATAAAGAGAAGTCACCTTCCCTCGATTTAAATGGACCGAAGGTCCACACAATTTATTTGGTTGAGATGCAAAAATAAATATGACATGATGGCATGATGACATGATGCAATGCAAAAATAATAACACAAGCACAAAAGAAACACACGGGCAACCCGGAACATCTGGAATCTTCTGGAATCTTCTGGGACGTCGGTCTCGGGCGTCACAACTCTCCCACACTAACAGAGGATCTCGACCCGAGATCCTAGAGATAGCACCGGGTAAAAACGGAAGAGGAAGAGGTAAAACAAAGTTGCTTCTTTGACAGACGAGTGAAACCAAAGAACCTTGAGAGGTTGAACAAAAGAAAGAAGAATACAATGGAGATGAACGAAGTTAAGAGCACTCCGGTAAAAAGGAGGAACACGGAACACAAAGAGAACCTTGTAGGTTGAAAGACATTAGACGAGAGCTTACGAACCAAAAGAATATGAAACCGCAACGGTATAGCCAAGGAATAAGAATGACAGAATTCGGAAAGCACTCCGTCTGAAAATGGAAGGAAAAGAACAAAAACTTGAGGAGATGGAGTGATACTTGATGAAAACAACAACACACAGCCTCCGGAACATTGAAAGAATTGCACAAGTGGTAAGAAAGATTCAGACAGCACTCCGGTTAAAAAGAGAGGCAAACTTGATAAATGACGGAACTTGAATGAAGAATACAACACTCCGGTTAAATGGACTAGAAAAGAAAAGAACATGATCTCGATAAAACGAGATGATGGTTAAAGAGAGCAACATCAGAATACCTCCGGAATGAAAGAATAGCATAGGTCGTTGGAAAGAAAAGAACGGAGAAGAAAATGACAACTTCTCCCACGAATGAATAAGAAAAACATCCTTACGGAGAAGGGTTGAACAGAGTTGTTGGAATTCAACAACGGAAAGAATAAGTTCGTTGTGGGCTTATGGACAACATCTCAAAATTAAGAGGTGACAACCAGCCACTAACGGAAATATTTGATTGGATTGAGATCAACAAGGAGATGATAAACTTATTTCATCGGAATGATAAAAGAAGAAGTTGGGTCATTTATAAGCACCATAATTAGCAACAATCCTTAGGGAAAAGCTTTTAGGTGAAATACAACCCAAGATGACTACAACGAATAGATTGAAGGGTTGGAGAGATCTCCTGAACAAGGAAAATGATGGTTTTAAATATCTCATTCTTGATACTCGTGAATCATGAAGCATGAAGAAATTGTCAAGAATGACATAACACCATCTGAAAAGATAAGGTAGAAAGGATTGCAATTGGAAAGCCTGATGAAGAATACTTGAGCTCCAACAAGAATCTTGATGAAGACTTCGAGGCTGAATTAAATGATGATGAACCACCATGAAGAACTCCGGTAATGAAAGCATGAGAAGTGAAAGATGAAAAGAATAAGATTGAAGGCCGGCGATGAATTAGATTGAGGTTTAAAATGATATAATTGAAATAACTTGGAGCTCCGGAAAACAAGATGAAGAACTTAGAACCGAGAATATGATATGATGAAGAAGCTCCGGAAAACAGCGATTAAACACTTCGAGGAAAAATAAGAATAAGATTTACTGTATGCTTATCCTTCATCAAATTAAATTGATGACAAGCAACGGATTTGGCATACTACTTATTCTCGTTGGAAAGAATTAAAGAGAGGTCTAGCACAAGCTTGAGAAAAGTCTTCAACGACCCACCGGTAGGATTGTGAAAAGAACAAATGAATTGATACGATAACAACGGAAGAGTAATCTTGAATGAACCACCATAAGAATATGGAGACGAACGAAGAGGCATCAATGAAGAATATTTGGAGGACGAAGTTGAAAACTGAGAACGAAGAAATATTCTGAAATGATGGCCTTCGGAGGATCACAAAGAAAAGAATTCATGAAAAGCTTCGGATGGCATAAACGAATTCCTCACAATCTGGACAATAATGAGGTTGACATGAAGCTAGAACCACGAATCTTCAAGAGAACGGGTCAGGATTTAAGAGAAACACTTCTCCGGTCTCCAAATGTTGAGAATGAAGACGAGAAATGTCATAAGAATTGTTGAGCACTCCAGAATGAAGAATTAAAAGGTTGAAACAATGATGAAAAGAACTTGAAAACGATCTTGGAGAAGGCATGTGACTGATGGAAATCATTCTTACGTCACACTTTGAAAAGAATTTCAGAATACTCCGGAAAAAGAAGAGTCAGGTAAGATCCTGGAAAAGACCTGTGGGTTAGGGCCCACTCAAAGAAATCACCGTTGAAAAGATTGCTTGAGATATTGCACCGGTTGAATTAAATGGCTTGAATAAGATAGCAATCCTCAAAATAGCTTGAACGGATTAAGAATGGAATATGAATCTTCTGAGATACTCCGGAATGAATAGCAAGAAGAGAATGATTAATTTAGTGCACCGGAATAAGAAAGCATTGTGAAATGAGGAAAAGGATAAGATCAACACCGAAATCTTGAATTACATCCACTGGTAGAATTAGAGAACAGAAGAATGATGAACTTGAAGCTCTTGAGCATCTTCACAATAAATCACCGGATAAGAACATTGAAGGGAAGAATGAAGAAATATCACATGAATAAAATGGATACTTCATTTGAGAATTTCTGGCTCCAAGAAGAAGAAGGGTGGGAGGGTGGGGAAAAACAAAGACAACTAGGGATGAATGAAACATACATCATTGAGAAAAAAAACTAAGAGTTGATCTTGCAGATGATGAAAAGATCGGATTAACTTAAAGCAAAGGACGCCGGTTGAAAAGGATTAACATGAAACTCTCGATGGTCAAGAAGAATTAGCACTCCCATAGAAATATGAGAACACCGATTAGGAAAGGTATGGAATCAACATTTGACATCGAAGCAACTCGAATACCAGAATCAAGACAAGAACAAAGGGGTAGATAAGTCGCAGCATCATCTTCACAATATCATCCGAACAGAGAATTGAACGAATGAATTCTGCAGGTGGCACCGCAAGTGGCTCTAGTTTGGGACCAACACCATCAGCACTGGCCCCCCCTACTATGTAGAATTAAGAACCCGGGGACGCGACCCCCTATGCAAATTTAATTTAATTAATTAAGTTGTTATTATGAGGCAAATTAAAACCAATGTTGGGCCTTGCTGGAGGAGTTTTATTCAAAGTCGAACTGTCAAGGGGTCCCCATCCACCCATCGTGTAAGGAACGCAAAATCAAGGAACATAATGCCGGTTTATCGGCACCTAAGGTGGCACGAGTGGAACAAAACACCGAGCAAAAGGCCAAGCCTTCCACCCATGCCCAGTATATAGGTGTGTTAATATTAATTATAGATATTGTGATATAACAACAACAAGTTCCCACCTGGAACGAACTTCATCTTCACCTGCAACTAACAACGCTATAAGAGGGGCTGAGCAAGCGGGTAAGATAGCCAAACAGTGGTTTTGCTAGGAAGGTTTCAAGGTTAGAGGTTTCATGGCAACAAGGAGAGGCTGACATAAAAGATGGGTAGCGCGACATGTAACGATAGCATCGAGACAACTAAGCATGGCAATGGTAGTAAAGGTATCCAAGGGTATGGTCATCTTGCCTGGAATTCCGCAAGGAAGAAGAACGGATCCATGAAGTAGACGGAGCAACGTAGTCAAGCGAATCCTCACAACTCCGGAACGAAACCGACGCTAACAAGAGAGCAACCGGAAAGAAACAAGCAATACGGTAAACACACAAGCATAAACATGGCATACGATGCACATCCAAGTATGATGTATGTCCGGTTTAAATATGCATGGCATGGCAAAGTGCACAAACAAAACTACAAGTTAATGGAGCTCAATATGCAACGAGTTGCATATTGACGAAACACCACATTTTAATTATTTAATTGACTCTCGTTATTTACAAGACAAGTATAAATGTTTTTTAACATGGCAAGAGGTGAAGCATAATAAAACTACACTATTTAGGCATTTTAAATGAGGCCGGAAATAACAACAACAATTCCGGAAAATCCCCTTGAGCATGTTTAGCAATTATAAAAGCAACAACAATTCACACATATAATGTTGTTAACATGACGTGGATGACATGATCAAGTTTATGCAATTTTATTAAGAGTTAACATGAAGAGTTAAGGGGTATTGTCACCGTGGTGGAAGGAAAGGGTGTCACGGCAACGATCCGAAAATGATGCACGAGAAGAAAGGTGGGGTGATCCCGTCACCGGGTTCCCACGGGTCGGCGACGAGGCAACCGAGGAACATGACAAAAGACGAAACGGGCACGGAGCACACAAGGGCAACATTTCATACAACACACAAACATTCCACGGGTCATCGTCTCGGTATACCTTCGAAGCGTGCGTTTTCGGGGCGGTTCGAGATCATCGAGGAACGTAGGGGAAGTAGTGGTACACGGGTCGACGGTAGCGGAAGTAGTTGTTCACGAGGTCGCCAACGAGTAGTTGTTCCGTTCGTAGAGGTACTTGAGGGTCTCGGCGACGGTAGTTGTTCACTTGACGGTCTTCGGCGATGGTAGCGGAACACGTTGATGTAGTGGTACTCGCGGGTCATCGTGGTACATGTTTTGTAGATGTTCATCTGTCATGTCGTGGTACTTGGCGATTCCGAAGACCGCGGTCGTCGGGGTACTTGGTCGTGGTACTTGTCGGGTCGTCGTGTAGTCGTGTAGGCGTTCCCGTTCGTAGATGTACTTGTCATTGGAGGGGTACTTGTCGATTCCGGAAACACGGTAGATGAACTTGACGGAAATCTGCTGGACCAAAACAATAACACAAGGCCGATGAAGAAGCACAGCAGCAGTAGGCTTAGCGCGCCGGTGGCCGGAGGAGAGCCATGGAGAAGGCCGGGTACCCTTGCCTGCTGGAACGAAGAGGAGGCAGCGGGCTACTCGGCGGACTTGCAGCAGCAAGGAGATGGGTCGGCCCAAGGGACGAAGTCAACGAGCAGGCACACGCTCGTCTCCCTTGAGCGCTCACACGAGCAGGAGGCCAGCGGCGACGGGACTTGTGGGGCCTTGCTGGTGGTCGGCGGGATGGAGCCCCGGTGGTGCTCCGAGGGAGAGGAACGAGGCCCGGCGACGCAGAAGAAGGAGGGCGCGAGGCCATGGCGCGGACGGAGGGAGGTCTCGGGCGCCGGCGCGGAGAAGGCTGGCGTGACCGCTGCGGTCTGAGGACGGGGAGGCCGGAGGACGATGGCCTCGGGGCCTTGCTGGGATGGAGGAGAGGGCGCTTGGGGCCTCGTCCTGGCGACGAGAGAGCAGCGACGGGGCTCTCGGGGTCTGCTGGTGCGGAGACAGCAGGGGCTTGGGGCGGCCGGACGCGGCGCGTGGCCTGGAGGACCGAGGCGCGCGGGGCGCTGGAGGACGGGCGCGGGAGAAGGAGGCCCGAGGCGCAGGGCAGCTACGAGGGAAGGGAGCGGGCGTCGCAGCCTGCTTCTGGTAGGAGGCGCGGTCGTCGTCCTGGGGCGACGGGAGGAGCGAGAGAATGGAGAGGAGGCAGACGAAGTGGCATTGGGAGGAAGGGGAAAAAAGGATCGGGCAGCGAGGGGTTGGGGTCGAGCGAGAGAGAGCGGGCGCTGGCGGCGGCGCACAGGGGAATGAGGAGGAGCGATCCGGTCGGGGCTAGGGTTAGGATTGGAGTGGGCCTAAGAGGCCGGCTGGGCTGGCTGAGGCCTAGAGGCCGGCGGCTGGAATGGCCTAGGGTCAGGAGGAATTGGGCTAGGGAGGCCTGGGACCCTTCCTCCTTTAGCTGATTTTTAGCAGAAAACAAAAGAGAGAAGAAAAGAATGCGGAGGGGGTTAAGGCAAAAGTTAGCACAAGGGACTAATTTTCTCGGGCTCATAAAAATGAGCACGGTCCGAGAAAATAGAAAAAGGCAAGATCGAAAGAAATAATTCAAACACATTTGAGTTTAATTCAAATGGGTTTGAACTAAGACTTCATTATAGAAGTGTCCAAAAATGTTCGAATTTTCGGAGGAACCTCGAAACAACGGAAAAGAATTATTGGCAAGGTTTTTGAAGGAGAAACTCGAAGTAGGAAAAGCATGGGGAAAATTATGCACGTGTGTTGGTTAATTCCAAACAAATGGAATATTATTATATAGCTCCCTAATAATATTGAGAGGCTTTTATATGTTATAAAGAGAAGACACCTTCCCTCGATTTAAATGGACCGAAGGTCCACACAATTTATTTAAGTTGAGATGCAAAAATAAATGACATGATGGCATGATGACATGATGCAATGCAAAAATAAATAACAAGCACAAAAGAAACACACGAGAAACCCGGAACATCTGGAATTTTCTGGAATCTTCTGGGACGTCGGTCTTCGGGCGTCACAACTCTCCCACACTAACAGAGGATCTCGACCCGAGATCCTAGAGATAGCACCAGGTAAAACGAAAAGAAGAGGAAGAGGTAAAACAAAGTTGCTTCTTTGACAGACGAGTGAAACCAGGAACCTTGAGAGGTTGAACAAACTTGAAGAAAGAATGCAACGGAGAAGAACGAAGTTAAGAGCACTCCGGTAAAATGAGGGACAAGGAACATTATGAGAACCTTGAGGTTGAAAGACATGAAACAAGAGCTTACGAACCAAAAGAATATGAAACTGCAACAGTATAGCCAAGGAATAAGAATGACAGAATTTGGACAGCACTCCGTCTGAAAATGGAAGGAATTAACAAGAACTTGCCAAGTTGGGATGATACTTGATGAAAACAACAACACACTGCCTCTGAAACAATTGAAAGAAAGGCACAAATGGTAAGAAGGATTCAGACAGCACTCCGGTTGAAAAGTGAGGCAAAACTAGATAAGATGACGGAACTGGAATGTTGGGCACAACACTCCAGTTAGATAGATAAACAAGAAAAGAACATGATCTTGACAAAACGAGATTATGGGACCAAAAGGGCAATATCACAATGCATCCGGAATGAAAGAATAGAATATAGATCAATGAAAGAAAAGAATGGAGAAGAAAAATGACAACTTCTCTCAAAATGAATATGAAATCATCCTGACGAAGAAGTGTTGAACGGAGTTGATGGAAAAAACAACACGAAATGAATAAGCTTGATGTGGGCTTATGGAAAACATCTCAAAATTATGAGGTGACAACCGGCCACTAACGAAAACAATTGATTGGATTGAGATCAACAAGGAGATGATAAACTTATTTCACCGGAATGATAAATGAAGAACTTGGGTCATTATAAGCACCATAATTAGCAACAATCCTTAGGGAAAGCTTTTAGGTGAATTATAACCCAAGATGACTCCAACAAATAAATTGAATGGTTGGAATGATCTCCTGAACAAAGAAAATGATGGTTTTAAATATCTCATTCTTGATAACTCGTGAATCATAAAACATGAAGGAATTGTCAAGAATGACATAACACCATCTGAAATGATAAGGTAGAAAGGATTGCAATTGGAAAGCATGATGAAGAATGCTTGAGCTCCAACAAGAATTTTGATGAAGACTTCGAGGATGAATTAAATGATAATGAACCACCAAGAAAACTCCGGTAATGAAAGCATGAGAAGTGAGAGATGAAAGAATAAGATTCAAGGCCTACGATGAATTAGATGGAGGTTTGAAATGATATAATTGAAATAACTTGGAGCTCCGGAAACAAGATGAACAACTAGGACCGAGAATATGATATGATGAACAAGCTCCGGAAAAGAGATTAATCACTTGGAAGAAACTAGAATAAGATTTATGTTATGCATATCCTTCACCAATTTAAATTGGCGACAAGCAATGGATTTGGCATACCACTTATTCTCGCTGGAAAGAATTAAAGAGAGATCTCGTACAAACTTGGATAATTATTCAACGAACCACCGATAGAATTGTGAGAAGAACAAATGAATAAAAACGATAACAACGGAAGAGTAATTTTGAAAGAACCACCGTAAGAATAGAGAGACGAACGAAGAGACATCAGTGAAGAATATATGGAGGACAAAGTTGAAAACTGAGACTGAAGAAATCTTCTGAAATGATGGCCTTCGGAGGATCACAAAGAAAAGAATTCATGAAATGCTTCGGATGGTATAAAAGAATTCCTCACAATCGGAACAATAATGAGGATGGCATGAAGCTAGAACCACAACTCAACAAGAGAACGGGTCAAGATTTAAGAGAAACTCTTCTCCGATCTTCAAATGTTGAGAATGAAGACGAGAAATGCCATAAGAATTGTTGAGCACTCCGGAATGAAGAATTAAAAGGTTGAACCAATGATGAAAAAGAATTTGAAAGCGATCTTGGAGAAGGCATGTGACTGATGGAAATTATTCTTACGTCACGCTTGAAAGGAATTTGAAAATAACTCCGGAAAATAATTAGAAGAGTCAGGTAAGATCCTGGGAAAAGACATGTGGGTCAGGGCCCACTCAAAGAAATCACCGTTGAAATAGATTGCTTAAGAGATATAGCACCGGTTGAATTAAATGGCTTGAGTAAGATGATAATGCTCAAAATAATTTGAACGGATTAAGAATGGAATTATGAATCTTCAACACTCCGGATATGAATAGCAAGAGGAGAATGATTAATTGGTGCACCGGAATAAGAAAGCATTGTGAAATGGACACCGAAATCTTGAATTACATCCACCGGCAGAAGAATATAAGAATGGAACAACGATAAACTTGAAGCTCCTGAGCATCTTCCTGAGAGATCACCGGATAAGAACATTGAAGGAAATGAATGAAGAAATATCACATGAATAAAATGGATACTTCATTAAGAATTCCAGCTCCATAAAGAAAAGGGAGGGAGGGTGGGAAAAACAAAGACAACTTGGGATGAATGAAACATACAGACAAATCGTCAGATTTCTCAACGGCGTCCGTATGGAATAACTTGAAGAGAAGGCACACCGGTTGAAAAGGATTAACATGAAAATCTCGATGGTCAAGAAGGATTAGCACTCCCATAGAAATATGAGAACACCGATTAGGAAAAGGTATGGAATCAACATTTGACATCGAAGCAACTCGAATACCAGAATCAAAATGAAACAAAGGATAGATATGTTTATGAAGAAGATTATGTTGCAACATATCTATCCAAATAGAGAATTGAACGAATGGATTCGTAGGTACATCAACTTGAGGAGAAGCCACTTGGAAGAACAAAAGGGTAAATAAAAAAGGAACAAGGAACAGATAGAACAAATACAAGATAGAAGCTTCGTCCCACATATTCGTGCTGAAAGCTCATGGAACGTGTTACAAAAGGGTTTTGCAATCGCCGGATCAGCATAGCCAAGGACCCTTTAAGATGCAACTCCAGATCGGAACAAGCCCATAAAACCACTTCACTCAATGTAGAACCCCGAACTTCATATCGTGCATCCGTTGGAAGAATGCCTAGAACTACTAGATGAACCCACCTATTCATTTCCGAAAGTTTCCAGTTATGCAATCAGGTGTTGGGGATACAGGGGAAGCACCGCGCACTCAACTCTAATCCTACATCCAGCTGTATCCATCCTTCAACACATAACCAGTTGTTCTCGAAAACCGTTTACCTCGGACCTTCGAAACGCATCTACTATACAAGCTATGGCAATACTCCCGAACTACCTCCCTAGTACTGGGTGATGTCGGGGTTATCTTGCCACTAACCGCATAGGAGAGTTTTCGATGTCGGTCGTCTTAAGTATTCTAGAACTGCCGTGATGGATTTGTGACGACAACACCTCGGAGCTCAACTCCCCGGGACACTGCCACAACCCCTAATGACAGGAGGCATCGAGAACAATGTTCTCGTCACAAAGACATCGGAACAATCCAAACAATACTCGCGAGATCCTAAAAAAAATTTGGTGCAATTTTGAGTTTAGAAGAGATAAGAGTAATCGTCGGGAGTCCTCACCAGAATGAAAAGAGATGAGGAGCAAAAGAAATCCTACTCTCCGATATATATAGGACTCAAAACATTTTCAAGTGTGTGCCTAGACTCAACCGTCAACGATTCGATCAATCAGTGGGGGCTTCTAGGTCGGAGAAGGCTCTGATACCAACTTGTAATGCCCAGGATGGGACTATACCTCCTACATGTCGAGGCACGTCTTAAAGGTATAAGCCCATTCTGGAATGATCTCAAGTTTGGTATCTTTGCACGACTCATGTAAAAGAGGCATTAAATTGCAAAAGAAGATAGTTGGCTTACACTCGCCACTTCACACAATACATTACATAAGCAAACATCATTCAAAACATCACAACCCGACTACGGGCAACATAAAGCCACAGGTCTAGATCGAATCCTAGTAGAAACCACTACTGATCGTCGAAAACGTAACAAGCATACGGCCACTCTCTTCATCGAGCTCCCGGTGAAGCTCTGAACCAGCTCCTGCTTCAAACTCGACTGAACCTGCATCTGGTGTTGTAGTATCTGTGAGCCACGAGGACTCAGCAATCCCATAACCATGGGTATCAAGACTAGCAAAGCTTTAAGGGTAGGAAGAAGGGTAGTGGTGAGGTTGCAGCAGCGGCTAAGCAATATATGGTGGCTAACTTACGAGTACCATAATAAGATGAGCATCTACGCAAACGGTCGCAAATAGTAGTGATCGCTAAAGATCCTAAACTACATACGAGTCAAACATAACCCCACCGTGTTCTCTTCTCAAAGTGAAAAGAGACAGTCACGGTTACTCACACAGTTGTTTGTTTTACTTCGGATCCTCTGTCAAGTTTTCTACAACCGGACATTAACAAATTCCAATCTGCCACATAACCGCGGCACGGCTTTCGAAAGATCATAACCCTGCAGGGGTGTCCCAACTTAGCCCATCACAAGCTCTCACGATTAGCTGAAGCGATAAATATAATATCATCACTCCTTATCTTAGGGAAAACCGATCAGGCTCGGCATCCCGGTAGCACAAGACATTTCGACAATGGTAAAACAAGTCCAGCAAGACCTCCCGGCGTGCCGACACCCTGATGGTAGCCGCGCGCATCTCGTCTCAGGCCACGTCCGGATGAGCGCTACGTACAGTAACCGAAGACCCCAGATAACTGGGTGGCACCGCAAGTGGCTCTAGTTTGGGACCAACACCATCAGCACTGGCCCCCCCCCTGCTATGTAGAATTAAGAACCCGGGGATGCGACCCCCTATGCAAATTTAATTTAATTAATTAAGTTGTTATTATGAGGCAAATTGAAACCAATGTTGGGCCTTGCTGGAGGAGTTTTATTCAAAGTCGAACTGTCAAGGGGTACCCATCCACCCATCGTGTAAGGAACGCAAAATCAAGGAACATAATGCCGGTTTATCGGCGCCTAAGGTGGCACGAGTGGAACAAAACACCGAGCAAAAGGCCAAGCCTTCCACCCATGCCCAGTATATAGGTGTGTTAATATTAATTATAGATATTGTGATATAACAACAACAAGTTCCCACCTGGAACGAACTTCATCTTCACCTGCAACTAACAACGCTATAAGAGGGGCTGAGCAAGCGGGTAAGATAGCCAAACAGTAGTTTTGCTAGGAAGGTTTCAAGGTTAGAGGTTTCATGGCAACAAGGAGAGGCTGACATAAAAGATGGGTAGCGCGACATGTAACGATAGCATCGAGACAACTAAGCATGGCAATGGTAGTAAAGGTATCCAAGGGTATGGTCATCTTGCCTGGAATTCCGCAAGGAAGAAGAACGGATCCATGAAGTAGGCGGAGCAACGTAGTCGAGCGAATCCTCGCAACTCCGGAACGAAACCGACGCTAACAAGAGAGCAACCGAAAAGAAACAAGCAACACGGTAAACACAGAAGCATAAACATGGCATACGATGCACATCCAAGTATGATGTATGTCCAGTTTAAATATGCATGGCATGGCAAAGTGCACAAACAAAACTACAAGTTAAGTGGAGCTCAATATGCAACGAGTTGCATATTGACGAAACACCACATTTTAATTATTTAATTGACTCTCGTTATTTACAAGACAAGATTAAATGTTTTTTAACATGGCAAGAGGTGAAGCATAATAAAACTACACTATTTAGGCATTTTAAATGAGGCCGGAAATAACAACAACAATTTCGGAAAATCCCCTTGAGCATGTTTAGCAATTATAAAAGCAACAACAATTCACACATATAATGTTGTTAACATGATGCGGATGACATGATCAAGTTTATGCAATTTTATTAAGAGTTAACATGAAGAGTTAAGGGGTATTGTCACCGTGGTGGAAGGAAAGGGTGTCACGGCAACGATCCGAAAATGATGCACGGCAACATCTCGGTTCCGGTAACTCGTTGAGAGACCGGTGCAAAAGATAACGGAGAGCGTAAGCGAGAAGAAAGGTGGGGTGATCCCGTCACCGGGTTCCCACGGGTCGGCGACGAGGCAACCGAGGAACATGACAAAAGACGAAACGGGCACGGAGCACACAAGGGCAACATTTCATACAACACACAAACATTCCACGGGTCATCGTCTCGGTATACCTTCAAAGCGTGCATTTTCGGGGCGGTTCGAGATCGTCGAGGAACGTAGGGGAAGTAGTGGTACACGGGTCAACGGTAGCGGAAGTAGTTGTTCACGAGGTCGCCTACGAGTAGTCGTTCCGTTCGTAGAGGTACTTGAGGGTCTCGGCGACGGTAGTTGTTCACTTGATGGTCTTCGGCGATGGTAGCGGAACACGTTGATGTAGTGGTACTCGCGGGTCATCGTGGTACACGTTTTGTAGATGTTCATCCGTCATGTCGTGGTACTTGGCGATTCTGAAGACCGCGGTCGTCAGGGTACTTGGTCGTGGTACTTGTCGGGTCGCCGTGTAGTCGTGTAGGCATTCCCGTTCGTAGATGTACTTGTCATCGGAGGGGTACTTGTCGATTCCGGAAACACGGTAGATGAACTTGACGGAAATCTGCTGGACCAAAACAACAACACGAGGCCGACAAAGAAGCACAGCAGCAGCAGGCTTAGCGCGCCGGTGGCCGGAGCAGAGCCATGGAGAAGGCCGGGTACCCTTGCCTGCTGGAACGAAGAGGAGGCAGCGGGCTGCTCGCCGGACTTGCAGCAGCAAGGAGATGGGTCGGCCCAAGGGACGAAGTCAATGAGCAGGCACACGCTCGCCTCCCTTGAGCGCTCACACGAGCAGGAGGCCAGCGGCGACGGGACTTGCGGGGCCTTGCTGGAGGTCGGCGGGATGGAGCCCCGGTGGTGCTCCGAGGGAGAGGAATGAGGCTCGGCAACGCAGAAGAAGGAGGGCGCGAGGCCATGGCGCGGACGGAGGGAGGTCTCGGGCGCCGGCGCGGAGAAGGCTGGCGTGACCGCTGCTGTCTGAGGACGGGGAGGCCGGAGGACGATGGCCTCGGGGCCTTGCTGGGATGGAGGAGAGGGCGCTTGGGGCCTCGTCCTGGCGACGAGAGAGCAGCGACGGGGCTCTCGGGGTCTGCTGGTGCGGAGACAGCAGGGGCTTGGGGCGGCCGGACGCAGCGCGCGGCCTGGAGGACCGAGGCGCGCGGGGCGCTGGAGGACGGGCGCAGGAGGAGGAGGCCCGAGGCGCAGGGCGGCTACGAGGGAAGGGAGCGGGCGTCGCAGCCTGCTTCTGGTAGGAGGTGCGGTCGTCGTCCTGGGGCGACGGGAGGAGCGAGAGAATGGAGAGGAGGCAGACGAAGTGGCATCGGGAGGAAGGGGAAAAAAGGATCGGGCAGCGAGGGGTTGGGGTCGAGCGAGAGAGAGCGGGCGCTGGCGGCGGCGCACAGGGGAATGAGGAGGAGCGATCCGGTCGGGGCTAGGGTTAGGATTGGAGTGGGCCTAAGAGGCCGGCTGGGCTGGCTGAGGCCTAGAGGCCGGCGGCTGGAATGGCCTAGGGTCAGGAGGAATTGGGCCAGGGAGGCCTGGGACCCTTCCTCCTTTAGCTGATTTTTAGCAGAAAACAAAAGAGAGAAGAAAAGAATGCGGAGGTGGTTAGGGCAAAAGTTAGCACAAGGGACTAATTTTCTCGGGCTCATAAAAATGAGCACGGTCCGAGAAAATAGAAAAAGGCAAGATCGAAAGAAATAATTCAAACACATTTGAGTTTAATTCAAATGGGTTTGAACTAAGACTTCATTATAGAAGTGTCCAAAAATGTTCGAATTTTCGGAGGAACCTCGAAACAACGGAAAAGAATTATTGGCAAGGTTTTTGAAGGAGAAACTCGAAGTAGGAAAAGCATGGGGAAAATTATGCACGTGTGTTGGCTAATTCCAAACAAATGGAATATTATTATATAGCTCCCTAATAATATTGAGAGGCTTTTATATGTTATAAAGAGAAGACACCTTCCCTCGATTTAAATGGACCGAAGGTCCACACAATTTATTTAAGTTGAGATGCAAAAATAAATGACATGATGGCATGATGACATGATGCAATGCAAAAATAAATAACAAGCACAAAAGAAACACACGGGAAACCCGAAACATCTGGAATCTTCTGGAATCTTCTGGGACGTCGGTCTTCGGGCGTCACAATTCTGGGCAGAAATGGTAGTTTCTACAGCAACTACCATTTTACTTGCTCCAACCCTTCTGAAACTCCTTGTGCATATTCACCTTAGTAACTCATGACTAGCCTCCAAAGCACAGCCTCCAACTATTCACCATGTTACCTTAGTAAGCTCTCAAAGTTTCTGTCCAGAAACTTACCAGGCTAGTTACTTTCATTCTACTACGTCTGGAATTAAACCAACCATGGGTAACTCACCTATCTACCACGAACAACACGCGAGACACGAATTTTGGCACCAACTCATCCTGTAGGCAGAGTTCGCGCGGTGACCACGCGTGTACTCCATGCCATGGCAGTCAGTCGGCGCGCTCTGGATGCCGCCGAGCGCTCTGTAGAGCGCGTGCTCGCTTCCGAGCCTGCCCAAGCGCGCCAAACCTCGCCACCATCATCCTCTTCATCTCCACAGTCCACCCCTAGCGCTCGCCAACGCCGGAGCTCGCTGCAGCGAGCACGGGCGCGGTCCGGCCAAGGCACAGTGCGGTGCACACTATGCTTGTCATCACCCCAGCGCCCCTGTGCTCGTCCCCGCTCGGCCACAGCTCCCGCGTGACTCCGTCTTCTTCTCCCCCCTCTCACTCACGCCAATTCGTCGCCGGGCGCAGCCAGGTGTCGCCGGCGGAGCATCGTTCCCCCCCCCCTCTCACTCGCCTATATATAGGCCCTCTGCCAGCCGCTCCGGGCACCTCGCTCCACTCCCACACGACCACAGATAGAGTAGAACCCTATGGCCCGGCCGGGCAGGCCTCAGGTCACCGTTCCCGAGCTCGAGCTCATCGGCGATCCCCCTCGGGTCATCGAGGTAGCTGCAAGCCCTCGCCGTCCAAGGCGACCACACCAGAGCCTCCGCTACTCTCTGGTGAAGCTTCTTCACCTAGCTGGAGCTGCTGAAGGCGCCGTAGCTCGCCGTCTTCTTCAACTCCGGCGAACCCCCTGCTATGCCTCCGCCTCTGAGGTCCATTCCGACGACGTCCGTCCACCTCTAGCTACCCTACGAGTACGGGCAGGTGCGCCTCGACCTTCTCCATCGATCTATCCTTTTTTCAGCCAAGGGGCAGCGTCACCGGCGTGCGCTCCGGCGAAGCGACGGCCGCCTCTGCTAATCTCCCTCTTCCCCTCTCACCTGACTAGCTGGGCCCGTTAGTCAGCCTCTCCATACCCGCGCGAAGCGGTATGAGTGGTGGCGCTCTGGGCGTTTACGCCTTCGACGTGACCCCCCCCCCCCAATTCTATTTACTCAAATTTCTGAATTTAAATAAATTCCAGAGAACTTCAAACTGCAATAACTTTTTAACCATAAGTCCAAATGAATTGATTCTTTTAGCATTGTGTTGTTTGTGAAGAAATCTTGCAGCACACCAAAAATGAGACTATTTGGTGCTGTGTAGATTTTCTGGTGAATTTTTGAATGATTCTTGATAGTTTCTTTTTGGACTTTTATTTATTTTCAGAAGAAGAAACTTGTCTTGAGGATCACCGGGAGGCTTGTGACCCTCATTTGAACTAAGGCAAGCCACAGCAACATTTTCATAGTGCCATTTCAATATTTGTGATTTTTCCAACTTGAACAAATGGTTTATATTATGCATGTTAATTATTTTGTTAAATGCTTTCTTTTGGTTGCTGTAAATATTGGTTTCATTTACTTTACAGAAAGTTGGAGTTTTGTTTATGTTATTAAGATAGTTAAAATAAAGTTGGGATATTGAGAATGATTATGGACATACATATGTGAAGTTACTTTCTTTTGCATTAAGTAATTATGATAAAAATTTGCTAAGTTAAAATTTTGTTGAAAGTCAAGCATAACCAGAATAATAGTGAAGTTAAGATGAAAGTTGACCCAGTTATGTTTTTGTATGGCATTTTACTCGTTTATGTGCTGCACTTTGGTATAACGCATGGCATTGTATGACACCGGTTATTTATTTCTCTTTAAGTTGAAACTGTTATAACTCAACTTGAATAAATTGTTGACCGAGTCATGGTGCCAGTGAATCGAGTCTTTCCTAGTGCAACCACATTTACCTTTATGGGAAGGTCTTGATTCGGTCCATTGACATGCCTCCTGTCGGTACCTCCAGATAGGGAAGGTTATGGGCATGCAGTACCCTGGCCCGGTAAGCAGACATAACCTTGTGTGCCCGTAGTTAATTTTATGTTACCGAGTTCCCGTTTGGGACAATTTTTGTTTGGCCACGATGGTGGTCGGTGTGCCTTTGGTAGGCACAGGGCCACCCAGGAATGTTCAAGTGGGAAACAAGTCGGAGTGGCCAGAGGAGTGTCGTGGCAATGGACGGGTTTCGTCGGAACGTCGTGGTCCACCCGAATGGGAGAACGAGGCCATGGTTCCGTGGTGTGGGTACGGTGCACTACCTCTGCAGAGTGTAATTAATCTATCGATAGCCGAGTCCACGGTCACGGACACGCTCGAAATTAGGTCACACCATGGGTCAACAGATAATGAAATTTTGCTCACTAAGTTCTAAAATTTTGATACTATGATAAATTGGTGGAAGAGCCACCGAGATATTTTGAGACCCAGTATGGACAGGTTGGTGATCATCGGAAAGGTCACGATTTTATATCTTGTTCATATGTATAGGTTTGTAGTTATAATAAATCATCATGAGTAAGCCTGACCGAGGTTTTATTTATACAAAGGCATGAGCACAACATGTTAGTGAATATCCATTTAAGTTTGTTGCTGCATATTTAATACTGGTTAATTATCATGATATTGTTTGTCATTATGATATTGTTTTTCTGTAAGCTTGCAAGTACATTCAAAGTACTGACCTGGCGTGTCATGCCAGATTTCAGGAAAGTCTCGCTAGAAAGGAGAGCCGTCTGAATCTAGTCTGTATCCACATCGGTGTCCCTGTGAGATGGAGTTCCGCTACGACGTCGTTCCGCTGTTGCATAGTTTATGTCCAAGGCCTTTTATGTTCATTAAATAATGTACATATTGTCCAGCGGCATCGTGTGTGTTGCTCGGCCTCGGTACCTGTTGTAATGTATGACTATGGTCCGCTACTATCAATAAAGCGGTTGTTTTCTATACCAAGATGTTGTGTGTTGCCAGATTACAAGGTCTCTGGGCTGGCAATGCAAGGTAAACCGGTCGCTCTGGTCCAGGGTGCTACAATTTAAGAGGTGGGGCAAGGGGGGAAGTTCTGGTTACAAAGTTTTAACAAATCTTCTCGGTCTTGGTTGCTCTTCTTAAAGAGGTCGAGCCGTTACGTTGATGTCCTCATTGCTCTGCTTCAGGTCATCATGATGAGGTCGACATCCTATCTTCAGGTTCTCCATCGTACTTACGGTAGGACAAAGGGGGGTTATTCTGGAAGAATGTACCTCTGCAAGGTTGACTACCTGGTAGCTAACATCAAGGAAGGTGACAGAAAGTAACTCTCGAACTAAAACTTTAGAAAATATCAAGAGCAAAGTAAGGAGGTATCATGAGAAGTTTCGAGCGGGCAGGCAATCGTTCGGTGCCTGAAACAGGGCATGAAAGGGGTTCATAGCCACGGGAATAGGTATTGTGTCTGATACCAGATTTGATGATCTCATCGGAAGGTGGCTCGTGAATTACATACGAGACCATGCACGAGGAATAACTTTGGGAACACGGGGTGTACAGGAGAGTCAGGTTTTGATCCTATGGAACATTGGGTTAAGGGCCCACCATGTGGGTTAAAAGTAGAAGGAGCGATGACATCTTACACGGTCATGATAGCAAGGCATGTCAAAGGGTTGCCTGTCAGTTATGTCGGTAACAACGTTGGTACCAAGGGCGAGGGACAAAGAGAACCATTTTCTTGCTCATTGAACGATGCGAACCAATAGGCAAAGTTCTCGTCCATTGGTGGCTTCCATAATGTCATCAACAATAGTAACAGGGTTTTACTGATAAAATTGTACACCGAGGTGTTTACATAAGTAGGGAAATATTACTGCTTATAACATATAGGTCACAAGAAAGGTTAACCAGAACAATGGAAAGGAAAATGTGATTATTACATCAATTAGACCAATGGAAAGGAAAATGTGTTTATACTCAAGTATTAGAGTATATCTTTCCCAAGGAAAGGCAAATCAAGATATTAATGATAGGGCTCCAAATATGTAACCATTAGACGAAGGGGCAAGGATTTAATGAGGTTTACCCATCCTATAGTGTTTGGATAATTGATATGGAAATTTTTAGCATAGTTCTTCAAATGTTCTTATTGAAGATCGGAGTACCACAATCATGCTTCAAGATAGCATTTGCATGGTCTTCAAGAAATGGTCAGACTATGGATACACAAAGGATTCATCGGGAACAACTTATAGAATAAGTCTTATAATTTCCTTATGGAAGAATGGCTAACCTTGCCAAAAAGGAAACTATAACAATAGGTCCTCCAGCCAGGTGTGCTAGGCATGACATCACCTACCAGGTCATATAAAAGACCAACGTTATAACTCTTGGAAATATGTTCCAACCATCATATCTGACCGAGGTTCAGATCGGATGGTGACAGGATACCTCAGACTCAGGATGCCTGAGAAGAAAAAGGTGTGACCCAATTTGACGAGATGACATTGCAAGATTCTCGAGAAATGAATTATGGAAGCAAGTTCCGATATAAGAGTTCATCATTAACCAAGGAGAAGACAAGGATGTGGCTGATAGACTCAACGACAATTTATCGAGAATTCCAACAAGATGGATTTCCACAATTATGTGAACAAGGAGATAACATGTGTTAGTTCAAATGCTATAATGATGTATGCTCAAGGGAAGCATCCACAATTAATCATTGGATGAAAAGGGCACCCAAAATATGAGCTGGGTTGCACAACCAATGTCAGAACGAGGATTTAGCAACCAGCACACTAAATTGGAATTATTGTCCATTAACATCCAAAGATATAGGGTTGCTAGAATTACAAAAGACTCGCAACAGAGTTCACTTAATGGTATTGCGGTTAGAAACAACGCAGGGACCAAGAAGAATGGTGATGGTGAGAAGTATCACTATACCAAGGATTCTTAAGAGGTGGAGCATAATACAAGCTGGAGAGCAAGATGCATCCAAAACAAGAACAAGTTTGTGATGAAAGTAAGGTAAGGAAGTTGTCAATGACAACTCAAATTACCAAGGGACGAGGATGATCCTTATCATCATGAATTCGGTTTATATCCTGGAAGGAGTCAAAATGTTGAGGATGATCACGACAAATTTTGTCGAGAGGCTCCACGAAGAAGCAATCGAACAACGACTACATCAAGAAAAAGGACTGATACAATGAAAGATTATCGAAACCACGAATACAATACAAACTCGGAGTTAAGTTTGTTGTTCGAGGTGAAACGATAAGACGAGGAAATCGATGTAAGCTTAGCTCATCGTTGAAAGTTGTGCTCCAGGAATAAGGACCGGGTAGCACAGTTAAAATCATCACGATAATGATATAGCCAAGCAGGGAAGGGATGACGTGATTAGGTACAAACTCGTAAGTAAGGAAGATTACTAAGAGTTGTTGAACCGTAGTGCAGAATCGATTCGGTTATTGGGGTACTTGAGTGTCTAACAACTCAGAACCCAGGAAAAATGGAATCGATAAGAAATAATTATTGATTAAGACTCATAATATGCAACATGGGTCTGTGATATTTTCGAGATACCAGAGGGTAATACTCGAAGGTAGCGCATAATACAAGTTGGACTAGTGAATTGATCTGCAGAAGGCAAGTGCTTCAAGTTGTCCTAGAAAAGGATCAAACATGATCAATCATGGTCAGAACCATGGTGGCAAAGGACCAAACATAGATGCAAGATGAACTTATAACAAGCGGGTCAGTATTATTACAAGAAGCTTCCATGATAAGTTCCACACCGGGTCCATGGGGATGAACACAAAGTTCAAGGTCGACTCCCACTTCTCCAATTGCATAACCTTTCATTCACTTGTTTCGAAAATGGCATGAGTGTAGAAAGTTTTACTGGTGAAATACTAGATGAGTATGACCCGTGAAATCTTTCGGGTTCACACAGATTTATGGGGCATAGGTTCAACCCATTAGGGCATCTTAGAAACATACACCACAAACTTTAGGAGTAAATTATACGTGCTCGAAAGCAGAGCATGGTTGAGAAAGCAGAGGATACAATTTATCAAAGGTATTTATGTATCCGAGGAAAAGCTCACAAAGTTATAGAATATGAAGGACAATGTCGGATAATAATTCAACAAAGGATCAGACAGTCCATAATGGAGTTGATGTGAGCATCGTCACACAACCAGAGGAAGAAACAATGCAAAGGCATTGGATCATAGAGCAACTGACTAATTCAAAGCTTAAATGCGAAGGAATTATGATTTCCAATTCAAGGGATCAGAAGCAAATGCTATGTTTAAGGATGGATAAATTGAGTAGGCTTAGGGGTGCAACCGGTGGCAATTTGATTGGTCAAGATCCAACTCAAGTATAAGATGATGTCTGAGCTGAAAGGATGAATTCTAGGATCTTATTGAGGAATGCGAGCATTCGCAAAATATTGAATCAAGGGACTCGAAATGATAGTAACAAAGGATGTAAACAGAGATTGCTAGAAATATGGAATTAACCATAACGTCGGAAGGCAAGGAATTCAGGAGCATTAGGCTGTTGAGGATTTCCATAAAACTGAATAGTATTCCGAAGAATTTTGTGAAACACATGAACAACTGAGGATGAACGGATCCACGATAAGTGTGAGGAATTACTCATAGGGGTATTCATGCGACAAAGACCTATGAAGAAGTGTCACAAGGGATTCTTAGAAAGTCGGAGAATAATTCGATGCATCTTGTAATAACAAGAGTAGCTGGGAATGAAAGTAAGATCGACGGGTGTATGTATTTATCCATAGGGATATGTCGATGGTATGGGATTGCAAAAGTGATGGGCACAGAGTATCGAGGGAACTTCAGAGATTATCTTCAGAATCTTCTGGTGCAGCAAGCAGTCATCTGGACTGAGGGGCTCTCCGGGAGGAAGCGGTAACGAGAACCTAGAGTTATAATTAGTAAAATCATTTAACCCGAATAGAAGAGAGATCAGAACCCCAGAGTATAGGTCGGGGAATAAAAAGATCCTAATACCACCCAATGGTGACGTGGGCCCGTAAGCCACACAGCCAAGTTAGTAAAAGTTTTTCAATGACTAGACTTGACTTCGGCCAAGGGATTGGAAAGAAGGATTCCTATAGGCAGTCGGCTCTGATACCAACTTGTGACACCCCCGATTTGACCGTACACTAATCATGCATGCAAATGTGTGCGACCAAGATCAGGGACTCACTAGAAGATATCACAACACAACTCTACACACAAATTAAAATAATACAAGCTTTATATTACAAGCCAGGGGCATCGAGGGCTCGAATACATAAGCTCGAATACACAAGAGTCAGCAGAAGCAACAATATCTAAGTACAGACATAAGTTAAACAAGGTGCCATAAGATGGCTAGCACAAATGTAGCAACGATCGAAAAGGCAAGGCCTCCTGCCTGGGACCTCCTAACTACTCCTCGAAGCCGAACTCCACGTAGAAACATCCTCGGGACCTCTGGCTCCTGGACTCCATCATATGGTTGCATCATCCGTGAAGAAAGGAAAAAGGGGGGAAGGGGGAGCAAAGCACCGTGAGTACTCATCCAAAGTACTCGCAAGCAAGGACCTACACTACATATGCAAAGGTATATGTGTAAAAGGGGTAATATCTGTGGGCTAAACTGCAGAATGCCAGAATGAGAGGGGGGTAGCTAATCCAATCGAAGACTACGCTTCTGGCCGCCTCTATCTTGCAGCAGTAGAAGAGAGTATATGGAATAGTAACACGTATCAATGCTTTTGGCAGCCTCCGTCTTGAGTAGCTAGAAAGTTCACCAAGTAACATCGTATAGCATAATCCTACCCGGCGATCCTCCCCTCGTCACCCTGTGGGGAACCAATCACCGGGTTGTATCTAGAACTTGAAAGGGTGCGTTTTATTAAGTATCCAGTTCTAGTTGTCATGAGGTCAGAGTACAACTCCGGGTCATCCTTTTACCGAGGGACACGGCTATTCGAATAGATTAACTTCCCTGCAGGGGTGCGCGACATAACCCAACACGCTCGATGCCATTTGGCCGGACACTCCTTGGGTCATGCCCGGCCTCGGAAGATCAACACGTCGTGGCCCTACCTAAGAACAATAGAGAGGTCAGCCCACCGGTCTAAATCCTGAGCACGCAGGGGTCTGGGCCCATCACCCATTGCACACCTGCACATTGCGTGGGCAGCCGGTAAACAGACCTAGCGGCTCCAAATACCAGAGCAGTGTTCCAGTCCAATCTGACGTGCGCTGCTCAGTCACTGACGTCAAGAAGGCTTCGGCTGATACCACGACGTCGAGAGCCCATCACTATTCCCACGTAGTTGGCTAGTGCATATAGGCCAATGGCCAGACTCAGATCAAATACCAAGATCTTGTTAAGCGTGTTATTTTGAAGAACCGTGGATGCCGACCAGGAACCAGGCCCACCTGTCTCCTAGGTGGTCGCAACCCGCCCTGTCGCTCCGCCACAAAGTAACCATCAGGGGGCTGCCGGGAACCCAGGCCCACCACTACCTGTGTGGAACCTAAAGGAAATATGCCCTAGAGGCAATAATAAAGTTGTTATTTATATTTCATTATATCATGATAAATGTTTATTATTCATGCTAGAATTGTATTAACCGGAAACTTAGTACATGTGTGAATACATAGACAAAACAAAGTGTCCCTATTATGCCTCTACTAGACTAGCTCATTGATCAAAGATGGTTATGTTTCCTAGCCATAGACATGAGTTGTCATTTGATCAACGGGATCACGTCATTAGGAGAATGATGTGATGGACAAAGACCCATCCGTTAGCTTAGCACTATGATCGTTTAGTTTTATTGCTATTGCTTTCTTCATGACTTATACATGTTCCTATGACTATGAGATTATGCAACTCCCGAATAACAGAGGAACACCTTGTGTGATATCAAACGTCACAATGTAACTGGGTGATTATAAAGATGCTCTACATGTGTCTCCGAAGGTGTTCGTGATGTTGGCATGGATTAAGAATAGGATTTGTCACTCCGAGTGTCGGAGAGGTATCTCTGGGCCCTCTCGGTAATACACATCATAATAAGCCTTGCAAGCAAATGACTAATGAGTTAGTCATGAGATAATGTATTACGGAACGAGTAAAGAGACTTGCTGGTAACGAGATTTACTAGGTATGGTGATACCGACGATCGAATCTTGGGCAAGTAACATACCGATGACAAAGGAAACAACGTATGTTGTTATGCGGTTTAACCGATAAAGATCTTTGTAGAATATGTAGGAACCAATATGAGCATCCAGGTTCCACTATTGGTTATTGACCGGAGATGTGTCTCGGTCATCTCTACATAGTTCTCGAACCCGTAGGGTCCGCACGCTTAACGTTTGATGACGATCGGTATTATGAGTTTATGAGTTTTGATGTACCGAAGGTAGTTTGGAGTCCCGGATGAGATCACGGACATGATGAGGAGTCTTGGAATGTCCGAGACGTAAAGATCGATATATTGGACGACTATATTCGTACATCAGAAAGGTTTCGACTGATTCGGGTATTTTTCGGAGTACCGGAGAGTTACGAGAATTCGCCGGGGAGCATATGGGCCTTATTGGGCTTTAAGGGAAAGAGAGAGAGAAGGTTGCGCCCCCCCCCCCCAAGGCTTAGTCTGAATTGGACTAAGGGGAGGGGCAGCGCCCCCTCCTTCCTTTTGTTCTCTTTTCCCTTTCCTTTTCTCCTACTCCTACTACTTGGAAGGGATCCTAGTTCTACTACGAAAAGGGGGATCCTACTCCCGGTGGGAGTAGGACTCCCCAGGGCGCGCCATAGTAGAGGGCCGGCCCTCCCCCTCCTCCACTCCTTTATATACGAGGGTGGGGGCACCCGATAGACACACAAGAAACATTGTTCTAGCCATGTGCGGTGCCCCCCTCCACAGAAACACACCTCGGTCATACCGTTGCAATGCTTAGGCGAAGCCCTGCGCCGGTAGCTTCATCATCTCCGTCACCACGCCGTCGTGCTGACGAAACTCTCCCATGAAGCTCAACTAGATCAAGAGCTCGTGGGACGTCATCATGCTGAACGTGTGCTGAACGCGGAGTTGTCATACGTTCGGTGCTTGTTCGGTTGGATCGCGAACACGTTCGACTAGGTCAACCGTGTCACTAGACGCTTCCGCTTTCGGTCTACAAGGGTATGTAGACACACTCTCCCCTCTTGTTGCTATGCATCTAGTAGATAGATCTTGCGTGATCGTAGGAATTTTTTTGAAATACTATGTTCCCCAACAGTGGTATCAGAGCCAGGTCTATGCATCGATGATATGCACGAGTAGAACACAAGTGAGTTGTGGACGATACTAGTCATACTGCTTACCAGCATGTCGTACTTTGATTCGGCGGTATTGTTGGATGAAGCGGCCCGGACCGACATTACGCGTACGCTTACGCAAGACTGGTTCTACCGACGTGCTTCGCACACAGGTGGCTGGGGGTGTCAGTTTCTCCAACTTTAGTTGAAACGAGTGTGGCTACGCCCGGTCCTTGTGAAGGTTAAAACAACACATACTTGACCAAAAAGCATTGTGGTTTTGTATGCGTAGGTAAGAATGGTTCTTGCTAAGCCCGTAGCAGCCACGTAAAACTTGCAACAACAAAGTAGAGAACGTCTAACTTGTTTTTGCAGGGCATGTTGTGATGTGATATGTGTTGGGGAACCTAGTATTTCCAAAATTTTCCTACGATCATGCAAGATCTATCTACTAGATGCATAGCAACGAGAGGGGAGAGTGTGTCTACGTACCCTCGTAGACCGAAAGCGGAAGCGTTTATCAACGCGGTTGATATAGTCGTGCACCTTCACGATCCGTCCCGATCTAGTACCGAACGTACGGCACCTCCGCGTTCAGCACACGTTCAGCTCGATGACGTCCTCGCCTTCTTGATCCAGCAAGACGGGCGAACTAGTAGATGAGTTCCGGTAGCATGACGGCATGGTGATGTTTGTTGATGAAGAACAATCTCTACAGGGCTTCGCCAAGCACTACAAAAACTAGACGGAGGATACACTAGAGGGTCGGGGTAGCCGGCACACGGCTTGGTGTATCTTGATGTGTCTTGGGTGCTAGCCCTACCCCTCTATTTATATGTTGAGCCTTGGGGTCGAAACTTGGAGTAAAAGCCTTCACAAAGTCGATTTCACCCGAAAGGGAAGAGTCCTTCTCGGACTCCAGGGCCAGACGCCAGGGTTCCCGGTGTCTGGACCCAGACGCCAGGGACCCTGGCGTCTGGCCCCTGGACTCCGCAAAACTTCCTTTTGCGCCTTCCAAAAACCTTGTGTGCTTTCCCTTTTGGCCCAAATAAAGTGTTCTCGTACCCAAACACTTCGGGAAACATCCGGAACCCCTTCCGGTGAATTCCGGAACCCTTCCGGAGGTCAAACACTATTATCACATATATTAATATTTATCTCCGGACCATTCCGGAGTTCCTCGTCATGTCCGTGATCACATCCGGGACTCCGAATAACATTCGGTCACCAACATACATAACTCAATATGAATACTATATCGTCAACGAATGTTTAAGCGTGCGGACCCTGCGGGTTTGAGAACTATGTAGACATGACCGAGACATTTCTCCGGTCAATAACCAATAGCGGAACCTGGATGCCCATATTGGCTCCTACATATTCTACGAAGATCTTTATCGGTCGAACCGCATAACAATATACGTTGTTCCCTTTGTCATCGGTATGTTACTTACCCGAGATTCAATCGTCGGTATCTCAATACCTAGTTCAATCTCGTTACCGACAAGTCTCTTTACTCGTTCTGTAATAAATCATCTCGTGACTAACTCATTAGTCATTTGCTTGCAAGGCTTATTATGATGTGCATTACCGAGAGGGCCCAGAGATACCTCTCCGACACTCGGAGTGAAAAATCCTATTCTTGATCTATGCCAACATCACGAACACCTTCGGAGACACCTGTAGAGCATCTTTATAATCACCCAGTTACGTTGTGACGTTTGATAGCACACAAGGTGTTCCTCCGGTATTCGGGAGTTGCATAATCTCATAGTCATAGGAACATGTATAAGTCATGAAGAAAGCAATAGCAGTAAAACTAAACGATTATAGTGCTAAGCTAACGAATGGGTATTGTCCATCACATCATTCTCCTAATGATGTGATCTCGTTGATCAAATGACAACTCGTGTCTATGGCTAGGAAACATAACCATCTTTCATCAATGAGCTAGTCTAGTAGAGGCATACTAGGGACACTCTGTTTTGTCTATGTATTCACACATGTACTAAGTTTCCGGTTAATACAATTCTAGCATGAATAATAAACATTTATCATGATATAAGGAAATATAAATAACAACTTTATTATTGCCTCTAGGGCATATTTCTTTCAGTCTCCCACTTGCAGTAGAGTAAATAATCTAGCTCACATCGCCATGTGATTTGATATCGATAGTTCACATCGTTATGTGAATAACACCCATAGTTCACATCGCCATGTGACCAACACCCAAAGGGTTTACTAGATTCAATAATCTAGTTCACATCGCTATGTAATTAATACCCAAGAGTAATAAGGTGTGATCATGTTTTTGCTTGTGAGAGAAGTTTAGTCAACGGGTCTGTCACATTCAGATCCGTATGTATTTCGCAAATTTCTATGTCTACAATGCTCTGCATGGAGCTACTCTAGCTAATTGCTCCCACTTTCAATACGAATCCAGATTGATACATAGAGTCATCTGGATTTAGTGTCAAAGCTTGCATCGGCGTAACCCTTTACGACGAACTCTTTATCACCTCCATAATCGAGAAACATTTCCTTAGTCATCCAGTTACTAAGGATAATTTTGACCGGTGTACAGTGATCTACTCCTGGATCACTATTGTACCTCCCTATCAAACTCATGGCAAGGTACACAACATGTTTGGTACACAGCATGGCATACTTTATAGAACCTATGGCTGAGGCATAGGGAATGACTTTCATTCTCTCTATATTTTTCTGCCGTGGTCTGGCTTTGAGTCTTACTCAACTTCACACCTTACAAGTCAGGCAAGAACTCCTTCTTTGACTGATCCATTTTGAACTACTTCAAAATTTTATCACGGTATGTACTCATCGAAAGTCTTATCAAGCATCTTGATCTATCTCTATAGATCTTGATGCCCAATATGTAAGCAGCTTCACCAAGGTCTTTCTTTGAGAAACTCCTTTCAAACACTCCTTTATGCTTTCCAGAAAAATTTTACATCATTTCCGATCGACAATATGTCATTCACATATACTTATCAGAAAAGTTGTAGTGCTCCCACTCACTTTCTTGTAAATACAGGCTTCACCGCAAGATGCTTTGATCAACTTATCAAAGCATATATTCCAACTCTGAGATGCTTGCACCAGTACATAGATGGATCGCTGGAGCTTGCACATTTTGTTAGCACCTTTAGGATTGACAAAACCTTTTGGTTGCATCATATACAATTCTTCTTTAATAAATCCATTAAAGAATGCAGTTTTGTTATCCATTTGCCAGATTTCATAAAATGTGACAATTGCTAACATGATTCAGACTGACTTAAGCATCGCTACGGGTGAGAAACTCTCATCGTTGTCAACTCCTTGAACTTGTCGAAAGGTTACAAGTCGAGCTTTGTAAACAGTAACATTACCGTCAGCATCGGTCTTCCTCTTGAAGATCCATATATTTTCGATGGCTTGTCGATCATCGGGCAAGTCAAACAAAGTCCACACTTTGTTCTCATACATGGATCCCATTTCAGATTTCATGGCCTCAAGCCATTTTGCGGAATCTGGGCTCATCATCGCTTCCTCATAGTTCACAGGTTCATCATGGTCTAGTAACATGACTTCCAGAACTGGGTTGCTGTACCACTCTGGTGCGGAACGTACTCTGATTGATCTACGACGTTCAGCAGAAACTTGATCTAAAGTTTCATGATCATCATCATTAGCTTCCTCACTAATTGGTGTAGGAATCACTAGAACTAGTTTCTGTGATGTTCCACTTTCCAATTCGGGAGAAGGTACAATTACCTCATCAAGTTCTACTTTCCTCCCACTCACTTCTTTCGAGAGAAACTCCTTCTCTAGAAAGGATCCACTCTTAGCAACAAAGACCTTGCCTTCGGATCTGTGATAGAAGGTGTACCCAACAGTTTCTTTTGGGTATCATATGAAGATTTACTTCTCCGATTTGGGTTCAAGCTTATCATGTTGAAACTTTTTCACATAAGCATCGCAGTCCCAAACTTAAAGAAATGACAGCTTAGGTTTCTCGTCAAACCATAGTTCATACGGTGTCATCTCCACGGATTTAGATGGTGCCCTATTTAACGTGAATGTAGTTGTCTCTAATGCATAACCCCAAAAGTGATAGTGGTAGATCGGTAAGAGACATCATCGATCGCACCATATCTAATAAAGTACGGTTATGACATTCGGACACACCATTACACTATGGTGTTCTAGGTGGCGTGAGTAGTGAAACTATTTCACACTGTTTTTACTGAAGGCCAAACTCGCTAACTCAAATATTTTACTTCTACGATCATATCGTAGAAACTCTTATTTTCTGTTACGATGATTCTCCACTTCACTCTGAAATTATTTGAACTTTTCAAATGTTTCAGACTTGTGCTTCATTAAGTAGATATACCCATATCTGCTCAAATCATCAGAGAAGGTCAGAAAATAACGATACCCGCCACGAGCTTCAACACTCATTGGTCCGCATACATCAGTATGTATGATTTCCAACAACTCTGTTGCTTGCTCCATAGTTCCGGAGAACGGAGTTTTAGTCATCTTGCCCATGAGGCATGGTTCGCAAGCACCAAGTGATTCATAATCAAGTGATTCCAAAAGTTCATCACTATGGACTTTCTTCATGCGCTTTACACCAATATGACCTAAACGGCAGTGCCACAAATAAGTTGCACTATCATTATTAACCTTGCATCTTTTGGCTTTAATATTATGAATATGTGTATCACACGATCGAGATCCAACAAACCATTTTCATTGGGTGTATGACCATAGAAGGTTTTATTCATGTAAACAGAACAACAATTATTCTCTAACTTACATGAATAACCGTATTTTAATAAACATGATCAAATCATATTCATGTTCAACACAAACACCAAATAACACTTATTTAGGTTCAACACTAATCCCGAAAGTATAGGGAGTGTGTGATGATGATCATATCAATCTTGGAACTACTTCCAATACACATCGTCACTTCATCCTTTAACTAGTTTCTGTTCATTATGCAACTCCCATTTCGAGTTACTACTCTTTAGCAACAAAACCAGTATCAAATACCGAGGGGTTGCTATGAACACTAGTAAAATACACATCAATAATCTGTATATCAAATATACCTTTGTTCACTTTGCCATCCTTCTTATCCGCCAAGTATCTAGGGCAGTTCCACTTCCAGTGACCATTTCCTTTGCAGTAGAAGCACTTAGTTTCAGGCTTGAGTTTAGCTTTGGGTTTCTTCATGGGAGTGACAACTTGCTTGTCATTCTTCTTGAAGTTCCCCTTCTATCCCTTTGCCCTTTACTTGAAACAAGTGGTCTTGTTAACCATCAACACTTGATGCTCTTTCTTGATTTCTACCTTCGCCGATTTCAGCATCGCGAAGAGCTCGGGAATTACTTTCGTCATCCCTTGCATATTATAGTTTATCACGAAGTTCTACTAACTTGGTGATAGTGACTAGAGAACTTTGCAATCACTATCTTATCTGGAAGATTAACTCCCACTTGATTCAAGTAATTGTACTACCCGGACAATCTGAGCACATGCTCACTGGTTGAGCTATTCTCCTCCATCATGTAGGCAAAGTACTGTCAGAGGTCTTATACCTCTCGACACGGGCATGAGTATGAAATACTAATTTCAACTCTTGGAACATCTTATATGCTCCGTGGTGTTCAAAACATTTTGAAGTCCCGGTTCTAAGCCGTAAAGCATGGTGCACTAAACTATCAAGTAGTCATCATACCGAGTTTTTGTCAAAACGTTCATAACGTCTGCATCTGCTCCTGCAATAGGTCTGTCACCTAGCGGTGCATCAAGGACATAATACTTCTGTGCAACAATGAGGATAATCCTCATATCACGGACCTAGTCCGCATCATTGCTACTAACATCTTTCAACTTAGTTTTCTCTAGGAACATATAAAAAATAAACGGGGAGCAACATCGCGAGCTATTGATCTACAACATAGATATGCTAATACTACCAGGACTAAGTTCATGATAAATTAAAGTTCAATTTATCATATTACTTAAGAACTCCCACTTAGATAGACATCCCTCTAGTCATCTAAATGATCACGTGATCCAAATCAACTAAACCATGTCCGATCATCACGTGAGATGGAGTAGTTTCAATGGTGAACATCTTATGTTGATCATATCTACTATATGATTCACGCTCGACCTTTCGATCTCCAGTGTTCCGAGGCCATATCCGCATATGCTAGGCTCGTCAAGTTTAACCCGAGTATTCTGCGTGTGCAAAACTGTCTTACACCCGTTGTATTTGAACGTAGAGCCTATCACACCCGATCATGACGTGGTGTCTCAGCACGAAGAACTTTCGCAACGGTGCATACTCAGGGAGAACACTTATACCTTGAAATTTTGTAAGGGATCATCTTATAATGCTACCGTCGTTCTAAGCAAAATAAGAAGCATAATAAGATAAACATCACATGCAAATCAAAATATGTGACATGATATGGCCATCATCATCTTGTGCTTTTGATCTCTATCTCCAAAGCACCGTCATGATCACCTTTGTCACCGGCGCGACACCTTGATCTCCATCGTAGCATCGTTGTCGTCTCGCCAACTATTTCTTCTACGACTATCGCTACCGCTTAGTGATAAAGTAAAGAAATTACATGGCGATTGCATATCATACAATAAAGCGACAACCATATGGCTCCTGCCAGTTGCCGATAACTTTACAAAACATGATCATCTCATACAAAAACGTATAACTCATCATGTCTTGACCATATCACATCACAACATGCCCTGCAAAAACAAGTTAGACATCCTCTACTTTGTTGTTGCAAGTTTTACGTGGCTGCTACGGGCTTAGCAAGAACCGTTCTTACCTACGCATACAAAACAGAGTGTCCCTCCCCGCAAAAAAAAAACAGAGTGTCCCTAGTATGCCTCTACTAGACTAGCTCATTGATCAAAGATGGTTATGTTTCCTAGCCATAGACATGAGTTGTCATTTAATCAACGGGATCACGTCATTAGGAGAATGATGTGATGGACAAAGACCCATCCGTTAGCTTAGCACTATGATCGTTTAGTTTTATTGCTATTGCTTTCTTCATGACTTATACATGTTCCTATGACTATGAGATTATGCAACTCCCGAATACCAGAGGAACACCTTGTGTGATATCAAACGTCACAACATAACTGGGTGATTATAAAGATGCTCTACATGTGTCTCTGAAGGTGTTCGTGATGTTGGCATGGATCAAGAATAGGATTTGTCACTCCGAGTGTCGGAGAGGTATCTCTGGGCCCTCTCGGTAATACACATCATAATAAGCCTTGCAAGCAAATGACTAATGAGTTAGTCATGAGATAATGTATTACGGAATGAGTAAAGAGACTTGCCGGTAACGAGATTAACTAGGTATGGTGACACCGACGATCGAATCTCGGGCAAGTAACATACCGATGACAAAGGGAACAATGTATGTTGTTATGCGGTTTAACCGATAAAGATCTTCGTAGAATATGTAGGAACCAATATGAGCATCCAGGTTCCACTATTGGTTATTGACCGGAGATGTGTCTCGGTCATCTCTACATAATTCTCGAACCCGTAGGGTCCGCACGCTTAACGTTTGATGACGATCGGTATTACGAGTTTATGAGTTTTGATGTACCGAAGGTAGTTCGGAGTCCCGGATGAGATCACGGACATGAAGAGGAGTCTTGGAATGTCCGAGACGTAAAGATCGATATATTGGACGACTATATTCGGACATCAGAAAGGTTTCGACTGATTCGGGTATTTTTCGGAGTACCGGAGAGTTACGGGAATTCACCGGGGAGCATATGGGCCTTATTGGGCTTTAAGAGAAAGAGAGAGAGGAGGTTGCGCCCCCCCTCCCCAAGGCTTAGTCCAAATTTGACTAAGGGGAGGGGCAGCACCCCCTCCTTCCTTCTCTCCTACTCCTACTACTTGGAAGGGTCCTAGTTCTACTAGGAAAAGGGGGATCCTACTCCCGGTGGGAGTAGGACTCCCCAGGGCGTGCCATAGTAGAGGGCCGACCCTCCCCCTCCTCCACTCCTTTATATACGAGGGTGGGGGCACCCGATAGACACACAAGAAACATTGTTCTAGCCGTGTGCGGTGCCCCCCTCCACAGAAACACACCTCGGTCATACAGTTGCAGTGCTTAGGCGAAGCCCTACGCCGATAGCTTCATCATCTCCGTCACCATGCCGTCGTGCTGACGAAACTCTCCCGTGAAGCTCAACTGGATCAAGAGCTCGTGGGACGTCATCAAGCTGAACGTGTGCTGAACGCGGAGGTGACGTACGTTCGGTGCTTGTTCGGTTGGATCGCGAAGAACGTCCGACTACATCAACCGTGTCACTAGACGCTTCCGCTTTCGATCTACAAGGGTACGTAGACACACTCTCCCCTCTTGTTGCTATGCATGTAGTAGATATATCTTGTGTGATCGTAGGAATTTTTTTGAAATACTACATTCCCGAACAGAACCACATGCCCCTTCAGCCCACCTCTTCGAATCACCAACATGAGTATGTAATAGTATAGCATGGTAGACGGACAAGAGTGTAGGGACACTAATGTAATTCTAGCATCCTATAATAGGCATTAGGAGCAGGTAAAGGTATCAACAACTATAGCAACAATGACAGGCTATGCAACAGAATAGGCGCATCTGAAAGCAGTAACAGCTACACTACTCTAATGAAAGAAGTAGAGGGAAAGAGTAGGTGATATTGGGATGAACAAGAGGGGGCTTGCCTGGTTGCTCTGGCAAGGAGGGGTCGTCAACACCATAGTCGAACTGGGGTCGTCGGCAGTCTCGGGGTCTACCAGAAAGAAGTAACGGAGGGGGAACACAATAAATCACTGAGCAATCAAAGCATCACAAAGTATAACATGGCAATACGCGGTGCTACGGGGTGATCTAACGTATGTCTACACGATATAGGTGAAGGGGGAAACACCGGGGAATGTTTTCCCGAAGTTTGTCGTTTTCGGACAGATGAACCAGAGGTGGAATGTTGTACGTTTGCTATGCTAAGGACGTGTGGTGAATGAACGGACTGCATATTCGGATTCGTCTCATCGTTTTGAGCAACTTTCATGTATAAAGTATTTTCATCTGACTTACGGATTAATTTATATGATTTTCCAAAGTTTATTCATTTTCTGGGATTATTATTAATTCTAAACTAGAAGGCTAAAAGCTAGGTACACCCAAAAATTCACCTAGATAGTGGGTCAGTGCGGCTGACAGTCGGGTCCAGTGCGCTGAGTCAGCAGGTCAACTATTGACTTGCTGACTAGTCAGTTATGCCCACTGGGACCCACATGTCATTGACTGGGTCATCCTGGTCAGTAGTTTGACTGGTTAACTGGTTCTAGTGGGACCCAGCTATTAATAGTAGGTTAGTTTGATTCAGTTAGACTAATTAGCATGTGGGGCCTAGCCGGCAGTCACTGTAGCTAAATCAATATTTTAAGTTTAAATCTAAGTTAATCAAGCGCTGGGGCCCCTTTGTCAGCGACCCGGAGGGCCATTAGTGGGTTAACTAAGCCATTTTAGACGGCAACTAGCCACCGGCGATGGCAGAGGCGGCGGAGGCGTCGGGATCGCAAGGCAGGCGACCCTAGGTCGGGTGGGTGGGTTCTCTGGAACGACCGCAATGCGGCGCGTCCGATGGTGGCGATGGCTTGATCGGAGATGGCCCGAAGCGACAGTGGCGATAACGTTGGCGGCAGCTGGAGCGTGGGTTTGCACGGTGCATGATGCCAGGGACGGACAAAACGGGCAAGGGAAGGGGAAAACGGACGGTGGCTCACAGAGGAGCTTGATTTAGGCTCGACAAGGCCGGAGCTCGTTGGAGAGGCGTGGATAAAGTGACGGCGACCAACGGATGCATCCGAGGAAGGAGGTCGAGGGCGACGGCCTTGAGCCCCTCCCCCCGACTCGGTCTAGTGCAGTGACGAGGCGCCCGGAATGGTCGACGAATGAGCGCCAAGGCTACGAGCCCGGCCCCGATGGCGGCAGGTGCGCGGGCAAGGAGGATGTCGGGGCACGCGAGGCGATGGCAAGCCGCGAGGAGGCGGCTGGTCTCCGGCAAGGGCAGCCAGGGCGGGGTGCAGCGCAGGAGATTGGCGAGGTCGCCGGTAGGAGGTAGAAGGCGCACAGGGCGGGGCGGGGCGCTTCCCTGCGCGAGCACGGGCGTGTGGCGGGCGCGATCCAGATCTAGCGAGGGTGGGGTGGGGAAGGACGAGAGAGAGACGTGGGGGAGTGGGGGCATCGTGCGGGACGAGTGGAGCGATGCACTAGGGTTAGGGCGCTGGTGGGGGCGGCTAGGCCGACCAGCTAGGCCGGCTTCGGCCAACTAGGCCAGTCGGACCAATGGGGGGTCTAGTGTGTTTTTTTTCTTTGTTTAATTTTTAGTTTTTATTCATTTTCCCTTTTTCTGTTTTATTTTAGTTCCTATTTATTTTAGCTTTAAGAAAATACCAAAGTGGTCCCTAAATTGATGCTACAAATTAGGTCACACCCACAAAAACTTTTATTCCAAAATAAAAATAGTTTAGTATTTTATAATAATAAAAAGGCATATAATTAATGGTTATAGCTACTATTTTAATTAGTTTAGTGCATTTAAACATTTTATAAGGATGTAGTTTCTCCATCATAATTACTTATGCAATATTTGGCACAACCCGAACATTTTAGTTTTAATATTTAAAAACCATTATCGTTTGTCTTAAATTCAAATTTGAGTTTGAATCGGTTTTGAACTAATGCGAGATTAACAACAGTAATTGTGGTGATGTGGCATCGTTAACGTGGGATTACTGTAGCCTCATTGTCCGGGCGTCATAGCCAGATTGTTTCCGAGGGTGATCTTGTCGTTGATGACGAGACGACCTATCGATCGCTTTTCGCGAGCGCACAATGGAGCTCTCAATGAAAGCACCATTATCGGTGTCAAAACTGGCAGATCTCAGGTAGGGGTGCCCAAGCTGTGCATTTAAGGATCGAAGGTAACAGGAGACTCGGGACACGATATTTACCCAGTTCAGGCCCTCTCGATCGAGGTAATACCCTACTTCCTGCTTGATTGATCTTGATGAGTATGAGGTTACAAGAGTTGATCTACCTCGAGATCGTAATGGCTAAACCCTAGAAGTCTAGCATATGTGATTGCTATGATTATGTTACCCACTACGGACTAGACCCTCCAGTTTATATATCCACCGAAGGAGACCTAGGGTTTACAAAGATTGCTTGGGAAGGAAGGAATTGTTACATCCGAACATCTATTCTACCCTTCTACGTATACAGGAGTCCTAGCTGGACACGGGGACGTCTTCATCTTCATGGCCCATGTATCCGACCCAGCTTCGGTAGACAGGATCCTCATGGACCCCCAAATCTAGGACTCCCTCACATATAACATCAAATCCCATTATGTACTACTCTAACATTATTGTATAATTATAATCAAACATTATCGACTGTATGCTATCACAATTCTATGGCCTCGAGTCAAAGGAGGCTCAACAAGATTTCAAACATAAACAAATAATGAAATTATAACAACAATTTGTGAAAATAGGACAGTTTGTAGTAATCTGAACATTAACCGTACTTCTGTACCTCTAAAAATTCTGAAAAATTAGGAAAAAAGAAAACAATTGCATATATGTACTGTCCAAAAAGTTTCAGAAGCATTTGACTTTCGAGCAAAAAATGTAAAATCACGCACTACATCCAAAGTTTCTGTTTTTGCACCGCACAAACCAAACAAGCAATCTAATCATCCTAAAGGAAAATCTTGGCACATTATTTTTATAATATAATGGATTTTTACAAGGAGATAATTATTTTTGTGAGAAACTTCCAAGAAAAATTCTACATTGTTTCCATGAGCATGAACACAAGTGTTCAAGGTCGACCCTCACTTCTCCAATGCATAACCTTCCAATCGCTTCTCTTTTTGAAAAAGTTTTTAGGTTCCCCTCTTTTTTTTATTTTTTTTTAAACTATATAAAAGCACTCAACAGAAATAAATGACACTCACTACTGCAGGTTGTTGTTAACGCGACACTATGATCAGAGGCCCTTTGACGAAACTGTGTGCGATGCCATAGTCGCAAACGGTGGTGTAAAATAACCGTCAAAAAAGGTGCAAAACGTTTGCGATGCAGGATGCATCAAACATGGTTCAGATTTTAGTTGTGTGTGCGATGCAGGGCATACGGTTCAGCTCAATTAACTGTTTGCGATGAGGAGGAACAAAAGAAACGGGTAGCCAGATGAAGGTGTGTGTGAAATACAGCATACGGTTTGCTCGGATGATGAATTGTTTGTGATTAGGAAACACAGAAGAAACGGTCGGCCCGATCAAGGTGTGTGCGATGTACAACATACGATTCACTCGGATGAACTGTTTGTGATTAGGCAAGAGAACGGAAATGGTTCAATATAACAAGATGTGTGTGATACGGGGCAAACAGGTCTGTAATCAGAAATGTGTGCGAAGACCGATAATAACACAAACGGTTTCTTCTAATAAGACGTATGTGATATGCTCTGTCTACACAACATCTATTGGCCATTGTGTGACGGGCGGTCATCCGGATACGCCATAAGGATGCGAAGAGGCATTCCTATCAGCAAGGATAGCTATTCCACTAGTAGCTCATGTAAGAAAACTATCAAGTTAAGTGTGCTCAGGCTGGAGCAGCCATCAGATGGGTGACTGGATGGGAAGTTGTGTTGATGTTAAATTAACTGATAGGTCAGCTAATTTAACCTCGAGGTCCTTTTTTAACACATGTTAAAGAAGGTATACCGCATTACTTTTTGACCATGTGCGATACGTGGCATACAGTTGATCCATCCGACCTGTTTGTGATGGAATAGGCCGTGTGTGTTGTGGGCAAACAATTGCTAGTATTCAACGTTTGGGATTGATGAATTCATCACCGACGGGTTCCCTAGTGTGCCCCGTGTTCATCTGATCATCATCTACTTCTTGTGCTAGCTCCATGTACCTTCTATGCTAAGTTTCCATTAATTGTTGGAGTTTTATGAACACGCCACCATTTCCCGACATTTCCTCACTTGTTTCCTGCCACCCTACTATATTGCGCATAGGCGGCGCGTGACGCACGAAGGCGACAAGTGCAGCCTATAGCACATCCACCATTTCCAAGCATGCCAACCCACCAAAGTGCCGCCTCTGCCATCAGCCTGTAGCACATCCACCTTTTCCAAGCATGCCAACCCACCAGAACGAGTAGGCGCCACGGCCCGTCAAGGCCGAGGCGCTCCGCGACAACGCGATGGACGACGCCGTGATGTGCATCATCGCCAGGGTTGAGCAAACCTTTGGCGCATGGCGCTTGAGCACCACGGATCAAGATAGGCATGTCCGCGCCGACAGGCTGCAGCTCGCCGCACAACATGATCGATGGCGCGTCGCAGAGCAAGCTAGGCACGTTCGCGCCGATAGGCTGCGACTCTCCGCACGACGAGACTGTTGGAGCGCCGCAGCGCACCGCACAGCAAGAGCGGATCCATCGGCGCTTGCCTGCTGTCGACACGGCGTCGCAGCTGGGTACACGCCCCGTCAGTACCCCCATTCCTCGCCAGGAGTGGGCAAAGGCCCTCAGCGTCGTACTTGCACCAGAGGCTGGCCATGCCGTACTTGCACCGGATTCCCACCGCGCCGTTCGCATGGGTGCCGCCGTTCGCCTTATCCACGGCCCGCTGGATGCCAATGCGCTGGTCCATAGGCTCGACCGCCTCCTTGGCCCAGGTGTCCACCTGGGCGCAGTAGAGGAACATGGCCGTCGCATCCTCGAGCTGGTGATCTCCGATGAAATAGCCAACTTGGAGCTCGAGATCGTGCTCCAGATGTACCGCGAGCGTATCGACCGCTTGGACGAACGCATGCACGAGTTCAGGCAGAGCCAAGAGCTACTGTAGGCAAGGCTGTTGGTCATGGTCTCATAGATGCGTTTTATTTTGAAAAGCCGTTTCGACGTGGATAGTTATGTATTCACAGCAATCATAGTATTGCTCTGTTTATTGCTCTGTTTCAATGTGTGTACTATGTTTTCCATTCTTATATGTTTTGTTTCAATGTGTGTGTATACGCTTTCCATTCTGTATATGTTGATGATAACAGCTAGATTCAAATTAGTACACAAAAACAGATAGAAAAATATTATTTATATATATATATATAATATCATCACATATACGTGATGATACTTAACTACTAGGTACAATGCATAAAATTGAAAACGAACAATACTAAAACTATTAATCCCTCCTGGGGCCATTATTCCGGCAGCCCCTCGCCAGCAGCTCCCTAGTGCGCAGCGTCTTCCTAGTGCGGAGGAAGTACTCCGACTCCTCCGCCTCGCAGCACTTGACGTACCGATCTGCCTCTTGCTGGCGGACGCGCACGGCTGATCTTGCCATTTCGTTGCGCGTCCACCGGAGCTCCTCGTCGGTGGCACGCTGGAGCTTATCGGCCCACCTCCATGCAGCGACGAGGCGCCCAACGCCTATGACCTTCCTCGCGAAGTACCCGCCTTCGTACACCTCCTCGGCACGACGACGCGCCCACCCCCAAAGCTCCGCCGCCTCTGTTTTCCAGGCGGCACCACGGGCTTCACGGGCCGCCTGGTACCTGGCTTCCTCCTCCGCCATCTACTTCTTGAACGCCACTTTCCTGGATTTCTCAGCCGGCGGCAGCGACTTCCACAGAAAAGATTGTACTTGCCCCAAAACCAATCCAGAGTTGGGGGGTCCGGCGCAACCTCGTCAGGCGGCGTGTAGGGGTCCTCGTCGCTGCTAATCGAGTGAGCGACCTCGAGGGGTGACAACTCCTCGTCGACGCGTGGGTAGACCGGCGGCGCCATGGCAGAGATTTGAGAGAGAGAGAGAGAGAGAGAGAGAGAGAGAGAGAGAGAGAGAGAGAGAGAGAGAGAGACGGGGACAGTACACACGCCGGTCGCCAGAATTTATGAGTACCTGATGGCTTCTCGCCCCTCGTTGGTTACCCCAAGTGGAAGGTTTGAGATGCAGTGTAGCGGAAGTTTTCCCTTGGCAATACCAAGGATCGATTTCCCTGAGACTCCCAGTTTCAACAAGAAGGTGTCAACTGCTAACGGCGCCAGATATTAGCAATCAACGTGGACCTGCACACAGATACAAATAACTTTGCTCCCAACGAGTACAGAGAGGTTGTCAATCCCTCCGGCCTTGTAGTTTACAAAGGATCAAACACAAGTGATAGTAATGATAGATATAATTGCAATAGTAAGTAAAAGCGGAAAGTAAATAGCGGATGTGATCAATGGTGGTAATATGGACCGGAGTCTCATGATGTTCACTAGTGATGTCTCTCTCCCGAAAGACGATAAAACAGCTATGTGAGGTAAACGAATTACAGCTGGGCAATTGACAGGACCATGTGCGCAAACCAATGCTGACTAAGTTGCAAGTAAGGTAGAGGTTCAAAGCATGGGCGGTACGCTGAGGTAAGTAGACCGAAATCCATCTGCATCTACTACTAATCATCCACCTTGAGATATCTATCCAGAACATCTCGCTGGTATTAAGTTGCGAGTCCCACCCATAGTGTAAACTCAAAGCAACAGACAACTGCATTAAAAGAACTTTGCGTAAAGTAAACAATCCTTGCACCCGCGGGCACAAGCACCGTTGTTTTCCCCCTTGTGGCAACAGCACATCCCCTAGACTCATGTTTCTGTCACTCAAGCTAGTCATCGAGGGGCATGAACCCACAATCAAGCATAACGTTCCCTCTTGGAGTCACTACCTACTACTTGGCCAAAGCAATAAATAACAACGGAGAACATGCAAGAATTACTTACGAACATAAATATAAAAGAGGTGAATCAAATATATTACTCAAACACAACCTGAACATAATCTCATAATCCATCGGATCCCAGCAAACTCATCATAGCAACAGCATAAGGATTACATATGTGCCTCGATCATGTAGGGCAGCTCACGAAGACTAATTAGTGAAGCACAAGAACGGGAGGAGAACATCACATAGCTACTGGTCATGGACCCATGGTCCAAGGGAGACTACTCACAACTCATCCGGGAGGCGTCCATGGTGGTGGAGAAGCTCCCGGTGGTGATCCTCCCCTCCGGCAGGGTGCCGGGAAGAGTTCTCCTGGTGCTCCCGATCTTGGAAGCGGCGGCGGCGGCGGAACAGAGATGAGATCGCGAAAAAGAGTTCCCATCTCGAGGGTTTCGGGAGACGGTATAAATATATGCCAAAGGAGGGCATCAGACGAGGCTCGGGGGGCCCAGGCGCCCCCCCGGCGCGGCCAGGGGGGGCCGCGCCACCAGGGCGCCTGGGGCCCTGGTGCCCCCCCCCCCCCGGCTGTACTTTGGCTACCGGGAACCTTCTGGAACGCTGATTTTTTATATAATTTTCCGGGATTTTTCTAGCAGTTCTCGTAATGGGAAAACGTGAAATACAAAAATAGCAGAAAACAGAAACTGGAACTGGGGTGCACTGAGTTAATAGGTTAGTCCAAATATGATCAAAAGTGTATGGAAGTGTATAAATATCATAGCAATATCACCCAAAAGAGGCATGGAGCAAGCAGAAATTATAGATACGTTTTGGACGTATCAACATCCCCAAGCTTAATTCCTGCTCGTCCTCGAGTAGGTAAATGATAACAAGAATAATTTCTGTGGTGACATGCTATTAACCATATAGGACTTTTCATAGTCATATGACAAAAGCTTACTGAGACAATGAATCTATAGTAATTAAGTTGCCTCATGAGAAAATCACAAAGAACTGAAAGTTTAACAATATGATACTGAAACATCAAATAGATTTGTAATGAACATGGTGTGAAAATATGATAAAGTGATATCTCGCTTGCCCCCTTTAGTGAAGCAAAACATAAATGCAGGGGCACCTCCAAGGTTTAAGTGATGACTAGATACAATGATTTCAGAATAAACGATATCACAATCATGCAAAAGACAATGCTACTTTGGGACAATGCACATTACACTCAGAATGACAATCATGCTCTAGTAGTTGGTGCTTTTAAAAGAAGGTGGAGACTCTCGAACCGTGGCTTTTGTGGGCAAGGTTGAAAACCCGTAGTTGGAAACAAAGACAAAACATGTACCAGAGCTCTTGGTTTTAAAACAGAGGTAATATTTTTTTTAGATCATGCATGTTTCGTCAACGAATGCTAGCAGACAACTCAATCACTTCTTGAGATGGACAAGTTTCGAGGAACGGCTCCCGAATGAGGACGATCACATCCTCTTAATCTCCTTTGTTTATCACTGCCAAAGTTTTCTGATTTCTCATGAACAAAGCGTGAAGGAGGGTTTGTTTGTTATATTAATTTTGAGCCGGGCGCACTCAATGCCAGTTCCTTCTCATATTATGGGTTTGCACATTATACATGCAATCCCGGGGTGAAGCTTGTCCAACTTAAAAAGATTATGAATTAACTACTACTTCCTCATGGACTTAAAACAGAGGCACAAAATAGGAATGCTTTTTTTCTTTGAATAATTTCGAGATGGTACATGCAAGTCTCCGTTAGGAATGGCAGGTAAATACCATGTAGGAAGGTATGGTGGACTCATATGGCATAACTGGTTTAAAAGAATGTGGATGCACAAGCAGTCAGTCCGCTTAGTACAGGTGGAGGTTAGCAAAAGACTGGGAGCGACCAACTAAGAGAGCAATGACGGTCATAATCATGCAGAGCGACAAAGCAACATTGAATCAGGCATGGAAGTTATATCGCTACTCAGAAACAAAAGATCATCAAGGCTTGACAGACTTTCTTTACAGTCTTAAATATGCGTGAGCATACGCCAAGTCAATCAAAATAAATTCTCGAAGGAAGATATTACTAAACCATACCACATCATAGGCAAACAAATCATGTTGGTACTCCAATAACACATTGGGAACCCCCCAGCTATTTGAGACTAACCATAAGAAAACATGAACTACTAAGCGCCATTATGCACGTAGCATCTTTATCATAGACATATCAACCAATGCAACGGAAGCAAACTCTCTTAATAAGATAAGCATGATAACTAAAGAGAGTTCAAGCAACCAACTAAACGAAAGCTCTTTAAAAAGATAAGCATGAAAGCTAAAAGCTAAGCATGATAGTAGCTATTGAAAGACAAAGAACACACATAGCAAAGATAGACATGAAAATTCTATGTTATGTTCTAGGTAGAAGTGGAGCATGTTTCTCTCCCACATAAAGAAAGCTGAGTTCTGACTCGTTATGAAAAGCTAAAGAAAACTAAAAAGGAAAACTAGAAGCAAGACGCTCCAAGCATAGCACATAACACATGAAGTGATTAAAATATAGTGGAACGAAAGACGAACTGATAATGTTGATGGAGAAGGGGATGCACGGGGGCATCCCCAAGCTTAGACGCTTGAGTCTCATTGAATATTTCTTGGGGGTGCACGGGGGCATCCCCAAGCTTGAGCGTTTGACACTCCTGAATCTTTTTATCATCTTCCCTCGCACACTTGAAAACTCCCTTCATACATAACTCATCATAATCTGATTAGCGAGGTTAGTACCCATAATAAAATAATTGTTCCTTGCTGGAAATAAGGATATTCTTGAAGGTCTACTGTTTCTCAAGATTGCCAAAAGGTTTTTGCAAAGAAAAAGCAAGCTCAAGGTTTGCAAAATGAAGGAAAGGCAAAACAGGACAGAATCTGTGAAAAACAGAATAGCAGGTAGTAAATGATTTTTTTTCGGGGCACTTCTGCAACTCTAATCAAAAAACTCAAAACAGACGCACGAAAGACAATTATATAGAGCACGTTGTCGAAAAAATTCAGACCAAAAAGATGATCTGGTGATTTTATACGAATTTTTCTATCCAAGGACAGAATCTGTTTCCTGGACAGCACGTCACAACTTTTGAACTTTCTTGCAATCAGAGGCTACACTTAGCACAAAGTTGAAAAGCAAAGATACAATGATGATGCTACTGTAGTAACAACATCAAGACACAACAAAAGCAAAATAAAATTTTATTCATTGTGGGCTGCCTCCCAAAAGCGCTTTCTTTTATGCCTTTAAGCTAGGCATGAGACTTTAATGATGCTCTCGTAGGAATAAGAGTTGAAGAACAAAAGAGAGCATCAAGAAGCAAATACCAAACACATTTAAGCCTAACATGCTTCCTATGCATAGGAATATTGCAATAGAATAATTCATTGAAGCACAAAGCAACTATCGTAGGAAGGCAAAACAAGCATAACTTCAAAATACTCACCATAAAGAGAGAAAACTTCTTATTATTAAGATATTTAGAACCATGTCTCCCTCTCTCATTATAAATTTCAGTGGCATCATGGATGAACTCAACAATATAACTATCACATAAGGCATTATTTCCATGATCCAAAAGCATAAAAGTGTCATTACTCTTCATATAAGGAAAATCTTTCTTATTAGGAATAGTGAGAGTAAGACTATCATAACCATCATGGTAATCATCGTATTTAGGAGGCATATCATCAAAGTAAATTTTCTCCTCAAAAGTTGGGGGACTAAAAATATCATGTTCATCAAACGTGTCATCCCCAAGCTTAGAGCTTTCCATGTCATTAGCAATATTGATATTCAAAGCTAATAACATCACCACCATCATGATTGTTATGCAAATAATAAAGTTCCATAGGTTTTTTAATTTTCTCTTCAAACACATCATGTCCAAGTTCAAGGTAGAGCTTATAAAGCTCTCTCATATTTTTGTTGTTTTTCATTAAGCAAAACTAGTGAAAAGACATAAAGAAAACTGAAAGGTAAACTAACAAGATTAAAAAGCAAAGATAAAAGATAGCGTGCAACTCCCCTATCTTGAAGAGTGGAGTCCCCGGCAACGGCGCCAGAAAACTTTGCTTGATGGCTTCTCGCCCCTCGTTGGTTACCCCAAGTGGAAGGTTTGAGATGCAGTGTAGCGGAAGTTTTCCCTTGGCAATACCAAGGATCGATTTCCCTGAGACTCCCAGTTTCAACAAGAAGGTGTCAACTGCTAACGGCGCCAGATATTAGCAATCAACGTGGACCTACACACGGATACAAATAACTTTGCTCCCAACGAGTACAGAGAGGTTGTCAATCCCTCCGGCCTTGTAGTTTACAAAGGATCAAACACAAGTGATAGTAATGATAGATATAATTGCAATAGTAAGTAAAAGCGGAAAGTAAATAGAGGATGTGATCAATGGTGGTAATATGGACCGGAGTCTCATGATGTTCACTAGTGATGTCTCTCTCCCGAAAGAAGATAAAACAGCTATGTGAGGTAAACGAATTACAGCTGGGCAATTGACAGGACCATGTGCGCAAACCAATGCTGACTAAGTTGCAAGAAAGGTAGAGGTTCAAAGCATGGGTGGTACGCCGAGGTAAGAAGACCGAAATCCATCTGCATCTACTACTAATCATCCACCTTGAGATATCTATCTAGAACATCTCGCTGGTATTAAGTTGCGAGTCCCACCCATAGTGTAAACTCAAAGCAACAGACAACTGAATTAAAAGAACTTTGCGTAAAGTAAACAATCCTTGCACCCGCGGGCACAAGCACCGTTGTTTTGCCCCTTGTGGCAACAGCACATCCCCTAGACTCATGTTTCTGTCACTCAAGCTAGTCATCGAGGGGCATGAACCCACAATCAAGCATAACGTTCCCTCTTGGAGTCACTACCTACTACTTGGCCAAAGCAATAAATAACAACGGAGAACATGCAAGAATTACTTACGAACATAAATATAAAAGAGGTGAATCAAATATATTACTCAAACACAATCTGAACATAATCTCATAATCCATCGGATCCCAGCAAACTCATCATAGCAACAGCATAAGGATTGCATATGTGCCTCGATCATGTAGGGCAGCTCACAAGGACTAATTAGTGAAGCACAAGAATGGGAGGAGAACATCACATAGCTACTGGTCATGGACCCAAGGTCCAAGGGAGACTACTCACAACTCATCCGGGAGGCGTCCATGGTGGTGAAGAAGCTCCCGGTGGTGATCCTCCCCTCCGGCAGGGTGCCGGGAAGAGTTCTCCTGGTGCTCCCGATCTTGGAAGCGGCGGCGGCGGCGGAACAGAGATGAGATTGCGAAAAAGAGTTCCCGTCTCGAGGGTTTCGGGAGATGGTATAAATATATGCCAAAGGGGGGCATTAGACGAGGCTCGGGGGGCCCAGGCGCCCCCCCGGCGCGGCCAGGGGGGGCCGCGCCACCAGGGCGCCTAGGGCCCTGGTGCCCCCCCCCCCCACCCCCCGGCTGTACTTTGGCTACCGGGAACCTTCTGGAACGCTGATTTTTTATATAAATTTTCCAGGATTTTTCTGGCAACACTCGTAATGGGAAAACCTGAAATACAAAAACAGCAGAAAACAGAAACTGGCACTGGGGTGCACTGACTTAATAAGTTAGTCCAAATATGATCAAAAGTGTATGGAAGTGTATAAATATCATAGCAATATCACCCAAAAGAGGCATGGAGCAAGCAGAAATTATAGATACGTTTTGGACGTATCAGTACCCGCAACACGATTCCCGCAACAAAAACCCTGTGTGAACATAATAGCTGACGGTTTCCAATACAGAACCGTGTCTGATTAATGATCCCCACTAATCACCTGCCAAACCTCGAGCCGCGAGATAGAGTGCCAATCATGTGGGGGGCGGTTGTCTTGCCAGATCTTTACATTTTATTTTTTGAACACTAGATATTTACATCGTCTGATGATTTTTTAACTCGCACACAAGTACACAAAAATATGATTTTTCAAACCGTTATGGTTAGGCGTTGCATATAGATGTAGTTCAAATTTGAATTACGGTCATTAAATGGTTAGAAAATTACTTAAATGTCTTTAAAAGGTGTCACACCCTGATTTTCATGTCACATTGCTTAAGCTTATTTTCATGTTAAAAATGTGGATTTGCAAAAACTTTTGAGTGTTGTTGACTTTGCTTGATTTGACTTTTGTCTGCTGTTTGCTAGTGCTCTAAAAATCAAATAAATCCTCCAACTCTTATACTTCATCTCCTTGACCCAAAACCTTTTCCCAATGATCATGCCATGTGTATAGACCAGTATAGAATTTTCTTATAAAAATACTTTGGCCAAATGGTATTTTCTAAAATTAGTTTTCCAAAAACCCCTGAATTGAGGTTTGCACTGCAAGTACCTTATTTAGGGTGAGAAAAATCTTTCAAAAAGTTTATTTGAATCCTATTAGATATAGGACTCCCAGAAACCACAAAAGTATAATTTTAAAAGTTATTTTTATATTTTATTTAAAAGCTTTTTCTTAAGGCCAGAAATGGTCTTTAATAGGGAAAAATTATTTAATCATTTCAAAAATATTTGCCAAAATTCAGGGAGACTCATAGGACATATATTGTCCATATATAAGAGTTTCAGCACATGGTCATGTTCAAAATATTGGACAAATCCTTCCAAAACCCTTTCTGGATATTTCAAGCTTTTGAAATATTTACAAATAAAATATTCTCCAAAAATTCCAGGGAAATTCTATCATGTCATATATGACATATTTGATGATCTTGCAAAGCCTCATGCCTTGAAGATCAAGGAAACACCGTCAAACCCCTTCAAAACCATTCTGTCCATATTTGAAGTTTGAGCAACTCTACATTGCCAAACTTGTCCAAATGCTCTCAAACTTGGTGCACAAGCTAGAATGGCCTAATAAGGCATCTAGACCAAATGGCACAAGATTTGGAATAGAGAAACTTGATCAGATCACCCCAAAACCACTTCTGTTCAAATTCAAATTTGAACAACCTTACATTGTCAACTTTTTATCTGGAGCCTCAAACCTTGTGGGCATGTTCATATCCCCAAATGATGATGCTACACCAAGTGGTGCATCAAGGGGAGATGATTTGCTTGACTCAAACATGGTGAAACCATTTCTGTTCATTTCTAGGGTTCACCAAAGTTACATTGGCCACCTTGCCCAAATGAGTTCAAATTTGGTGTAGGGGCCTAATTATATGTGACATTTGATCCTGTTAAGTCCCATGTCAAGTGGATGTCATTTGCTTGACCAAACCCTGATCAAACACCTTCTATTCATTTACCAAAACAAGTGGTTGAACCTCTTTTACTTTTCTCCATGGCCTCAAGTTCTTACCACAGCTTCCCCTAGTCCTATTACACCTCCAGTAACTCTCCTCTGCCTTATCTCAATTATTGGAGGGTAAAAACCCCATTTTTACCCTTGTGGACAGCCACCTTCTCCTCCTCCTTCACCTCCCTCCTCATCTCAGTGGTTCCCCAGGGCATCCAAGACCACAGAGCAATTCTTTACTACTCCCTCTACCCTCTAGACACTGCTGGACACTAGAGGACACGGCCTGGAAAGCATAGACACAACCATGCCGGCCAAAGACGTGCTCTGGAGCGCGCTACAGTGCGCTCCCGCACTGTAGCCGCCCCCAATCGGCTGCCTCCGACAACCTTGGGCAGAGGGAGCGTGTCCCCCGAGGTCCCCTCGACGTCCACGACCTGCCGGGCTGTCGGTCCTATCCTCCTCAGCCCTCCTCCTCTCTCTCCACGAGCTCGCCGTGCGCGCCCTGGACCGTGCTCACGGTGCACCGTGGCTGCAACCATTTAAGGCCTCCCCCCGAGCACCTCTTGCCGCTGCTGGATCCTTCTCTTCTCCGTGCACCTCCCAGACATCCCCAACCTCCCTCCCGTGGCCTCCTCGCCCCTCCAAGGCCGGAGTGCCGCCGCCGATCGCCGCTCGGGATCGGGCGCCTCGGCCACTCCCTCCTTCCCCTTCTTCGTTTCGAGGTCCACGCCGTCCTCGGGGAACCTCCAGGGACGGGCCGGTCCTCCCCTTGGCCTGGGAGCCCCTCCTGGCATGGTGCCGCCGGAGAACCCACGGCCGCCGCGGCCTCCCTGTGGAGGCGAAGCTGTGGCCCTTCTTGGGTGGGCTCGCAGCCACCCTCGGGTGCGGGGAGGGGAGCCGGAGCTCCTGGACACCCCGGCCGGCCCTCCAGCATCCCCAGGCCACTGCTGCGCCGGCGGCCGGAGCTTTCCCCCGCCCGGCGTCGGGCTGGAGAAGAAGACCGGGGGCGACAGGCAACCTGCGGCCGGGGCCCGCAGGTCAGTGACCCCAGCCGGCTGCCACGTAAGATAAGTGGAGGCGGGGCGGCTGGGGGGCGCTTCTCCAGCGCGAAGGCGCACTCCAAGGGGGCGCCTCCGACGTCACCGCTTCCCCCTGTGCACGCGGCCGAGCCATGGGCCGGCCCAGTTTCTATGCATCTATCCTCCGCCCAGTCTGCAGCATAAGGGTATAACCCCTATTCTTCTCCTTTTTCTTTATTCTGCCAACTTCAAAAATGCCTAGAATATTCATATAAACTCCAAATTGCATGATTCAAATTTCTGGTAGCTTCTAAAATCATGCCCTATCACATGGTGCAACATGCACATTATTCCAGAAACTTTTCCTATACAAACATTTATCAAATGCCCATTTTCCACTTTCTGTGATTAACTTTAGAAAATCCCAGAGAGCTCAATATTGATCCAAATGCAGTGATTCAAATTCCTAGATGCTTGTCATGTCCAAACTTAGTTTTGGAACATTTTTAATAATAGTTTCTGTACCCCACCAAATATTTGAGCCATTTCTTTATATTTATCAGCTTTGGAAAATCCTAGGAAATTCATTTCAAATCCAAATCCAGTGAAACCAACTCCTAAATGCTTCTAAAATCATGACTTGATGATGGGTACCTTTGCTCATCATTCAAGGAATTATTTCTGTATACTTCCTCCAAATCCATAAGCCCTTTGGTTCCATCATATTGGAATGTTCCCAACTACCTATTGATCCAACACCTATGAAACCACCTTGGTCATTTCTAATATGACCAGAGGTATCCTAAAAAAGTCCAACTCCTATTTTTAGAGCACTTTAATTTTTGCTTTGATTGTGTTGCTTATTACGATCGTTTCCATCGTTAGTTGACGTAATAAACGGAGTATTCGGAGATGGACCAGAAGATTTGAAGACTCAGAAGAATAAGGCAAGCAGCCCTATGACCATGTTCGAGAAACCTTTTTATGCATGTCTCATAGCACCTTTATTATTCAATGCATCGGAATCATGTTGAGGTGGAAACCACTTTGGTTGCTACCCCTGTTACTTTACTGTTGAAACTTGCATCAACATGACCCTACCTTCTTATGAGGGTTATGTGGGTGGGAGTAGATAGATGTGTGCTATAGTAGTTGGCTACGCAAAAATGGGTCGGGGTTATGCATTGAGTGAAACAAGTGTGGTCTGACATACTTGCAAATGACCCAGTGGGTGCCACTAATGCCCCTGGGAGTTGATGAGGAGCTAGGGCACTACTTGGTGAGAAGTAGTGTGCTGAGGCTTGACGAAAGTGTTGCTTACAGAGACGGATTAGATTTATGTGTGACTACCGTCCCAACCAAACATGTGCAACCACTCTACCCTTATATGGGAAAAGGGCATTATTGATTACCTAGGTCGATACTAGCATGGTGCCCGCGTTACTAGTGACGGGGGTGACATGAGGTCACTCTCGAGACGGGGTCGTGCTTGGATAGGCGGCCATGACTGTCTTTACAGGGCACCGGACACACCGTTGGTACCCCGTGTCAGTGGTATGTGATGAAATCGGAGCGAGTCTCCACAAACTTGTAATGTGAAATGTTTGGCACGGGGCTGTTACCAATCGAGTGGACTCCATATTAGTGTCGTCTAGGGAAAGATAGTGATCGGGTGCTTACCCCGGGTACTTGAGGTACCGCGGGTCGTGGATGACACGGAAGTTCCCCGGATCTTGTGGGTAAAGTGTGCAACCTCTGCAGAGTGTCAAACTATTCGAATAGCCGTGTCCGCGGTCAAGGACAGTTGGGTGGTGCTACTTAGACTATGTCCATAAGTTTCTGGGAAACAACACGATTCAGAGATATTGATGAAGTCAACATGGTTCAGTGATATTGTTGATGTGATTGTGAGGAAGTCACAATGAGCTTGAGTATGAGTTGATTACAACTCTTTCTCGATATGATGTCTGTGACCTCCTGTTACTTGTTACAGACACATGCATAACCATGTTATATGTTGATCATAATTGCATATGAAAAACTAGCTTTCCGCAAAACTTCCAACCTAGCAGTAGAGCCTTGCATATTATTCTGTTATCACACTTGGGTTGCTTGCGAGTACATTCAATGTACTCATTGGCTTGCCACTAGTTATTTTATTGGCCAGGCAGGAGAGAGCAGGTTGTGATGAAGATTTCTCGGTGACGAGCATGCGAGCTAGGACGCTTCCCAGTCAGAATGCCTGTAGGGTTAAGGCAGATGGCATGGGTCCCAGTTGTCTTGAAGATTTTTCCGCTGCGATGATATACTCAAGGCTTGCCCATTATGGTCCTATTTGTGTAACACGGTATGTAAGGATGTAAGACTCTTGTTATTCAGCTTCTGTGTGTTCAGTGAGCATTGATCTCTGGGATCACTGTACACGTGCATTCGGTGATCACGACTTATGAGTCGGGATCCCCACAGAGCTGGTATCAGAGCCATCCTGACTGTAGGAAGCCTTAGTTAGCATGGTCGTTAGATAGGGTAAAACTATTTTTCCAAAACTATTAGTAGTTTTCAAAACTATCTATACTTCTCTTCCCTTCTCAGTTTTTCGAAAAATAGGCTATGCTCGATGTCTTCCCCTTCAAAACCTTGGTCGCTAAAACCCCTATGCCCCAGACCACTGGATTTTCTGTAATCCTCGTGGAGTGCACCTTGCCAAACACTCACCCACCACTTTTGCACACAAGATTGGTGACACCACGACAAGATGATACCAACGGAAGTTACATCCTCGATGGATGAGGACATGAAGACCCAGAAGCTGGTGGTACCCTTGACAAGAGACCCCAAGATGGTGCCACCCTAGCCTATGGTGACCAGGGTATAGGTTATGCAAAATCATGATATACACCACTAATAGAGTAATCATGTCACTACCGTTGTTGTATCGACAACCACCGGTGGACGAGAACCTTGCCATTTGGTCCGCCTCACTATAGTGAGCAGGAAAACGGTTCTCTTCATTCCCCGCTCTTGGTGTCGATGTTTTCATCAACGAAATCGACATGTTGGACCTCTATTATGCTTTGTTATTATCGTTACATATGAATTGCCTACTTGGTACCCTCGACGTCCCAGAAGGCACAAGGATCGTCATGATTGAAGAGACAAGAGGAGACAAGTCAACACCAGCTACAAGGAGGCACCTTCACCACATCACCTCATCAGGCGAGAAGTTGTTGAAGATTCTTCAGGAACAACCCGGATCATTCATCAAGCAACTACAAGGGGCATGGCAACACCTGAGGAAGCTCAGAAGACTGCACGAGGCACAAGTCAGGACACAGAGTCCGAGAACCCCTAGGGTAGGATGAGTCGTGTACCCCTATGCGCAGTCGAGTCCTTATGATGGTTCAAATAGAACCATGATTGTGTGTTGTTTGCTTTTATTTGCTTGTGTTTTGATATCAGTCGCGCTTTTGCCCCAGGCAACAAGTGCACGGCTATATCACCTTCCTTGCCTTGTTTCTTTTGTTTCGGCCTTTTTGCACCTGTTTGTTGCACCTGCACTATAGAACCCCCTTTAGGCATTTCCCTCCTCTACGCTGCTTCTTCCCTCTATTCTCTCTCTCCAGTTGAAGACCCGCAAGACAAGATGCACCAAGGATTCTACCTCGACAGCCAACTGGCACTGAAGACTTCTGCTACAACCCCCGTGACCAAGTGCAACTCCGTGGAGCTATGTTTAACCCTCCAGACTAGTAACCCCTTTTTCCTAGACCCTTTGAGACTTCCCGAGACACTCCAGCACGAATCCTTAACCATGTGCATAACCCATGGTAAAGCGAGAGAACCTGTTAAGCCTTTGTAACCTTGCACAACATTGGGTTCGTAAAGGAACTAGTGGACACGATGAGTGAGCACATTTTTTCATACTAATATAGCACGAGGTCTGACGATGCCATAGATAGACCAGTTCGAGGATATTGGACAGATGACTTGGTGGTTTGTATCAGTGACTTCGAGGAATTATCTGAGATCTTGATGGATTGTGAGGTTTTCATATTGGTGAGATCATGACTTTGGGGAAGTATGTAGGAGTGCCCGTTGGGCATGAGATTTGGATTTATGTAGGTGATTCTGGTTGGTATAGATGCTGGATATGTTTGCATGATTCGGAGTAAGATTGGATTTAGGCCTATGATCCTGATTATGATATCATGCTTCTCGATGGACAATAACCTAGGAGATTGGATTATTTGTCGGAGTTGATTTGGGGATCTATTTAGTCGTGATCTCGGAGTTTACTTGACCCGGATGATGGGAATTTGGTGGACATACTATCGTGATGCATAGACCTTCCAAGTATTTGGGTATTATAGAGACTTGAGATCTTGTGGAGCACCGTAGACATCGGATTTGTAGGATTGTTGGATTATGTGGTGATTGATGGTAATTGCCAGGCTATTGGAGTTGATCTATAGGAAGGAAACAAATCTTGGAGTGGCATATGACGTGTTTCCTTAGAATAGAGATGCATTATCTTGAGCCTTGCAAGACTAGGTTGAGTACTTGGATTGTGGAGATTAATTTCAGCTCAGCAGCATGTATGATCTACCTTTGGATTTTTTGAGGTAGACGTACCTATGAATTTGGGGATCTTAGACAGTATAATTTTGTTAGACCGTCTCTTGAGAGTCATGAGGATATGTATGGCAATGAGTGGTGATTGAAGTTGGTCTCTGCGAGAAGATGCTTTTTCCGTTCGGAGTGCTAGATAGAGCTATTGGCATCTCAGAAACTGTGCTTAAGGATAAGATGATATGAGTTCACTCACTCACTAGAACCCTTGAAACCCTTAAGCCCCACCGAGCCACAACCTGGTCAGATTCTGACCATGGGCCTTGACTCAGAGTCAGGAAGGCCTCTGCAATACTCAACCGAGACCACCACCAATACCCCAGCTTACCTTGCGTACCCCTTAGACCTCATGGAGTAAGTGGACAAGTTGGGTAACATCATTAATTGATGGCCTACTTGTCTGCCCGAAGACAAAGAAGAGACGGACAGCTGGATGGAAGACAATTGAAGACCGCCCTGAAGGAAGATCTACACCGACCACCGTCATCAAGAAGAAACTTCCGCGTCGAAGACCGGGCGTATCTGCAAGCCACTCCTCAATGGAGCCGAGCTTTTCCGTGTCAAAGGAACGCTCACACCAAGATTGAATCAAGACTTGAAGGCACGATTCTGGTGGCACGAGATGGAAAGAGAGATTTGCAACCCATGTTGCAAAAGTGTGATGGGTGCCAAAGGGTCAAGCTGAATATCAGCGACCCGCTGGATTGCTTCAACCACTCAAGGCTTTTGAGTGGAAGTGGGATAAAGACGGAATGAACTTCGTCCCTGGATTACCAAGGTCGGATAAGAGGACATGGCTCTATCTGGGTCATAGTCGATCACCTGACCAAGGTGGTCTATTTCATTCCTGTCAAGACCACTTATGATGGCAACCGGCTGGCAGCTCTCTACATCGACCGAATCGTAAGTCTTCACGGCATTTCCCAAGGAGATTGTGCCAGATCGAGGAACCCAGTTCACCTTAAGGATCTGGAAGAAGTTCCGAGAAGCCTTGGGAACCAAGTTATCTTTCAGCACGGCTTTCCACCCCCAGACCGGAGGTCAGATTGAACGAGTCAATCAGATTCTCGAAGTCATAACTCCGAGCCTGTGTCTTGGCATATGGAGCCAAGTGGGAGGATTGTCTCCCTTTTTGCCGAGTTCTCCTATAACAATAGTTACCAGTCGAGCCTTCAGATGGCCCCATTTGAGGTGTTGTACGGACACAGATGTCGCACACCCCTCAACTGGTCAGAGACTGGAGAAGGGCTAGTCTTTGGACTAGATATTCTCCACGCAGCGGAAGAGCAAGTCCAACTAGTCAGAGAACGTTTGAAGGCAGCCAAGTCAAGGTAGAAGTGCTATGCTGACACTCACCGTCGGAACATAAGTTTCCATGTCGGGGACCATGTGTACCTGCGGGTAACTCCTCTAAAGGAAAACAAGCGTTTCCACGTCAAAGGGAAGCTCGCACTAAGGTTCATCGGACCCTTTGAGATCACTGCAAGACATGTGGTAGACGGATCCCCAGCTAGATCTACCACCTGAGATGCTCTCCGTGCACCAAATCTTCCACGAGCCCCCACTCTGGAAGTACTTCTTACCTCCTAGCTAGCCCGATGCCCGCAAGGACATCGATCACCGAGCCTTTGGCAGCTAACCCAACCTAACCTATGCAAGAGACCCCTCAGCAACCTCCATCAAGGAAGGCATCAAGCAAGAAGCCATACTATCAAGCACTTCAAGATTCCAAGGAGCACCGCTTGGAAGCAGAACCAACAAGAAGAAGTGAAGACTACCCCGTATCCAAGACTCCGCCTTTCTTTCCACGCCTAGTCTGGGAATCTCGGGGGCGAGATTCTTGTAAGGGGGGTAGGTCTGTCACACCCTGATTTTCATGTCACATTGCTTAAGCTTATTTTCATGTTAAAAATGTGGATTTGCAAAAACTTTTGAGTGTTGTTGACTTTGCTTGATTTGACTTTTGTCTGTTGTTTGCTAGTGCTCTAAAAATCAAATAAATCCTCCAACTCTTATACTTCATCTCCTTGACCCAAATCCTTTTCCCAATGATCATGCCATGTGTATAGACCAGTATAGAATTTTCTTATAAAAATATTTTGGCCAAATGGTATTTTCTACAATTAGTTTTCCAAAAACCCCTGAATTGAGGTTTGCACTGCAAGTACCTTATTTAGGGTGAGAAAAATCTTTCAAAAAGTTTATTTGAATCCTATTAGATATAGGACTCCCAGAAACCACAAAAGTATAATTTTAAAAGTTATTTTTATATTTTATTTAAAAGCTTTTTCTTAAGGCCAGAAATGGTCTTTAATAGGGAAAAATTATTTAATCATTTCAAAAATATTTGCCAAAATTCAGGGAGACTCATAGGACATATATTGTCCATATATAAGAGTTTCAGCACATGGTCATGTTCAAAATATTGGACAAATCCTTCCAAAACCCTTTCTGGATATTTCAAGCTTTTGAAATATTTACAAAGGAAATATTCTCCAAATATTCCAGGGAAATTCTATCATGTCGTATATGACATATTTGATGATCTTGCAAAGCCTCATGCCTTGAAGATCAAGGAAACACCCTCAAACCCCTTCAAAACCATTCTGTCCATATTTGAAGTTTGAGCAACTCTACATTGCCAAACTTGTCCAAATGCTCTCAAACTTGGTGCACAAGCTAGAATGGCCTAATAAGGCATCTAGACCAAATTGCACAAGATTTGGAATAGAGCAACTTGATCAGATCACCCCAAAACCACTTCTGTTCAAATTCAAATTTGAACAACCTTACATTGTCAACTTTTTATCTGGAGCCTCAAACCTTGTGGGCATGTTCATATCCCCAAATGATGATGCTACACCAAGTGGTGCATCAAGGGGAGATGATTTGCTTGACTCAAACATGGTGAGACCATTTCTGTTCATTTCTAGGGTTCACCAAAGTTACATTGGCCACCTTGCCCAAATGAGTTCAAATTTGGTGTAGGGGCCTAATTATATGTGACATTTGATCCTGTTAAGTCCCATGTCAAGTGGATGTCATTTGCTTGACCAAAGCCTGATCAAACACCTTCTGTTCATTTACCAAAACAAGTGGTTGAACCTCTTTTACTTTTCTCCATGGCCTCAAGTTCTTACCACAGCTTCCCCTAGTCCTATTACACCTCCAGTAACTCTCCTCTGCCTTATCTCAATTATTGGAGGGTAAAAACCCCATTTTTACCCTTGTGGACAGCCACCTTCTCCTCCTCCTTCACCTCCCTCCTCATCTCAGTGGTTCCCCAGGGCATCCAAGACCACAGAGCAATTCTTTACTACTCCCTCTACCCTCTAGACACTGCTGGACACTAGAGGACACGGCCTGGAAAGCATAGACACAACCATGCCGGCCAAAGACGTGCTCTGGAGCGCGCTACAGTGCGCTCCCGCACTGTAGCCGCCCCCAATCGGCTGCCTATGACAACCTTGGGCAGAGGGAGCGTGTCCCCCGAGGTCCCCTCGACGTCCACGGCCTGCCGGGCTGTCGGTCCTATCCTCCCCGGCCCTCCTCCTCTCTCTCCACGAGCTCGCCGTGCGCGCCCTGGACCGTGCTCACGGTGCACCGTGGCTGCAACTATTTAAGGCCTCCCCCCGAGCACCTCTTGCCGCTGCTGGATCCTTCTCTTCTCCGTGCACCTCCTAGACATCCCCAACCTCCCTCCCGTGGCCTCCTTGCCCCTCCAAGGCCGGACTGCCGCCGCCGATCGCCGCTCGGGATCGGGCGCCTCGGCCACTCCCTCCTTCCCCTTCTTCGTTTCGAGGTCCACGCCGTCCTCGGGGAACCTCCAGGGACGGGCCGGTCCTCCCTTTGGCCTGGGAGCCCCTCCTGGCATGGTGCCGCCGGAGAACCCGCGGCCGCCGCGGCCTCCCTGTGGAGGCGAAGCTGTGGCCCTTCTTGGGTGGGCTCGCAGCCACCCTCGGGTGCGGGGAGGGGAGCCGGAGCTCCTGGACACCCCGGCCGGCCCTCCAGCATCCCCAGGCCACGGCTGCGCCGGCGGCCGGAGCTTTCCCCCGCCCGGCGTCGGGCTGGAGAAGAAGACCGGGGGCGACAGGCAACCTGCGGCCGGGGCCCGCAGGTCAGTGACCCCAGTCGGCTGCCACATAAGATAAGTGGAGGCGGGGCGGCTGGGGGGGCGCTTCTCCAGCGCGAAGGCGCACTCCAAGGGGGCGCCTCCGACGTCACCGCTTCCCCCTGTGCACGCGGCCGAGTCATGGGCCGGCCCAGTTTCTATGCATCTATCCTCCGCCCAGTCTGCAGCATAAGGGTATAACCCCTATTCTTCTCCTTTTTCTTTATTCTGCCAACTTCAAAAATGCCTAGAATATTCATATAAACTCCAAATTGCATGATTCAAATTTCTGGTAGCTTCTAAAATCATGCCCTATCACATGGTGCAACATGCACATTATTCCAGAAACTTTTCCTATACAAACATTTATCAAATGCCCATTTTCCACTTTCTGTGATTAACTTTAGAAAATCCCAGAGAGCTCAATATTGATCCAAATGCAGTGATTCAAATTCCTAGATGCTTGTCATGTCCAAACTTAGTTTTGGAACATTTTTAATAATAGTTTCTGTACCCCACCAAATATTTGAGCCATTTCTTTATATTTATCAGCTTTGGAAAATCCTAGGAAATTCATTTCAAATCCAAATCCAGTGAAACCAACTCCTAAATGCTTCTAAAATCATGACTTGATGATGGGTACCTTTGCTCATCATTCAAGGAATTATTTCTGTATACTTCCTCCAAATCCATAAGCCCTTTGGTTCCATCATATTGGAATGTTCCCAACTACCTATTGATCCAACACCTATGAAACCACCTTGGTCATTTCTAATATGACCAGAGGTATCCTAAAAAAGTCCAACTCCTATTTTTAGAGCACTTTAATTTTTGCTTTGATTGTGTTGCTTATTACGATTGTTTCCATCGTTAGTTGACGTAATAAACGGAGTATTCGGAGATGGACCAGAAGATTTGAAGACTCAGAAGAATAAGGCAAGCAGCCCTTTGACCATGTTCGAGAAACCTTTTTATGCATGTCTCATAGCACCTTTATCATTCAATGCATCGGAATCATGTTGAGGTGGAAACCACTTTGGTTGCTACCCCTGTTACTTTACTGTTGAAACTTGCATCAACATGACCCTACCTTCTTATGAGGGTTATGTGGGTGGGAGTAGATAGATGTGTGCTATAGTAGTTGGCTACGCAAAAATGGGTCGGGGTTATGCATTGAGTGAAACAAGTGTGGTCTGACATACTTGCAAATGACCCAGTGGGTGCCACTAATGCCCCTGGGAGTTGATGAGGAGCTAGGGCACTACTTGGTGAGAAGTAGTGTGCCGAGGCTTGACGAAAGTGTTGCTTACAGAGACGGATTAGATTTATGTGTGACTACCGTCCCAACCAAACATGCGCAACCACTCTACCCTTATATGGGAAAAGGGCATTATTGATTACCTAGGTCGATACTAGCATGGTGCCCGCGTTACTAGTGACGGGGGTGACATGAGGTCACTCTCGGGACGGGGTCGTGCTTGGATAGGCGGCCATGACTGTCTTTACAGGGCACCGGACACACCGTTGGTACCCCGTGTCAGTGGTATGTGATGAATATCGGAGCGAGTCTCCACAAACTTGTAATGTGAAATGTTTGGCACGGGGCTGTTACCAATCGAGTGGACTCCATATTAGTGTCGTCTAGGGAAAGATAGTGATCGGGTGCTTACCCCGGGTACTTGAGGTACCGCGGGTCGTGGATGACACGGAAGTTCCCCGGATCTTGTGGGTAAAGTGTGCAACCTCTGCAGAGTGTCAAACTATTCGAATAGCCATGTCCGCGGTCAAGGACAGTTGGGTGGTGCTACTTAGACTATGTCCATAAGTTTCTGGGAAACAACACGATTCAGAGATATTGATGAAGTCAACATGGTTCAGTGATATTGTTGATGTGATTGTGAGGAAGTCACAATGAGCTTGAGTATGAGTTGATTACAACTCTTTCTCGATATGATGTCTGTGACCTCCTGTTACTTGTTACAGACACATGCATAACCATGTTATATGTTGATCATAATTGCATATGAAAAACTAGCTTTCCGCAAAACTGCCAACCTAGCAGTAGAGCCTTGCATATTATTATGTTATCACACTTGGGTTGCTTGCGAGTACATTCAATGTACTCATTGGCTTGCCACTGGTTATTTTATTGGCCAGGCAGGAGAGAGCAGGTTGTGATGAAGATTTCTCGGTGACGAGCATGCGAGCTAGGACGCTTCCCAGTCAGAATGCCTGTAGGGTTAAGGCAGATGGCATGGGTCCCAGTTGTCTTGAAGATTTTTCCGCTGCGATGATATACTCAAGGCTTGACCATTATGGTCCTATTTGTGTAACACGGTATGTAAGGATGTAAGACTCTTGTTATTCAGCTTCTGTGTGTTCAGTGAGCATTGATCTCTGGGATCACTGTACACGTGCATTCGGTGATCACGACTTATGAGTCGGGGTCCCCACAAAAGGTCAGATGACCCCTGAATTTTTCCAAATTTTCACATGACAGTTTTATTAGTGCACGTTAAACGTAGGAAAAAATTTGAAGGTCGTAAGAGGAAGCTATCTCTTGTTCGTCATCAAACATGCGTTGTTCCCTCTCGGAACCACGAACCTTCAAGTGAGTTGTTCCGGTTTGTGAGGGGTGTGTGTCCAAACTTTCATCAAACAGCCCAATTTTTTTACCACATAAACTTGGTGGCATGACATTAAATCAAGCAAGGTTTCATGTTTTTCTGATCATTTTTTAATTTTCTGGAATTAAAATGCCATGGCATGCACTCTATGCATGTGCCCACGTCTTGAGACCAATATGTTTGAAAATTCTTTCTAATTTACTGCACATGGAATTAATTCGCATTCAAGTACACAAAAATATGATTTTTCAAACCGTTAAGGTTAGGCGTTGCATGTAGATGTAGTTCAAATTTGAATTGCGGTCATTAAATGGTTATAAAATCACTTAAATGTCTTTAAAAGGTCAAATGACCCCTGAAATTTTCCAAACTTTCACATGATAGTTGTATTAGTGCACGTTAAACGTAGGGAAAAAATTGAAGGCCGTAAGAGGAAGCTATCTCTCGTCCGTCATCAAACATGCATTGTTCCCTCTCGGAACCACACACCTTCTAGTGAGTTGCTCCGGTTTGTGAGGTGTGTGTGTCCAAACTTTCATCAAACAGGCCAATTTTTTTACCACATCATCTTGGTGGCATAACATTAAATCAAGCAAGGTTTCATGTTTTTTGATCATTTTTTAATTTTTTGGAATTGAAATGCCATGGCATGCACTCCATGCATGTGCCCATGCCTTGAGACCAATATGTTTGAAAATTCCTTCTAATTTACTGCACATTGAATTAACTCGCACACAAGTACACAAAAATATGATTTTTCAAACCGTTAAGGTTAGGCGTTGCATGTAGATGCAGTTCAAATTTGAATTACAGTCATTAAATGGTTAGAAAATCACTTAAATGCCTTTAAAAGGTCAAATGACCCCTAAAATTTTCCAAATTTTCACATGACAGTTGTATTAGTGCACGTTAAACGTAGGAAAAATTGAAGGCCGTAAGAGGAAGTTATCTCCGGTCCGTCATCAAACATGCATTGTTCCCTCTCGGAACTATGAACCTTCTAGCGAGTTGCTCCGGGTTGTGAGGGGTGTGTGTCCAAACATTCGTCAAATAGGACAATTTCTTTACCACATCATTTTGGTGGCATGACTTTAAATCAAGCAAGGTTTCATGTTTTTCTGATCATTTTTTTTATATATTTTGCAATTAAAATGCCACGGCATGCACTCCATGCATGTGCCCATGCCTTGAGACCAATATATTTGAAAATTCCTTCTAATTTACTGCACATGGAATTAACTCGCACACAAGTACACAAAAATATGATTTTTTTTCAAACAGTTATGGTTAGGCGTTGCATGTAGATGTAGTTCAAATTTGGATTACGGTCATTAGACGGTTAGAAAATCACTTCAATGTCTTTAAAAGGTCAAATGACCCCTGAAATTTTCCAAATTTTCACATGACAGTTGTATTAGTGCACGTTAAACGTAGGGAAAAAATTGAAGGCCGTAAGAGGAAGTTATCTCCCGTTCGTCATCAAACATGCATTATTCGCTCTCGGAACCATGAACCTTCTAGCAAGTTGCTCCAGTTTGTGATGGGTGGGTGTCCAAATTTTCGTCAAACATGCAAATTTCTTTACCCCATCATCTTGGTGGCATGATATTACATCAACCAAGGTTTCATATTTTTCTGATCATTTTTTTATTTTTTAGAATTAAAATGCCATGTTAGTCCATGCATAGTTATGCATGTGTCCATGTCGTGAGACCAATATGTTTGAAAATTCCTTCTAATTTACTGCACATGGAATTAACTCACACACAAGTACACAGATATGATTTTTCAAACCGTTTTGGTTAGGCTTTGCATGTAGATGTAGTTCAAATTTGAATTATGGTCATTAAATGGCTAGAAAATCACTTAAATGTCTTTAAAAGGTCAAATGACCCCTAGAATTTTCAAAAATTTCACATTACGGTTGTAGTAGTGCATGTAAGACGTAGAAAAAAATTAAGGCCGTAAGAGGAAGCTATCTCCCGTTCGTCATCAAACATGCATTGTTCCCACTCGGAACCACGAGCCTTCTAGTGAGTTGCTCCGGTTTGTGATGGGTGTGTGTCCAAACTTTCGTCAAACATGCCAATTTTTTTACCACATTATCTTGGTGGCATGACATTACATCAACCAAGGTTTCATGTGTTTCTGATTTTTTTTTGGAATTAAAATGCCATGTCACTCCATGCTTACTTGTGTCATAGCCGTGAGACTAGTATGTTTGAAAATTCCTTCCAATTTAGTGCACATGGAATTAAATCGCACACAATTACACGAAATATGAGTTTTCAAGCCATTATGGTTAGCTGTTGCATGTACATGTAGTTCAAATTTCAATTACGGTCATTAAATGGCTAGAAAATCACTTAAATGTCTTAAATGGTCAAATGATCCCTGAAATTTTCTAAAATTTGACATGACAGTTGTATTAGTACTACAAAATTTCTCGTTCATTTAAAACACCATCCGTTGGCACTTTACTCCAAATTCGTCTTTCACAGCTAATAAAAAATATCTACAACATCACACACAGTTGTTTTCTAGGAACCATTTGCGATGAAAATATCTGGGTCTATTTAAGTCTCCCTCCTTAAGCTTCACCGGCTCGTCTTCTCTAGTGCCGACAACCCCCGAATCCATGAATCCCGGTCCCCATTCTCGCACCCCCTTCTTGCAAAGATGACACCATGGAAACGCTTCGTGAAGGCCCGTACGATGGCCGC
>LR738715.1:757892384-757923168 GCA_902687465.1 Secale cereale | reverse complement strand
CCCCCCCCCCCCGAGCGCGGCCGCCTGCGTTGAGAGTGCTGTCGCATCCGCATTGAGCGCGGCCGCTTCCGTCGAGAGGGCGTCTGTGGCAGCCGACAGAGCAGCTGCAGCAGCCGAGACGATTGCAGCTGCTGCTGCGACGGCAGCTACAAATGCTGAGAGCGCTTGATCTGCCGTCTGTGCCGCTGATGTCGCCCTGGCCTGCGTCATGGCCATCCATGCCAAGATCGAGGATGCACATGACAAGATATTCTAGGCCACCTCGGACTCCAGCATGCATCTCACGTCTAAAAAGGCGGCGGTGGCCATGGAGCACCTACTTCCTCATAAGGTCGCCGAGCGGGATCTGGAGATGCAGGAGGCGGTGGAGATCGAGGAGCGCCGGGAGGAGGAGTTGCGCGTGGCCAAGGTCAAGGTACAGAAGAGTCTGTCCGTCGAGGAATTGACGGTGGAGTACCAACGCGAGCTCTGGCGCAGCCACTACTACGAGTACTAGAACCTTGAGGGCGGCACCGAGGACAAGGATGAGGACATGGTCGACATCAGCACGGGGGACGCGGAGTCCACCAACGACGGCATGTCGCCAGGACAAGTCACCGACGTCTCATCTCACACCGGCGATGCATAGGCCGACGCGGCGGCGATTTGTTAAAATTATGCGTACTTAGGCTTTGTTTTTAATGCTGGTCTTTTGTTAGAGCAATGTTTAGGTCAACTGGCTCTGTTTAATTACTAAAATTGCTCGATTCAGTAAATGTGGTATGTCTGCTATACGCTCTTTTGTGTGCCAAAATTAGAAAGCGATGTTTAATTATGCAATCACAAACCGAGGGAATTTTCCACCAAAATTTGAATTGTCAAACTCATCCCATGCGCGTAAAGCAGAAGAATTGTTTGCGATGCACACAATCGTTCAAAGTGAATGGTCCGGCGGCACCGCGCACAAAGTTTCCCTCCACATTTCCAATTATTTGGCCTACCGCCAAAATATCTACCCCTGCCCCCCTTCCCCCCTTCCCCGCCCCCTTTTCTCCCTGACCACAATTCACATTTCCCCTGTTTCCTCCTTCCTTCCCTCCTTGCTAAGATATAGCCGCTTCCTCGCTCTCGTCGTCTCGCATCCTACCGTCGGGGTCGCCATGGTCTTCTTCAAAGACCTCTCCAGCGGTTCCTCCTCCGGCGACTACTCCTTCACCACCCGGGTATGCCTCTCTTCTCTCTCTCGAGCTATGACTTGGAATGAAGGATTTTACCTGGTGACCAATTTGAGTCATTTGTTCCTCTTGTAGCTCCCTAAGACCATCAATGGCAACAAATGGAGCGGGATGGATAAAGATTTATCTGCTCGTTTTCACCATCAATCTCCATGTGTGAAGCTAGTTGCGTTTGATTCTGTGGACAGTGGGAGGAAGTTTCTGGCATGTGCAGAGAAGGTTAGAACCTCTTTCGTTTTTACAAATCATTTGTTAGATGTGATTCAGACACTGTCATGGTCCCAACCCATTCATACCACAGCTTCAACCAAACACATCCTAAGAGAGTGTCACAGTTTGTACCTAGTATCTTAAATTGTTGTCATCTCATCAGCGGTGCCATTAGAAAATTATTTGGCACCGCTTCAGAAGTTTGTGCAGCCAACTTTGGTCCACACATCCGAGCAGCCGACCAGTAAAATACTAAATCTTTATGGCATGAAGGAACTGGGCATCGGAGCAACTACGTACTCTGGAGTCCGGGTCCCTGATTTTTTTCCGCTGCATCGGCTCGCCAGTGCAGGGCACCGGTGCGAGATGTAGAAATAGTTGTCTTTACCCCAGTTTTGGGAACATAGTGGACGGCCTTAGTGTTATTAGTTCTATGTTACTAAATTTGTGCATGTACACACCTGTTAGTATCAATTTGTTGTCATACAAACACTGTCGCTATGATGTTGCAGTTATGTTTACCTTCCTCATAAAATGTTCAATTTGTTATTTATTGTACATGAGTAAGAACTTGTAGCGTCGTTGTAGTTAATTATAGCTTCTGATGTTCCAAAATTTGTTGTTGTCTCAGTACCAATTATTTCATTTACACATTGATCTTTTTGAGAAGATATGTCATAATTAACATGTTTCTTCAATTTTTCAAAATAAGCATTGGTGATTTAATATGTTGCTATAAACTCATTTCCCCTACAATTGTTACTGATCTAGTTTTAAATATTATAGGATGAAAGGAAGTGTTCTTACTTGGAGTGGGTTGATCAAGAGTGGCCACAGTCTTTGAAAATGTGCCTAGCGATGCTCTGGAGCATGTACTTGGAGTTGAAGTGTGACACCCGGGTAATCAAGCTACAGTAAAACTTCGGTAATGATGCCACGTCACCTCGATTACTGTGGATAAACTCATGTCAGTTCGAAACCAAGTTCAAATTTCAAATTTAAAATAAATTCAAACATTAAAAGTTTTCAAATGTCAAAACAAAAACGTTCTCAATGTGAAAGAAAAATCATAAGTAATAACGGTAGAGAAACCACACTTTTATAAAGACTTAAAATGCACTATAATAAATGAACAGTGGCAAATCGGTTATTCAAAGGCTTCTAAAATAATAAACAATTTCAAAACTATATTATTTCAGTGCTAAACTATTTGTGGCAGTGGCATAAATCATAACACTATTTTTAGGTGCCACTTTTGTATTTTTGTTGAAACTAAAATAAAACAGATAAGAAGTAAAAGAAAATTAAGAAAAGGAAAACATTGCAATAAAAGGGGTACAAGCAAAAAACATAAACCAAGAGGCCCCCCGGCCAACTGGGCCAACAGGCCCAGCTGGCCACCCACGCGACCCAACCGGCCCATCCCGGTTGTATAACCCTCACACACCCGAACCCTAGCCCACTACCACCCCAAATCCCACCCACGATCTCTCCTCCCTCTCCCCCGATCTGGATCGGGGGGCCAACACCGTCGCCGCCTGGAACCGCCCCCAACCCGCTCGGAATTGCCCCGTCGTTGACTCACCGCCGACGGACTGCCGCGTCCCCGACCTCCTCCTCGTTGGCGCCACCACGCCTCGTCGCCGCCGCCCGGAGCGCCTCCACCTCGGCCACCCCGTCGTCAATCCGCCTCGTCGGACCACCTCGACCCCACTACCCTCCCCGACCGGACCCCTGTGAGCTGCCGCCTCCCCTCGTCCCTCTCTGCATCTGCAGTCACCGTCGCTCGCCGCATCCGCCCTTGGCCTCGGCGCGCCGTCCGTCGCCCTCCCTTCGTTGCCACCGACCACCGCACCTCGCGTGGCCGACGGCCCCCGCTCCGCCTTCCCCCCTTGCTCGTCTCCGCCCGCTGAGGCCGGCCGGACGGCCTCGCCGTGGCCATGGCCACCCGGAGCCCGCGCCCGGCGTTTCTCCTCACTCCCGACCGCGCCCGCATTGCCCGCGACCAGCCACGCCTGCTGGCCAGGGCCGCGCCCTTCTTCCCCTCCGCCTGTGCGCTGGGTACTGGCCGCCGGCGCTCCTCTGCGAGCGGTTGGGCGTGCTCCAGCTCGTCACTCCGGCCGCCGCCGGCCCTCTGCGTGTAGGATCGAAAGTATGTCTAGAGGGGGGTGATTAGACTACTTGACAATATAAAAATCTGCCTTTTGATTATGCAAAGTTTTTGGCAGTTTCACAATTAAGATCAATTCAAGTATCACCCTACACATGCAATTCTAGAGTATAAGCAGCGGAAAGTAAATTGCACATGTAGTAAAGAGAGGTGGAGAAGATCAAATGCAGTTTGGAGACATGGAGATTTTTGTCGTGGTTCCGATAGGTGGTGCTATCGTACATCCACGTTGATGGAGACTTCAACCCACGGAGGGTAACGGCTGCGCGAGTCCACGGAGGGCTCCACCCACGAAGGGTCCACGAAGAAGCAACCTTGTCTATTCCATCATGGCCTACGCCCACGGAGGACTAGCCTTACTCGGGGTAGATCTTCACGAAGTAGGTGATCTCCTTGCCCTTACAAACTTCTTGGTTCAACTCCACATCTCAAAGACGGAGGCTTCCAAGCGACACCTAACCAATCTAGGAGGCACCACCCTCCAAAAGGTAATAGATGTTGTTGATGATGATGAACTCCTTGCTCTTGTGCTTCAAATGATAATCTCCCCAACACTCAACTCTCCTCACTGATATGGCCGTGGTGGAAGAAGGGATTGAGTGGAAAGCAACTTGGGAAGGCTAGAAATCAAGTTTCATATGGTAGGAATGGAATGACTTGATCTCAACACAAGGGTAGGTGGTTCTCCTCTCAGAAAGTGTATAGTAGGAGTGGTAGACTTTCTGATGGCTCTCCTCACAAATGAAGAGGGGTGGAGGGGTATATATAGCCTCCACACAAAATCCAACCGTTACACACATAATTGAGCAATCTCGGTGAGACCGAAGTGAAAACTCGGTCAGACCGAAAGTTCAAATATAGTGAACGTTGGGATTTTCGGTGGGACCGAAAATACCATCTCGGTGTGTCCGATGTGAGTCAAAGGTAGGACCTTGCCATTCTCGGTGGGACCGAAATTAACAACTCGGATATTCTGATATGATGTCAATTGGTTACAGAAGGTTGGCAGTCCAGTTTCGGTGAGATCGAACTCAAAATCGGATGGACCGAAAAATTAGGGTTTGGAAGAATAGCTGAGGTGGTTCATCTCGGTGGGACTGAGTTTGCAGAATCGGTTTGTCCGAGATTACTTATGAGTGTGTTAAGTAGTGAAGGGTGCTGATAGTTGAGGGAGCTAGATCACTAAGCACTTGAGCAACCAGATCATCAACACAACCTCATCCCCTTTTAATAGTATTGGCTTTTCCTATGGACTCAATGTGATCTTTGATCACTAAACCAAAAATAGAGTCTTGAGCTTTTGCCAATGCTTGTCTTAGCATTTTGAGGGGTCCACTTCTTCAGACATTTCCATACCCATATCATCGAACTTCTCTGAAATGATTCTCAAGTAAATATTAGTTCAATGATATATATGTTGTTATTAATTACCAAAACCACCCGGGGATTAGTTGCACTTTCAATCTCCCCCTTTTTGGTAATTGATGACAACATATAGATCAAAGCTTCGACACAAGATATAATCAATGAATAATATCGTCGCTTTGAGAAGTATGTGATGAACAAGAGCTCCCCCTAAATTTGTGCATTATTTAAAATTTGCGTTTGAATGCAAATCCACAATCGATTAGGATTATGGATCACTCTTCCATGTCACATACATCTTGGTGGAGCGCACAAAATGATAAGATTGAATGACATGCACTCAATCACCAAGACAAGAGTAAATAGCCATACAATAAGGATTAGCATATGATAAGCATTAAGCACACATTAAAGCATAGTATGACCAAGCACTCATTAAGGTAGCATCAAACGTAGTAGCAAGCACACTGAAAGTTTCGAAAGACCAAAAGAAACCAATGTATCTCAAAGGAAACCGGCAAAAGAACGAAAGAGCACTCTCTCTCTCGAAGCCCTATGATCTATACAATTTCTCCCCCTTTGGCAACAAGTTACCAAAAAGTTCGAAAAGGTATAGAGCTAAGCGTCACTGCAGGCTCTGCTGGCGGCTCCCGTCTGGGTAGATGTCGGAGTAGAAATGACGGCATCGGCGAAGACTTCTGCTGATGTCTGCGCTGGAGGAGTGGATGCTGGAGCTGGAGTAACTGTTGGAGCTATGGCTGGTGCTGAAGTGGTAGCCCTGGAGTCAGTCACTGGGATAGCTGCAGATCTGGATCCTCTGGGAACCTGAGCAGTCTGGCGATGAGAGTCCTGGACTAGATCATCCTGCATGAGCTCTGCTCTCTCCTGCCTTGCTTCCTCCATGTCTGCCTCAAGTTTGTTGACGGACACCTGAATCTCTGTCAGCTACACGTCCAGAGCGTGGATCTTGTCCTCAACAATCCTCTCTAGGCTTTCCTGAGATTGCTCAATGCTGGCCAAGCGTTGTTCAATCCTCTGGGTAGCTTCAAGAATCTGCTCTCCGAAGCTCTTTGGTTTAGTTGCTGCTGCTGCTGCCTCTTTGTCAGCTTTAGCTTTCTTCGCAGCTTCGATTTTGGCTTGTCCTTCAACTGAGGTTGGATCCTCCTCATCCATCACAACTACATTGTCCTCATGCTCTGGCTGCAGTGGCAAGTGCTTCCTATCCAACATGAATTTGCCCGTGCCAAACTTGGCATTGATGAGCATCTGAATCTGCGGGGCAAACCCACATGACCTCTTCTGGTCAGCTGCAGTCCTCTTAATGGTCTCTACCATCAAGTCCATCACCTTGAAAGGTGCCTTCTCATCGAGAATGTGCAGCATGTTGATAGAATAGCCTCGAATCATGCGGTGGTCTCCAGACTTGGGCATCAAGGTATGCCTCAAAATAGTGTTAGTGGTGGTCAGACCTGCCTGGAGATAGTACACTGAGCCAAGCTTCCACCCTTCCAAATCAGCAGCGGGGATCTCCTTGTACATGTTCTTCATGGAATCATGACTCTTCTTAGGAATCCCATAGACATCAATGTCGTCCTCTCTCTGCACTGGAGCATTCAGAAGTTCTGCCCATTCTTCAACAGACGAAGAAAACCTTTGACCTTCAGTCATCCAGGTGATCTTGCCATCAGGATAGAAGTGGGCTGTGGCATAGAACTGCATGATCATCTCGTCATTCCAAGCTGTCAGCTCTTGACCCACAAAATCAGCAACTCCACATGCAGTAAAGCTCTCATGCACATGGGGAAAGAAGTCTCGGTGCTCTTCACTGTCAATGTACTTCCAGTCAACATACCTGGTGTCAGCAACAATAGGCTTCTTATCCATCAGCACGGTCTCATAGAAGTCCTGCTGCTCTCTGGTGTGGAATCTGGGGTCCACAGCAGTCCTTCTCCTCACAGCATATGGATCAGACTGTCTCCATAGCCTGAGACCTTTATCCTTCCTTGCCTTCATGTCCTCAGCTTGAGGATGAGCATCATTGTGGAGTGGCAACTTAGGACGGAGCTTAAGCAACACATGCTCTTCATCTGACTCAGACGGTGGCATCTCACCTTTGTTCTTCTCAGAAGCTGGAATGCTCCTGGTTGTTCTCTTGGGCTTGGCTGGAGCTGCCTTGGCTTGAGCAGGCTTCTTGGGCTTAGAAGAGGCTTGAGCCCTAATAGCATCACCCATGAACTTAGCTTTCTGAGGAGGGGGCTGGGGTGCATCTTCTTCTTCTTCTTCAGCTGCATCAACTTGAGGTTCAGCATATACTACCCTCTTCCTCTTGGAAGTTTTCTTCACCTTACTTGGAGCTGGCTCTTCCAAGTTTAGCTTCTTTGCAACAGCTGACTGCTTTACCTTGCTTGTGCCTTTCCTTGACTGCTGCCCTTGATGCTCTTTGGCAACAACATTCCTCTTGGGCTTGGAGGTAACTTCCTCAGCAACGAAGTCAGAGTCCTCATCATCAGAATTTCTCTTCTTCCTGGTTCTGGTGGCTGCAGGAGGCAAACCACTAGGGGTGCTCCTCTCACCATCATCACTGGAACTGCTAGCCTCAGGACTGGTATCTGCCTCTGGAATCTCTGCAAACGGTGATTCAGACCTGTTCTGGCTGTCACTGACATCTGACATGGCTGACAACCTGTGAAAAGATAAGGTATAGGCAGAGTAGAAGAGTTATCACAACTGCAGAGGTTTTTGCAAAAAAAAATGAGTTCAAGTCTTAGTTTTGAGTTTTCACAGAATGCATTTCGGTCAAACCGATTTTAAGTTTCGGTGAATCCGAAGTGTATACAGAGGCCTACACACCACTTTCGGTCAGACCGAAATGGGTTTCGGTCCTACCGAAACACTAGGGTTTCACTAAAACTAAGTTTCGGTCACACCGGTTTGCACAACTCGGTTAGACCGAATGGTGCAGTGCAATGGCCAGAGGCCAAATCGGTCATTCCGAGTTTCAAAATCGGCTTCACCGAGATGCGTTCCATGGAAACCTAAACCTAAGAATTTCGCTCGAAACTAGAGGATCTGATCTGTTGTTTAGGGAATATCTCAAACGTGGATAGATTCATGGCAAACCAATCGTGCAAGAATCAGATGGGGAGCATGAAAGGGATCGGGACTCACCCTAACTTGGTGGAGTCCCTCTACGGCGGCAACGGCGCGGAGAGGATTACCGTTGACGGCGGCGGAGACCTGCGGCGAGGGCGCATAGGCGACGACGGCGACGATCCGAAGACTAGGGCGACGGCAGCAGGGGACTTGGGGGCGAAACGGTTTGAAGAGTTAAATCGCGCGCAGCCCTCAGGTATATATATCCCCATACTGTCGGTGGGACCGAGTTGAAAAACTCGGTGACACCGAAATGGCTAACTGCTGTGCAGTTATTCATATCGGTCACGCTGAGATTTTAAACTTGGTTTCACCGAGATGAAACCTAGATCAGTCTAAGCGTTTCGGTTGGACCAAGATGGAAAAACCGGTCAGACCGAAATGGACTTAGAAGGTTTTGGAGGTCAGCCTTAGACGGATCGGTGGCTCCGAGTGCTCCTCACTCGGAGGGTCCGAAAATGACTTGTTCAAAGTTGTGATATGATCATGAATAGAATTTGAGACAAGAAAGCATAGATAGCTAGGGAAGGTGCTTAGTCATTCTTGTCCATCCATTTGGCCAGAAAAATCAAAACAATCAAAACAACAAATGGATGTCCTTGAATGGATAAAATCATGCATTCAACATGCTCACACAATAAGATAGCAACTGAAATATGTGTCAAACATGCACAACCAATACTCTAGCTACTAGCACACAATTTGTCGATGACTAGGTCATCTATATATGAGTATTTTGACTTAGGAGCCAAATGAGAACATTTGATCATAGGTCATACTCATCGTTTAAGCACAAGTGGGGTTACCACTTTTACATAAAGTATTTATGTGTCCACATCATTTGGAGATGCTTTAGCTCAATTTTTAGAGCAAAGCTCCCCCTAGATGTGAGAACCCCTTTTAAAGGGTCAAACTAACCTTGGGTTGTCGTAGAAGACTTCATGTAGATGTTGAAGATGTGGATGCTCAATGTTGATGTAGATCATCAAGAGTTGGGAGCTATCCTTTGGATTAGGGCACTTTCAATACCTACATGGGTTAGTCCCACAAGGAACAAACAAGAATATCCATAGACATAGATTGAAGTACACAAAAGATGATGTCCATGAAAGCAATGATTACCTTGTCCCTTGACTTACCAACAAGAGGGTTTGTGACTCCATGAACTAGTGCATGATGTGGAAGTTGATTGCACAAGTTCTTGCCAAAATGAATATGAGTGAAGTTTGTTGGCGGAGTCACCCTCAAGAACCTTCTAGTTCTTCTTCTTTGGGATCCACATCATCTTGATGGGAATCCTTGGGGTTGTAGTTGAGCTTGACGAAGTAGAACTTGATGTGTCCTTGGGAACCCACTTGACCATGGCTTGAGGTGCTTCAATGAATGCATCAATCTCCTCTTGAAGCTTGTCCTTGGCCTTTAGCTTGTGGTCTTGTGGTAGAAGGTCATCTTGAGCTTGTTCCACATTGGAAGAAGTAGGATCATACTTCTCCTTTTGTGAAACAAACTGTGGAGTAGGGTATTGACCTTCTTCCCACTCAACACCTTCGGCGTTGAACTTTCGCTCAAAACTAATCCCTTGATTCTTCCGGTGCCTTCCTTGTTTGCGAACAATCTCCTCAAAGTTCTTGCTTCCGGCAAGACTCTTGTAGACACCTTTCTCTATGATTTCCTTCAATAAGCTATTTTCTTGCTCAAGTGTAACTTGGCTTGAAACATTGTTAGTGGAATCAAGAGAACTACTAGAAGCAACAATATTGGATTTAACATGGTTATTGTTACTACTAGAGGAAGAATTTTTCTTATGCTTGTCATGTTTAGTCTTAATAGGTGGCAAGAAATTAGACAAGAGAAGTCGTTTGGCAAGATATGAAGAACTCTTCTTTCGAAGATCGTCATTGATCGCTTTTAGAAACTCATGTTCTTGCTCTAGAGTGAGCTTCTCGAAGCGTAGCTTCTCATGAGATCTTAGGAGCTCTCTATGATCTTCTTGAGTTGTTTCATGAGCTAACATAAGAGTGTTTAGTTCTTTAGTTAGACGCTCAATCTCCTTCATAGCATTGTCATTCGACTCTTCTCTACTATAAAGACTACTAGCATTTTCATAATTACTAAGCTCACTAGATTTATCATGCAAGAGCTCATCTTCACCGAGCAAGTCATCCTCATCACTATCAAAGTCAATGAATTCAGGGTGTGTTACCTTGGGGCCTTTAGCCATGAAGCATCTTCCAATTCCCTCATTTGGTGAATCAAATAAGTCGTAGGAGTTGGAGTTGGAGGATACGAGTGCAAGTCCGGCAACACCTTCATCTTGACTGTAGTCGGAGTCGGAGTGATAGCTTCCATCGGATTGATTGTCGGAGTCGGAGCCGGAGACCCATTCACCTACATGAGCTTGATGTCTTCTTCTTGTGTAGCTCCTTGATGACTTGTCTTTCCTCTCCGAATCCTTGCTTCTCCGAGAGGGTCTTCGTTCATAACGATCATCTCTACTCCTTCTCTCTCTCCGAGGTGACTCATCTCTTGCTCTTCTTCTTGGAGATTCTTCTCTTCTCTTGTTGGGAGCCGTACACTCATTTGAGAAGTGTCCGGGTCTTCCACAATTGTAGCAGTTTCGATCACGACTAGAAGATCTCTTTTCATCATATGATCTAGACTTTGAGCTTCTTTCTTTGCCTCTATTCTTGTAGAACTTGTTGAAGTTCTTAACCATTAGGCTTATCTCTTCATTGGAAATTAACTTGTCACTTGAGGTAGTGGGAGCATCACTTGTAGCTTTGTAGGCACCACTTGACTTGTTGTGAAGCTCTTCCTTATCCTTAAGTGTCATCTCATGAGCAACAATTCTTCCAATGACTTCAGTTGGCTTGAGAGTCTTGTAGTTTGGCATCATTTGGATCAAAGTGCACACGGTGTCATACTTTCCATCCAAAGCTCTTAGAATCTTCTTGATGATGAATCGGTCGGTCATTTCTTCGCTTCCTAAGCCGGCAATCTCATTTGTGATGAGAGCAAGCCTAGAGTACATTTCAGCGACTCCTTCACCATCCTTCATCTTGAACTTGTCAAGTTGACCTTGAAGAATATCTAACTTTGATTCCTTCACAGGTTCAGTACCTTCATGCATTTCAACCAAAGTATCCCAAATCTCTTTAGCATTCTCAAGACGGCTGATTTTGTTGAACTCCTCGGGACACAAAGCATTGAAGAGAATGTCACAAGCTTGAGCATTGTTTTGTAACATCCGCAACTCTTCCGGTGTAGCTTCGCGATCCGGAACTTTTCCTTCTTCGAAGAAATCACCTTGCATACCAACACAAATAATGCCCCATGCGGCTGGGTTATGACCAAGAATATGCATTTTCATTTTATGCTTCCAACTAGCAAAATTTGTACCATCAAAGTAAGGACCTCTACGATAATTACCCTCACTAGACGCCATACTCTCCTAGGTTGTGAAACCAAGCTTATGGAGTCCAATGCAATGGAAACCAAAACAATGGAGACCAAAGCTCTGATACCACTTGTAGGATCGAAAGTATGTCTAGAGGGGGGTGATTAGACTACTTGACAATATAAAAATCTGCCTTTTGATTATGCAAAGTTTTTGGCAGTTTCACAATTAAGATCAATTCAAGTATCACCCTACACATGCAATTCTAGAGTATAAGCAGCGGAAAGTAAATTGCACATGTAGTAAAGAGAGGTGGAGAAGATCAAACGCAGTTTGGAGACACGGAGATTTTTGTCGTGGTTCCGATAGGTGGTGCTATCGTACATCCACGTTGATGGAGACTTCAACCCACGGAGGGTAACGGCTGCGCGAGTCCACGGAGGGATCCACCCACGAAGGGTCCACGAAGAAGCAACCTTGTCTATTCCATCATGGCCTACGCCCACGGAGGACTAGCCTTACTCGTGGTAGATCTTCACGAAGTAGGCGATCTCCTTGCCCTTACAAACTTCTTGGTTCAACTCCACATCTCAAAGACGGAGGCTTCCAAGCGACACCTAACCAATCTAGGAGGCACCACCCTCCAAAAGGTAATAGATGTTGTTGATGATGATGAACTCCTTGCTCTTGTGCTTCAAATGATAATCTCCCCAACACTCAACTCTCCTCACTGATATGGCTGTGGTGGAAGAAGGGATTGAGTGGAAAGCAACTTGGGAAGGCTAGAAATCAAGTTTCATATGGTAGGAATGGAATGACTTGATCTCAACACAAGGGTAGGTGGTTCTCTTCTCAGAAAGTGTATAGTAGGAGTGGTAGACTTTCTGATGGCTCTCCTCACGAATGAAGAGGGGGTGGAGGGGTATATATAGCCTCCACACAAAATCCAACCGTTACACACATAATTGAGCAATCTCGGTGAGACCGAAGTGAAAACTCGGTCAGACCGAAAGTTCAAATATAGTGAACGTTGGGATTTTCGGTGGGACCGAAAATACCATCTCGGTGTGTCCGATGTGAGTCAAAGGTAGGAGCTTGCCATTCTCGGTGGGACCGAAATTAACAACTCGGATATTCCAATATGATGTCAATTGGTTACAGAAGGTTGGCAGTCCAGTTTCGGTGAGACCGAACTCAAAATCGGATGGACCGAAAAATTAGGGTTTGGAAGAATAGCTGAGGTGGTTCATCTCGGTGGGACTGAATTTGCAGAATAGGTTTGTCCGAGATTACTTATGAGTGTGTTAAGTAGTGAAGGGTGCTGATAGTTGAGGGAGCTAGATCACTAAGCACTTGAGCAACCAGATCATCAACACAACCTCATCCCCTTTTAATAGTATTGGCTTTTCCTATGGACTCAATGTGATCTTTGATCACTAAACCAAAAATAGAGTCTTGAGCTTTTGCCAATGCTTGTCTTAGCATTTTGAGGGGTCCACTTCTTCAGACATTTCCATACCCATATCATCGAACTTCTCTGAAATGATTCTCAAGTAAATATTAGTTCAATGATATATATGTTGTTATTAATTACCAAAACCACCCGGGGATTAGTTGCACTTTCACTGCGCCATCCGTCGCCCCTCCCCCAGCCGGCACCAGGTCCCGCCTCCGCCCCTCGCCTGCTGCGGCCACGCTCCGGCCGCCGTCGCTGCGGGCGGGCGCCCAATGCCCTTGCTCCGGCTTCGATCTCGCAGCAGCTGCTGCTGCCTCACTCACAGCCCCGCTGGAGGCCATGCCCAGCCACCCGCTAGCCCTGGCTAGCGGCCTTGCACTGGCCGCGGCGCTCGCGCCCACTGGCCGCGCCGGGCGCCCGTGTGCCCGATGCCCACTGCCCGTTAGCCCGTTAAGGCCCCGGGCTCAACGACAGCCGGGTCCCACGCCCCAAGAAGTTAAAAAAAATATTAATTAGAAGAATTTTGAAAAATAATAAAATATTAATTAATTAACTTAATTAATCATGTTTAATTAACCTAATCAATTAATTAAACTAATTAAACCTGTTTAGTTAGTCTTAGACAATGACAGCTGGGACCTGCACGTCAGTTTGACCCAGTCAACGACATGTTGACTGCTGACATCATGCTGACGTCATGATGATGTCGGCATACACTATTCTGGATAATGTTGAATTAAAATAATTAAATTAATTCTAAGAATGATTAAATCTTTTAAAATTAATATAAAATAAACCGTAGCTCGGATGAAAAAACTTTGTACATGAAAGTTGCTCAGAACAACGAGACAAATCCGAACACGCGGTCCGTTCGTCCGCCACACATCTCTATTGTCGGTGTATTGGGAACGACACCTATGGGATCACAAGAATCCCTATTATGGTTAGCGGGGCGCGGGGTTGAGAGAAGAGCGGATCAAACAGATAGCACACTGTTCGTTTATCCAGGTTCGGGCCGCGAGGATGCGTAAAACCCTACTCCTGCTTTGGTGGATTGTGTATATGTGTTCTTCAGCTAGCTATGGGGTGTGAGGAGCTCCAAAAAGCCGAATCCTCCTCCTAGTCGCCTCGGGCCTCCTTTTATAGAAAAAGGGGTTGCCACAGTGGCACCCAGGAGGTGGAAAGAGTACATTGATGCGAGTTTATCCCTCGCATTACATGACAAGGCGCATTTAATGCATCTTGCTTAGGTGTCCTTGCTTTATCGGGGACGGGGGAGAGATCTGTCTCTTCCGTCGCCGCTCCTTCTTGTGTCGACATGCGCCCTGGCCAGCGATGCCTGAGATGCCATGTAGGTAGGCAGGCAGCTGAGGTGGTGCAATGGTGGGTCTTCACGAAGATCTGCATGCCGCCATGCAGGTGCCTGCCTAGCTGGTTGGGTCGGCAGCTGCATAAGGCGGTGGAAGTTTAGTTGGTGTGGGCCTGATGGTGGCCCCGCGGATGTCCTCGGCAAGGGCCTTGCCGGGGCCTCGGCAAGGGTCTTGCCGCGGCACCTGCTGCCATCCCCGGCAAGGTGCTTGCGGGAGGTCTTGTGGTCTTCCTTGGCTGGGATCCCGCCAAGGGTCGTTGTATTCTTAGTGCGTATCTGATCTTGAATGTCTTCACAAAGATCTGCATGCCACTACGGGGATGTCTCCCGAATCCTTGCCCCATGGGGGCAGTGGACTCAAGGGTGATTTGCTCCATAGGCGTGGGGCGAGTTGTCGCGGCAAGGGTCTTGTCGGGGCTGCTAAAGCCGGCCCCGACAAGGATCTTGCCGGGGCTGCTAAAACTGGCTCCCGGCAAGGATCTTGCTGGGGGAACCTGCTTCGTCCCTTTGCTCTTTGTGGTCTTGTTCTTTTGGGCTTCGGTCTTACCCTGGCTTACCTCCCTGGCCTTGCTTGGTGCGGCGGTGCCCATGGCTCAGACTGCCCGTGCACAGTCATAGGGGTACAAAAAGTGTACCCCCCCCCCTTTTTGTACACCGACAGGAGCCCCCGGGCCTGGACCACTCATAAGCGTGACGCGTTGTTGGGCTAGGCCCAAAACGGTGCGCGGGCAGGCGAGACGGTTTTTACCGTGGTAAGACTTTTCGCGCGATGCGCCTCCCATGATCCGCGCGCGTGGCGCGGTGTGAAGGGGTGTGCGTGACGTGGGCGGCATGCGTGGGGCGGTTCCCGCACGCATGCATCACATCGTAGTAAAGAGGCGGCTTCGCGCCTTCCCCATAAACGAGGGGAGGCATGGAGGCGCGGCCCATTTACTGAATGGGGCCGAGGCACGGTCCTCATGGCGTCCTTTCCCCATGATCACGGGGTGGGGAGAGGTTGCCTCACCCATCCCCTCGGTTCTGCACGTCTGCCACGTGTCTCCCATGCGCTTGGGGTGGCAAATGGTGGAGGCGGGAAACCGGGCCGTCGCTGGTTGGGGCGGCGGGTCGGTCCTGGCTCCCTGCGCCTTCCGTGTCTTGATTGGCCGAGCGGGGCGGTCGAGCCCCAACCCCGTTCCCTTATAAAGAGCGGGAGGGGAGGGACGGCGCCCCGCATTCTTCCATATTCTTCCTCCTTCAGCTTCTGCTCCTCTCTTCCATTCGTCATGGAGAGAGGAAATCTCGGCCCTTCAACGGTGGTGGCGAGGGTCGCTGCTCGACAACGTGTCCCTTCTTCTCCTGCGCCTGCGGTGGCAGAACCGGCCACGAGGGGAAGGGGGAGGGGGCGAGGCCGTGGGCGAGGCCGGGGTACTCGAGGAAGAGGAGGACGGGGTGGCCCGCCGGCCTCGCCCCCACCAGCAGCTCCTCCTCCAATGGAGGGCCATGTTGGGTATGAACCTTGTGAGTTCTTCGTCAGGTTGCGCCGGCCGCCGCGCCGCCGCCTTCGTCTCCTGACTCCATTCGCGCGGGTGATGGAGCTGGATCCGCCGGAGTCATTGCGGCTGCACAGGAGGGGCTGCGGGATCAGTGGCACGCGGGTTCGCGTCGACTTCCCTGCTCCTCATGTGATGTATCTTCGTCGGGGATGGAAGACGTTTGCTCATATCCACAGCTTGATGGAGGGGCTCACTCTCCATTTTAAGCTAATGGAGGGTGCCCTTCTCTCCGTCAAGGTCTTTGGGCACTTTGGGACCCGTTCAAGGTGCTGCGTGGAGAGCTCTTCTGATAGTGAAGGTTCCTCCTCGAGCGAGAGTGACAAGGAGGACAGCGGCAGTGACGACGAGGGCGGTGGGCGGCAGGATGACGGGTTTGACTAGGTGTCGGGCGCCACTCCTTGTGGCACCGGCGACCCCATCATCCATGTCGCCGGCTCCTTGAACGTCTCGGAGCCGTCCCCTTGGGCGGCTGGCATTGGGAGGCTGCGGAAGAGGAAGAGGGCGGGCGGCAAGGCCATCATGTCGGAGTACGTGGGCATCGACGCCTTCGACGCGTACTGACGTCCTGCCGCCTCGTCTTCGAGCTCCGCTTCCGGCGTCGCCATCACCATCCAGCCTTTGGGCGGCCACCGAGATGTTCTCTCGGTGTCTTCTGCCACCCGTAGCTCGCCTAGGCGCTCCTTTTGCCCTCCTCGCCTCCTTTACAGCCTCCTAAGGAGAGGGACAAGAAAGGGATTACCGGCATCTTATCTCTTTTTAGTTTGTAAGCCTTCGGGCGTCTGTTAAATTTAAAACTTGTAATCCCCTTGTTCATGTTTTTCATTCCCTACGGAGTGTACCTGAGTGGGATGTTTATAATGAAAAAGGGATGTTTGTCGGGTCATTTGTTTGTGGGTGAAACCCACGGCAAGGAATAAATCATTGATATCTTTAAGATAAACACTTCCTTGCCCGACAACAGGCCTTGCCGTCTCCCCACTTCGCTCTACCTTTCTCACACCTTTGGCGGAGGCAGGGATGAGGCGGGTTGAGGCTCCTTGTTTCATCCTTTCGCTGCCGCGACTACGACCAAACTTGGTCCCAGGAACGAGCCCTAGGGCCAAGGGTTATGGGAGCATGGTAGTTTAAGGAAAAAACGAGGTTTCACATACCTCAGTCCATAATGGAATGCATGATAAGGGATGAAGAACTTATCTGAAGCTGCAGCCCCTGGCAACCCTGGTTTGCCGTTGGTGAATCTTTGCTCTTGCAGCCCCCGGCAATACTGGCTTGCCGGGGCCTAGATACTGGTATGTTCCTTTTTCTTCTCCCCAAGTGGTTTCGGCAAGGATATCTGCGTGTCCTGTAAACCAAAGAAGATAAAAGGAAGACAAAGGGATGCAAACTCGACCTCTAAGCTAGGGGTTAGCCGCCGCTAAGCACTATCAACCCTAACCAAGGACGAGACTCGACCTAGCATGCATGCTATAACTTAGGGCTCCATCGCTTCGTTTATTTATGCTCAGGGTCTGCGCCTGGCTTTGTACAAAGGGTTACATGCCTTGCCGGCAAGGCTTGTACAAAAGGTGGCTTGCCGTGGGGCCCGGCAAGCCGCGCCTTATGGGTAAAACTTGCGAAGATGCTCAATATTCCAGGAATTGCTCACCGGAACGGCATTTTCGGTCTCCAGGCGGACTGTGCTAGGCCTGGTGACTCGTATTACCCGATAAGGGCCTTGCCACTTTGGCGTCAACTTGTTGGTATTCTTAGCCGATTGGACGCGCCGAAGAACAAGGTCACCTTCCTCAAAACTTCGGGCATGGACCTTGCGGCTATGGCAGCGATGCTAGTCTTGCTGGTAGCGTGCTGCTCTCACAGCCGCCCGAAGACGATCTTCCTCAAGGAGCATTGCGTCATCTTGCCGCAGTTGCTCTTTCTCAAGCTCATCATAAGCGAGCACTCGAGGTGACCCGTATATGAGTTCAGTGGGGAGAAATGCTTCTGCCCCATATACTAGGGCAAAGGGTGTCTGGCCGGTGGCTCAATTTGGCGTCGTACTGATCGACCAAAGAACCGTCGGCAACTCATTAATCCAGCGCCTTCCACTCTTGCGCAGGCTGTCAAAGGTCTTTGTCCTTAAGCCTCGCAATACTTCAGCGTTTGCTCTCTCAGCTTGACCATTGCTTCGTGGGTGAGCAACGGAAGCGAAACAGACTTTGCTGCCGAGGTCTTGGGTATATTGCATGAAGGTGCGGCTTGTCAATTGTGTTCCGTTGTCGGTGATGACCCTGTTGGGTACACCAAAACGGCACACTAGTCCCTTGAAGAATTTGACGGCTGACTGAGTTGTGACCTTCCTCACTGCCTCCACCTCTGGCCACTTTGTGAACTTGTCGATTGCGACGTACAAGTACTCAAAGCCCCCGACAGCGCGGGGGAAAGGGCCCAGTATGTCGAGCCCCTAGACCGAGAAGGGCCAGGAGAGAGGAATGGTTTGAAGGGCTTGAGCTGGTTGATGAAGTTTCTTTGAATGGAACTGACACGCTTCACACCTGGTGACCAGTGTCGTCGCATCCTGGAGGGCGGTGGGCCAGAAGAAGCCTTGCCGAAACGCCTTGCCGGCAAGGGCTCTTGAACCTATGTGGGATCCACATATGCCTCCATGTATCTCTGTCAACAGCACCAGTCCTTCCTCTCGAGGGATACACTTCAATTTCATGCCGTTCGGTCTCTTTCTGTACAGGACGTCACCGACGAACTGGTACATAGCAGATCGACGGGCTACTTTTTCCGCTTCTTCCTGCTCCTCGGGAAGTTCCCCAGTTTGGAGGAATCGGACGGTATGTTGTGCCCATGCTGGAGCCTGGGGCTCGACGGTGAGGACTAAAGGAATTTCCTCCGGTATAGGAGCGGCTGTCTCGACGGCAAGAGCTTGACGCTCCGCCGGAGCTAGCCGTCCCGTGGCGGGCTCAGTGTCCCCGGCAACATCCTTGCCGGCGGCTCCGGGGAGCTCGGCGGGAAAGTACTTGCCGGGCCCTGATTTCCTCCTCTTGTTTTGCTCTGTTGATGGATCAACGGATGGCTGAGAAAGCTGAAGCACAAAGGTACGTGGTTCCACAGGTAACTTGAGGGCAGCGCGCTTTGACAGGTAATCGGCGATGTCGTTCTCTGCTCGGGGAACGTGCTCCGCCTGTATACCATCAAAACGCCCTTCCAGCTTTCTCACTTCATCGACGTAGGCCTTCATCAACGGGCTCTGGTAATCTTTGTTGACTTGTTTGACGACGACAAGCTATGAATCGCCCCTGACAATGAGTTTCTTGATTCCGAGGTCTGCCGCGATCCTAAGACCAGCAAGCAGCCCCTCATATTCGGCGGTATTGTTCGTTGATACCTCCCTGGGGAAGTGCATCTGGACCACGTACTTGAGGTGCTCTCTGGTGGGCGCGACAAGCAGTACGCCAGCCCCGGCGCCCTGTAAGGAGAAAGCTCCATCAAAGTACATGATCCAGTTGCAAATCGCCTCTTTGCCGGGGAGAGCAGTAACCTGGGATTCTTCATCAGGCGTCGCGGTCCATTCTGCAACGAACTCCGCCAGGACTCAGCTTTGAATCATCGAGGTACTTTCAAACTTGAGGCCAAAGCTGGACAGCTCCAGTGCCCACTCTACAATCCTTCCCGTTGCATCTGGATTGTGCAATATCCGTTGCAGAGGGAGGCGAGTGACGACAGTGATCTCGTGTGCCTGGAAGTAGTGACGCAGCTTCCTCGAGGCCATAAGAAGGCCGAAGAGCAATTTCTGCACACCGGAGTACCTTGGTCTAGCCCCCTGCAAGAGGGAGCTAACAAAGTAGACCGGGTGCTGCATCATTTTCTTCCTTGGCGGCACTCCGACCGGCCGTGTCATCTCTGCACCAAGGGCATCAGGCTCTGTCGCTGCTATCACCTCGTCATCAATTTCTCTCTGTGCCACTAGTGCGGCGCTGACCACCTGGTTCGTTGCCGCCAGGTATAGCAGCAACGGTTCTTGTGGCCTAGGCGCAACTAGTACTGGCGTGGAGGAAAGATACCTCTTCAAATCTTGCAATGCTGCTTCGGCTTCTGGCGTCCACTCCATTGGGCCCGCCCTTTTCAAAATCTTGAAAAAGGGGAGGGCGCGCTCGGCAGACTTGGAAATGAATCTGCTCATGGCGGCAACGCAGCCAGCAAGCTTACGCACATCCTTGACCCGTTTGGGTGCTTCAATCTGTTCTATAGCTTTGATCTTGTCCGGATTGGCATCTATCCCACGCTGTGACACAAAGAACCCAAGAAGCTTGCCGGACGGGACGCCGAAAACGCACTTCTCAGGGTTCAGCTTGAGATTGATCTTGCGTAGGTTTGCAAACGTCTCTTGTAGATCCGGTATGAGGGTTGCCCTGTTCTCGGTTTTGACCACTATATCATCCATATAAGCCTCCATATTTCTATGGAGCTGGGGTTCAAAACCAATCTGGACTGCCCTTGCAAACGTTGAGCCAGCACTCTTCAACCCGAAAGGCATTCGTACGAAACAATACGTGCCACATGGGGTGATGAATGATGTCTTCTCTTCGTCTTCTCTTGTCATGAAGATCTGATGGTAGCTGGAGTAGGCATCGAGGAATGACAACAGGTCAAACCCAGCCGTGGAGTCAACAATCTGGTCGATGCGCAGCAACGGGAAGGGGTCTTTGGGACAAGCCTTATTGATATATGTGTAATCAATACACAGCCTCCACTTCCCATTCGCCTTGCGCACTACCACTGGATTGGCCAACCACGTTGGATGGAGCACTCCTCTTACCAAACCTGCTGCTTCCAGTTTCCAGATCTCCTCTATGATGAACTCTGTTCGTTCCAAAGCTTCCTTCCTGACCTTCTGCTTGACGGGCCGCGCATGAGGACAGACAGCAAGGTGGTGCTCAATCACCTCCCTGGGAACGGCGGGGATGTCGGATGCTTGCCATGCAAACACATCGACATTTCCCCGCATGAAGGTGACGAGCGCGTCTTCCTATTTGTTGTCAAGGGTAGAGCTTATGGTGAAAGCCCCTCCTGTGTCGTCCTCCTTGACAGAAACCTTCTTGGTTCCCGGCGGTGTGGTCCTGGATTTCTTGTTTCTGTCGGTGGAGCTCTCTGGCACGTCCTCGACGGGAGCACTACACTCCGAAGAGGTGTGCTTGCCGGAGTGGGTGTTCGAGGTCTCACCGGTCTTCTTCTCCTTCTTCCCGCCCGAGGCTCCAGTGGCAGGAGCAAGTGCCCTAGTGGCGGCAGCTGCTGCAACTGCTTGTTGGTATAGTTGGTCAGCGCAAATCAGCGCATCTTTCTTATCGGATGGGATGGTGATGATCGTCACAGGCCCTGGCATCTTCAGGGTGTTGTAGGCGTAGTGTGATGCTGCCATGAACTTGGCCAGCGCTGGGCGGCCAAGGATCCCGTTGTAAGGCAAGGGGATCTTGGCAACATCGAACACGATCCTTTCTGTCCTGTAGTTCAGATCACTTCCAAAAGTCACGGGCAGCGTGACCTTCCCCTTTGGTTGACTTCTTCCCGGGTTGACCCCCTGAAACGTGCCCGTCTCTTCGAGGTCTCCGTCAGGAATCTGCAGCTTCTCGATCACGGTATGCGAGATTAAGTTCAGACCGGCCCCGCCATCGACTAGCATCTTTGTCACCTTGAGGTTGCGTATTGTCGGTGAAACCAACAATGGCAAGCACCCGACCACAGTAGTGCGATCAGGGTGATCCTCATCGCCAAAAATGATAGGCGTGCTGGACCATTGCAGCGGCTTTTGGGCACCACACGACGGCTCCGCCACTGTAATCTCACGCGTCCACTGTTTAAGATGGCGGTGAGAAGTATGCAGCAAGGCGCCGCCATCGACGCACATGGCCTCTGTGGCTTTCTAAAACTCTTGGTCGCCGGACTCGTCGTCCTCTTCGTGATTGTCGTCTTCTGGCTTTCTGTCACGGCCCCGGGCAGGCCTCTCCTGCTGTTTATCCTTGCCGCGACGGCCTGCTTGGCCGTCACGCTTCTTGCCGGACCCCTCAGCACCGTCCCGGCCCTTCTCCTTGTCCCGCCTCTCATATTCAACCCTCTGCTTCTCAGCAAGGAGCTCAACCTGTCGGCAGTTCTGGAGATCATGGCCTTTGGTGCGATGGATCTTACAGTACTACTTGTCGGAGTTCCCTGGCTTCTCGGCAGCCGCCAAGGCCCGACAGGTGACACACCCGGCAATTTCCTTGCCGGGGTCATCCGCCTTGGTTTTCTTGGCGGAGCCGGCGTCATCAGATCCCTCGACGGCAAGCACGGCTTTACCTTTGCGCTTCCTATTGCGGTGCCGGCCTTTCTTCGCTGGGGCGGCAGTATCCTCATCTGAAGAGTCGGTTTCCATGCCGGCATCTTCGCTGGGGTACTTCCTTCCCTCTTCAGCCCGGGCACATCTGTCAGCAAGAACATAGAGTTCCGCCACATCTTTCACCTTGTTCATTGCCAGTTCTTCACGCATCTTGCGGTTACGCACGTTCTGATGGAACGCGCTGATGATGACGGCAGGGTGAACATCAGGGATATTGTACTGTATCTGGCTGAACCTCTGTATATACTTGCGCAGACTCTCGCCTCCCTTCTGGGGAATGACGTGCAGGTCGCTTGCTTGGCCATGGGCTTGGTGACCTCCAGTAAAGGCGCCAACAAACTCATGGCACAAATCCGACCAGGAGGAAATAGAGTCTACCGGCAAGTGCATCAACCACGACATGGCGTTGGGTTTAAGAGCCAATGGAAAGTAATTCGCAAGCACCTTATCATCGTGGGCTCCGGCAGCTTGCATCGCGATGGTGTAGATGCTGAGGAACTCCGACGGGTGGGTCTTGTCGTTGTACTTCTCGCCAACATCAGGCTTGAAGGTGCGGTGAGTGGGCCACTGGAACTACCGCGGCTCATGGGTAAAAGCCGGACAGCCTACCTTGTAAGGTAGACCTCCAGGGCTCTCCGGTGCTGGGCGGTTCACAGCAGGCCCTGCTCTCCTGTCTGACTTGTGGCGCGCTGCGCTCGATTGTGGTTCGAGCGTCTTCATGAGCTCGCTCCTGAAGAACTTGACGCTGGTCGCCGTGGGTCCGTGGGTCGGACGACGCTATGGAGATGTCGTCACCCGCGGCATCTCGACGAGTCGACACACGCGGTACCGAGCGAGGAGGAGGCGAATGCACCATGGCCACGGTGTTGCCGGTCCTCCCTCCACCGGTGCGTGGGACCCCATCGGAGCGTCGACCCGGGGGCCTCGCTGGACTTGGTTCATCCTTGTTAGCGACCGCGACAAGGCTTCGGATGGTGGCTCTCCATTCGTCGAGTTTCCCCGTAAGGGAAGGAAAGTCGAGGAGCAACTGCGCGCGCGCCAAAGCTTTTGCTGGGGTTAGCGGTAGCGAAACTTGCACGGACCGCGATGCGCTTCGACTCCTGACCATGTTAGGAGGAGCTCCATCACGATCCCGCGGTCGCATGCCGTTTTTACCAGCGCTTCGGCGGGCGGGCGGGTCTTCTACGTCTCGGGAGTGGCGCTCGGGGCTCTTCCCGCGGCGACGCCCGGGATCTTCAGCATGATGACGCCGTTCGTCGCGCGCTGCTTGGGAGGAGCGCGTTGTTGGCGCCGGCGTGGGAGTCCTGGAGGCCCTTGCGTCGCCTTCGGGTGATGCGGCAGCAATCCTAGAGGGCCCCGCGCCACCCGCGGAGGGCCTGGCTCTGTCTTTGGATTTGGCGGTGTGTGACCCGTTACCAGGCGCACAAACATCGCCACCTCCCAAACTCTGGCTACTGGGATGGTGTTGGTGTTCGCGAGCAGCGCCCCGGGTCCTTTCCGCGACCGGTCCGCTGCTCGCCTGCGTCGGGACGGGCTGTCCGGCTTCCGACTGGCCAACCGCCACCGTCGTCTTCTTCTTGGGTGCCATGATGATGAAGAAGCGTCAAACTAACTGCTAAAGCCGATTCTCACAACTGCGACCCCTACCTGGCGCGCCAAAGATGTCGGTGTATTGGGAACGACACCTATGGGATCACAAGAATCCCTACTATGGTTAGCGGGGCGCGGGGTTGAGAGAAGAGCGGATCAAACAGATAGCACACGGTTCGTTTATCCAGGTTTGAGCCGCGAGGATGCGTAAAACCCTACTCCTGCTTTGGTGGATTGTGTATATGTGTTCTTCAGCTAGCTATGGGGCGTGAGGAGCTCCAAAAAGCCGAATCCTCCTCCTGGTCGCCTCGGGCCTCCTTTTATAGAAAAGGGGGTTGCCACAGTGGCACCCAGGAGGTGGAAAGAGTACATTGATGCGAGTTTATCCCTCGCATTACATGACAAGGTGCATTTAATGCGTCTTGCTTAGGTGTCCTTGCTTTATCGGGGACAGGGGAGAGATCTGTCTCTTCCGTCGCTGCTCCTTCTTGTGTCGACATGCGCCCTGGCCAGTGATGCCTGAGATGCCATGTAGGTAGGCAGGCAGCTGAGGTGGCACAATGGTGGGTCTTCACGAAGATCTGCATGCCGCCATGCAGGTGCCTGCCTAGCTGGTTGGGTCGGCAGCTGCATAAGGCGGTGGAAGTTTAGTTGGTGTGGGCCTGATGGTGGCCCCGCGGATGTCCTCGGCAAGGGCCTTGCCGGGGCCTCGGCAAGGGTCTTGCCGCGGCGTCTGCTGCCATCCCCGGCAAGGTGCTTGCCGGAGGTCTTGTGGTCTTCCTTGGCTGGGATCCCGCCAAGGGTCGTCGTCTTCTTAGTGCGTATCTGATCTTGAATGTCTTCACAAAGATCTGCATGCCACTATGGGGATGTCTCCCGAATCCTTGCCCCATGGGGGCAGTGGACTCAAGGGTGATTTGCTCCGTAGGCGTGGGGCGAGTTGCCGCGGCAAGGGTCTTGCCGGGGATGCTAAAGCCGGCCCCGGCAAGGATCTTGTCGGGGCTACTAAAACTGGCTCCCGGCAAGGATCTTGTCAAGGGAACCTGCTTCGTCCCTTTGCTCTTTGTGGTCTTGTTCTTTTGGGCTTCAGTCTTACCCTGGCTTACCTCCCTGGCCTTGCTTGGTGCGGCGGTGCCCGTGGCTCAGACTGCCCGTGCACAGTCATAGTGGTACAAAAAGTGTACCCCCCCTTTTTGTACACCGACATCTATCATACCGAACATGCAACATTCCCCCTCCGTTTCACCTGTCCGAAAATATCTAACACCGGGAATACTTTCCCGGATGTTTTCCATCCTCGCCAGTATCACTTAGTACCGCGTTAGCTCACATGTAGCACCGCGTTTTTCCATGTTATGATTTGTGGTGTGATGTTTGCTTTATATTTATTGTTTCTCCCCCCTCTTCTCTCTGATAGACATCGGGACTTGACTGCTGACGGTGTCGCTGTGATCGACTGCGTCGATGATGACCCCTCCTTCTTGCCAGAGCAACCAGGCAACCCCCCCCCTTGATCAACCCGATATCACCTATTCCTCTCTCTACTGCTTGCATTAGAGTAGTGTAGCATGTTACTGCTTTCGATGAATCCCATTCTGTTGCATAGCCTATCATTGTTGCTACATCTGTTGATACCTTTACCTGCTATCCTAATGCTTAGTATAGGATGCTAGTATTCCATCAGTGGCCCTACATTCTTGTCCGTCTGCCATGCTATACTATCGGGTCGTGATCACTCGGGTGGTGATCACGGGTATATATTATACTATTACATACACATGATGATGATTCAGAAATAGGGGCTGAAGGGGCAGGTGGTTCCACATAGGTAGTGGTGGGCCTGGGTTCCCGACAGCCCCTTGATGGTTACTTGGTGGCGGAGCGACAGGGCGGGTTGCGACCACCTAGGAGACAGGTGGGACTGGCCCTGGTCGTTGTCCGCGGTTATTTCATAATAACACGCTTATCGAGATCTTGGTATTTGATCTGAGTCTAGCCATTGGCCTATACGCACTAACCAGCTACGTGGGAATAGTTATGGGCACTCGACGTCATGGTATCAGCCGAAGCCTTCTTGACGTCAGCGACTTAGCGGTGCGCGCCGGATTGGACTGGAAAGCCTACTCTGGTATTAGGAGAGGCTAGGTCTGCTTACCGGCCGCCCTCGCAACGTGCAGGTGTGTATTGGGCGATGAGCCCAGACCCCCGTGCGCCTACGGTTTAGACCGGCGTGCTGACCTCTCTGTTGTACTTAGGTAGGGTTGCGACGTGTTGATCTTCCGAGGCCGGTCATGACCCTGGAAAGTGTGTCCGGCCAAATGGGATCGAGCGTGCTGGGTTATGTGGTGCACCCCTGCAGGGAAGTTAATCTATTTGAATAGCCGTGTCCCTCGGTAAAAGGACGACCCGGAGTTGTACTCTGACCTCATGACAACTAGAACTGGATACTTAATAAAACACACCCAGACAAGTTCCAGATACAACCCGGTGATCGCTTTCCCACAGGGCGACGAGGGGAGGATCGCCGGGTAGGATTATGCTATACGATGTTACTTGGTGAACTCTTCAGCTACTCAAGACGGAGGCTGCCAGAAGCTTTGATACTTGTTACTTTTCCATCTTCTCTCTTCTACTGCTGCAAGATGGAGGTGGCCAGAAGCGTAGTCTTCGATTGGATTAGCTATCCCCCTCTTATTCTGGCATTCTGCAGTTTAACCCACATATATTACCCCTTTACACAGATACCATTGCATATGTAGTGTAGATCCGTGCTTGCGAGTACTTTGGATGAGTACTCACGGTTGCTTTGCTCCCCCTTTTCCCCCTTTCTTCATTTCTTCTCGGATGACGCAGCCAGATGGTGGAGCCCAGGAGCCAGATGATCCCGAGGATGTTTCTACATGGAGTTCGGCTTCGAGGAGTAGTTAGGAGGTCCCAGGCAGGAGGCCTTGCCTTTTCGATCGTTGTTACTTTTGTGCTAGCCTTCTTAAGGCAAACTTGTTTAACTTATGTCTGTACTTAGATATTATTGCTTCCGCTGACTCTTGTGTATTCGAGCCCTCGAGGCCCCTGGCTTGTAATATAAAGCTTGTATTATTTTAAATTTGTGTCTAGAGTTGTGTTGTGATATCTTCTAGTGAGTCCCTGATCTTGGTCGTACACATTTGCGTGCATGATTAGTGTACAGACAAATCGGGGGCGTCACAAGTTGGTATCAGAGCCGACTGCCTGTAGGAATCCCCCTTTCCAACTCCTTGGCCGAAGTTGAGTCTAGTCTTTGAAAAACAAATTTACTAACTTGTTGTGTGGCTTACGGGCCCACAGCACCAATGGGTGGTATTAGGATATTTTATTCCTCTTATATGCTCTGGGACTCTGATCTCTCTTCTATTCGGGTTAAAATATTTTAACTAACTCGGACTCTAGGTTCTCTTAACTATTTCTCCCGGAGAGCCCTCATTCCGGAAGATCACCTGCTTCATCAGAAGATTCTGAAGATATCCCTCGATATTTTCCCGAGACCCTTGTGCTCATCGCCTTTGCAATTCACTGCCACCGATATATCCCTATGGATATCTATGTGCATTTGTCATTCTCATGATCATTCCTCGTCGCTCTTGTCGTTACAAGATGCCTCAAAATATTCTCCGTTGCCCCGAGAATCCTTTGAGTTTACTGTCTTGCAATTTTATTTCACATGAAAACCCATACGGTTAATTCCTCACATTTATCGAGGATCCGTTCTTCTTGATTGCTCACGTGTCTGACAATATTCTTCGGTATACTTTTCGATCTTTCGAAAATCCTCTGCAGCATGTTACTCTTGAAATTATTGCCTGCTTGCATTATGGTTAATTTCATCTGACTAACAGTCTTTGTTAACCTCCCTTGTCTTAGCCATTTTGAGCGTATTGATTCAATGTGTGCATATGCACGCAGTCATCAGGTTATCCGTTTTAAAATTATCTTTCCGGCTCAGACTTCATTCCGTTCATGAGTTGGTTCTCGGTAATTCAAACCTTTATTGATTGTCCAACTAAGTGTTTTCAACTTATCCATCCTTGATCAGATTGTCTGCTTCTGATCCTTCGTTTTGGAAACCATAATTTCTTTCTATTTAAGCATCAGACTAATCAGGGATTCTTGAATCTGATGCATCTGCATTCTTTCTTCCTCTGAGTGAGTACCGATACTCACATCAGCTCAGTTGTGGATCGCCCGGTCCATTGTTGGATTGCTATCCGACAGTGTCCTTCATATTCAATCACCTTGTGAGTTCTTCCCCTGATACATATTTCCTTTGGTAAATTGTATCCTCTGCTTTACCAACCATGCTCTGCTTTCGAGCTTGTGTTTTAACTTTTGAAACTTGTGGTATATGTTACTAAGATGCCCGATGGGTTGAACCTATGCCTTCCCCTAATCCGTGAGAACCCGAAAGTTTTCACAAGTCATACTCTTCTGGTGTTCTGCCAGATAAAATTCCAACACTACAGTTTTATCAAAGCGAGAGGTGAATGAAATGATATGCATTAAAGAAGTGGGAGTCGACCTTGAACTTTGTGTTCATGCCCATAAAAATTATGTAGACCGTCTTGGAAGCTTCTTGCAAAATGATTATCCAGTTGTATGATTCTTTCGGTATTCTTGTGATTCCTTACAGTTATGGTTCCGACCATGCTGTCCTAATCTGATATATCTGATGGGAATTCATTCCAGTGCCTCGTCTATTTTGGCAAGGTTGAAGTATCTACTGTCATAGGTCAATGAGCCGGTTCTACTTCTATCATGTTCTACCTTCGAGTATTACCCCTTGTATCTCGAAGATGTCTTGCCATTGCACCACATCTTACTAACTTTGTTGAAGTAATGTCTTTCCTTGTCGTAATCACTCTACGGGTTCTGAGTTGTTGTCAACCGAGGACATCGACTAGTGAAATTATTCCGTACTACAAATCAAATACCCCTAGTATTTTATTGGGAAATTCTGAACTCAACCTGGTCATTCCTATACTATCGGTTGCCTACTGGTCTTGCTATCTTTGATTGTGCTACCTCGTCCTTCTCTGGTGCACAAATTCTTCAGTGTGTGAGCACGATTTATGTCAGGCTTTCAACATCATGTTGCTTGTCTTGAAAGGCAATGTTGGTTCCGAGCTTGCATCTTATATATTGATCCTATAACTTGCCACTTCGCCATTCCCTTGCTTGTTGCCATTTTTGTTTGATTGCATCCTCTTGAAACCTCCGACAAATGTGTCAGATCACCTTCAACACTTTGACTTCTTCTGAGATGTCAACTGTGTTCATGATGAGAAATACTCTCCTTGCCCTCGATGATTTTATTATCATCGACAACACCCTTGACTTCCTTTCATCGCAAACTTGTCGACATTATGAATACGACTTGCTCTCCAGCTAGTGTTGTGTTCCGCCTTGAAGTATTACTGTATTTTATGTCGAGGATGTTGTGGGGATTGCTCCACCTCTTAGAAATTCTAGGCATGATGATAATTCTCACCATCACCATTCTTTCTTGTTCCCCGTGTTGTTTTCAACCGGGATACCAATATGCTAAAGATGCTGGTTGAGTTCTGCACTTCTAGCAACCCTATTGCTTTGAAGTTAATGATCGACAGTTCATTCTTAGACTGTTGGTTATTGAATCATCACTCTAACATTGATCTTGCTGCCTAAGGTCATATTTCGAGCACACCTTTCAACTAATGATTAATGGTGTATGTTTTCCTCGAGCATACAACATTATATCATTTGAATTGACAAGTGTCATCCTCTTGTTCACATTATTGTGGAAATCCCTCTGTTTGGAACTCTCGATGAATTGTCGCTGAGCCCATCAGCCACCGCCTCATCCTCTCCTTGGTTTAATGATGAACTATTGTTTCGGAACCTGCTCCCATAGTTCATTTCCCGAGAATCTTGCAATGTCATTTCATCGATTTGTGTTGCACCTTTTCTTCTCGAACATCCTAAGTCTAAGGTATCATGACACCAATCGGATCTGCATCTCGGTCAGATATGATGGTTGGGGCAACTTTCCAGGAGTTATAATGTTGGTCCTTTGATGGCCCGGTAATATGATGTCATGCCTAGCACCCCTGGCTGAAGGACCCATCATTATGATTTCTTTTGCAAGGATAACCATTCTTCTAGGAGGAAATTGTAAGACTTATTTTATAAGTTGCTCCTGATGGATCATTTGTGTATCCAAAGTCTGGCCCTTGACTGAAACACCATATCATTACTACCCCGAAGCATGACTATGATACCCCGCTCATCAACAAGAACATCGGAGACGCGATGCTAAATGTTTCTTGGTCAGTTATCCAAACATCGTTGTATGGATAACATTTTGATTAATCATTGCCTCTTTATCTGAATGGTTGGGTACTTGCTCTCCTAACCTGTATGCCATGTTTTGCTTGTCCAAGGGAAGGATATACTCCTATTAATTGTGTCTAATCACAATTTTCCTTTCCATTTGTTTGTTTAACCTTTCTTTGATCTACATATAATCTAAGCAGTAATAATTTTCTGCTTATGTAAGCACCTTGGTGTACAACTCTATTAGTAAGACCTTGATTCTATTGTTAATAACATCCCGGTACTGTCGCTGGATGAGAACTTTGCCTATTGGTCCACCTCGTTTCAACAAGCGGGAAATGGTTCTCTTTCGTTCCCCGTCCTTGGTTCCGACATTGTTGCCGACATAGCTGACAAGCTATCCACTCACATGCCTCCCTGTCGAGGCTGTGCAAGATATCACCACCCTTCCTACTTTCAATCCACATGGTGGGCCCATAACCCACAGGTCCACTGGATCGAAACCTTACTCTTCTTTACAACCTGGATTCTAATGTATCCTTTGCACCTGGCTTCGTATGTGATTCATGAGCTAAATTCTATACCATTATTCATCTTGGAATCAAACACCATGTTATTCTCA
>LR738715.1:757873350-757892299 GCA_902687465.1 Secale cereale | reverse complement strand
CCCCCCCCCCCCATTCCACCTTCTGTCTAGGCATCGAATGATTGCCTACCCTTTTAAAACTTTGGTACCATCATATATTGCACTCAACGAATTCACTGAAACACAACTCGTGGGGTACCTCGTGTCTTTCCCATTGGGTTCACCGTCAGATGCCCAGCTTTGTGGAGTTGCGTTCCCCGGAGTTTTTCCCCCTGGTCGCGTTCGTAGGACGTTGGAGATCCTGAAGAAAGGATGACGACTTGATCACGATGACTTGAAGCAGAGAAATGAAGACATCATCGTAATGGACCGACCCCTTCGAGAAGAGCAACCAAGACCGAGAAGACTCGTAAGAATTTCGTAACCAAATCCCCCCCCCCCCTTTCTCCCACTCCTAAATCTCGGGACGAGATTTCTTGTAGTGGAGGAGAATTGTGACACCCAGGTAATCAAGCTACAGTCGGTAATGATGCCACGTCACCTCGATTACTGTGGATAAACTTGTGTCAGTTCGAAACCAAGTTCAAATTTCAAATTTAAAATAAAGTCAAACATTAAAAGTTTTCAAATGTCAAAACAAAAATGTTCTCAATGTGAAAGAAAAATCGTAAGTAATTACAGTAGAGAAACCACACTTTTATAAAGACTTAAAATGCACTATAATAAATGAACAGTGGCAAATCGGTTATTCAAAGGCTTCTAAAATAATAAACAATTTCAAAACTATATTATTTCAGTGCTAAACTATTTGTGGCAGTGGCATAAATCGTAACACTATTTTTAGGTGCCACTTTTGTATTTTTGTTGAAACTAAAATAAAACAGATAAGAAGTAAAAGAAAATTAAGAAAAGGAAAACATTACAATAAAGGGGGTACAAGCAAAAAAACGTAAACCAAGAGGCCCCCCGGCCAACTGGGCCAACGGGCCCAGCTGGCCACCCACGCGACCCAACCGGCCCATCCTGGTTGTATAACCCTCACACACCCGAACCCTAGCCCAGTACCACCCCAAATCCCACCCATGATCTCTCCTCCCTCTCCCCGAATCTGGATCGGGGGGCCAACGCCGTCGCTAGGGGTGGGCATTCGGTTTATATGGTTAATTTGGTTCGGTTTATTCGGGTTTCTAGAATTTTGGTTTTTGAAAAATGACAAACAAAATAATCATGACAAAAATTGCCACCGAACCTTATTAACCAAAATATATCGGTTCGGTTTGTTCGGTTAACCGAAAAACCAAAATACATGTGCACAACCATCAGTTGAAGCAACGTATCATGTAACTATTTGTTATACTTTGTACAGAATAGCCGTCAATCATCTTAAAAAATAGCTACCAATTAGTATTTGCATGCATGAGATCCTATAATATATGCACTAGACTCATGCTCTTGTGATTGCATGAATCTATGTATAATTTCCAAAGCGATACACAACTAGGTATCGACTTAGACTAATTGGCTATCTTATTGTGCTTGCGCGGAGAGAAACAAGGGTAGTGGACTCATAATTCGGTTAGTTCGGTGTATACGGTTTTTCTCAATCAAAAACCGATTTAAAATAAAACACCAAATAATTTATATATTTCAAACCAAACCGAATAACCAAAAACCGATTTAGCCTATATTTCGGTTAAAATGGTTCGGTTTGGTTTCAATTTTCGGTTTTCGGTTTGAAAGTGCCCACCCCTAGCCGTCGCCGCCTGGAACCGCCCCCGACCCGCTCGGAATCGCCCCGTCGTTGACTCACCGCCGATGGACTGCCGCGTCCCCGACCTCCTCCTCGCCGGCGCCACCACGCCTCGTCGCCGCCGCCCGGAGCGCCTCCACCTTGGCCACCCCATCGTCAATCCGCCTCGTCGGACCACCTCGAGCCCACTGCCCTCCCCGACCGGACCCCTGTGAGCTGCCGCCTCCCCTCGTCCCTCTCTACATCTGCAGTCACCGTCGCTCGCCGCATCCGCCCTTGGCCACGGCGCGCCGTCCGTCGCCCTCCCTTCGTTGCCACCGACCGCCGCACCTCGCGTGGCCGACGGCCCCCGCTCCGCCTTCCCCCTTGCTCGTCTCCGCCCGCTGAGGCCGGCCGGACGTCCTCGCCGTGGCCATGGCCACCCGGAGCCCGCGCCCGGCATTGCTCGTCACTCCCGACCGCGCCCGCATTGCCCGCGACCGGCCACGCCTGCTGGCCAGGGCCGCGCCCTTCTTCCCCTCCGCCTGTGCGCTGGGTACTGGCCGCCGGCGCTCCTCTGCGAGCGGTTGGGCGTGCTCCAGCTCGTCACTCCAGCCACCGCCGGCCCCCTGCGCCATCCGTCGCCCCTCCCCCCGCTGGCACCAGGTCCCGCCTCCGCCCCTCGCCTGCTGCGGCCACGCTCCGGCTGCCGTCGCTGCGGGCGGGCGCCCAATGCCCTTGCTCCGGCTTCGATCTCGCAGCAGCTGCTGCTGCCTCACTCACGGCCCCGCCGGAGGCCATGCCCAGCCACCCGCTAGCCCTGGCCGGCGGCCTTGCACTGGCCGCGGCGCTCGCGCCCACTGGCCGCGTCGGGCGCCCGTGTGCCCGATGCCCACTGCCCGTTAGCCCGTTAAGGCCCCGGGCTCAATGACAGCCGGGGCCCACGCCCCTAGAAGTAAAAAAAATAGAAGAATTTTAAAAAATAATAAAATATTAATTAATTAACTTAATTAATCATGTTCAATTAACCTAATCAATTAACTAAACTAATTAAACCTATTTAGTTAGTCTTAGACAGTGACAGTTGGGACCCGCACGTCAGTTTGACCCAGTCAACGACATGTTGACTGCTGACATCATGCTGACGTCATGATGACATCAGCATACACTATTCTGGATAATGTTGAATTAAAATATTTAAATTAATTCTAAAAATAATTAAATCTTTTAAACTTAATATAAAATAAACCGTAGCTCGGATGAAAAGACTTTGTACATGAAAGTTGCTCAGAACAACGAGACGAATCCGAACACGCGGTTCGTTCGTCCGCAACACATCTCTATCATACCAAACATGCAACATTCCCCCTCCGTTTCACCTGTCCGAAAGCACCTAACACCGGGAATACTTTCCCGAATGTTTTCCATCCTCGCCAGTATCACTTAGTACCGCGTTAGGTCACGCGTAGCACCGCGTTTTGCCATGTTATGCTTTGTGGTGTGATGTTTGCTTTATATTTATTGTTGCTCCCCTCTCCTCTCTCCGATAGACATCGGGACTTGACTGCTGACGGTGCCGCTGTGATCGACTGCATCGACGACGACCCCTCCTTCTTGCCAGAGCAACCAGGCAAGCCCCCCCCCCCTTGATCAACCCTATATCACCTATTCCTCTCTCTACTGCTTGCATTAGAGTAGTGTAGCATGTTACTGCTTTCGATGAATCCCATTCTGTTGCATAGCCTATCATTGTTGCTACATCTGTTGATACCTTTACCTGCTATCCTAATGCTTAGAATAGGATGCTAGTATTCCATCAGTGGCCCTACATTCTTGTCCGTCTGCCATGCTATACTATCGGGCCGTGATCACTCGGGTGGTGATCACTGGTATATATTATACTATTACATACACATGATGATGATTCGGAAATGGGGGCTGAAGGGCCAGGTGGTTCCACACAGGTAGTGGTGGGCCTGGGTTCCCGACAGCCCCTTGATGGTTACTTGGTGGCGGAGCGACAGGGCGGGTTGCGACCACCTAGGAGACAGGTGGCCCTGGCCCTGGTCGTTGCCCGCGGTTATTTCATAATAACACGCTTATCGAGATCTTGGTATTTGATCTGAGTCTGGCCATTGGCCTATACGCACTAACCAGCTACGTGGGAATAGTTATGGGCACTCGACGTCGTGGTATCAGCCGAAGCCTTCTTGACGTCAGCGACTTAGCGGCGCGCGCCGGATTGGACTGGAAAGCCTACTCTGGTATTAGGAGAGGCTAGGTCTGCTTACCGGCCGCCCTCGCAACGTGCAGGTGTGCATTAGGCGATGGGCCCAGACCCCCGTGCGCCTAGGGTTTAGACCGGCGTGCTGACCTCTCTGTTGTGCTTAGGTAGGGCTGCGACGTGTTGATATTCCGAGACCAGGCATGACCCTGGAAAGTGTGTCCGGCCAAATGGGATCGAGTGTGCTGGGTTATGTGGTGCACCCCTGCAGGGAAGTTAATCTATTCGAATAGCCGTGTCCCTCGGTAAAAGGACGACCCGGAGTTGTACTCTAACCTCATGACAACTAGAACTGGATACTTAATAAAACACACCCAGACAAGTTCCAGATACAACCCGCTTTCCCACAGGGCGACGAGGGGAGGATCGCCGGGTAGGATTATGCTATACGATGTTACTTGGTGAACTCTTCAGCTACTCAAGACGGAGGCTGCCAGAAGCTTTGATACTTGTTACTTTTCCATCTTCTCTCTTCTACTGCTGCAAGATGGAGGTGGCCAGAAGCGTAGTCTTCGATTGGATTAGCTATCCCCCTCTTATTCTGGCAGTCTGCAGTTTAACCCACATATATTACCCCTTTACACAGATACCATTGCATATGTAGTGTAGATCCTTGCTTGCGAGTACTTTGTATGAGTACTCACGGTTGCTTTGCTCCCCCTTTTCCCCCTTTCTTCCTTTCTTCTCGGATGACGCAACCAGATGGTGGAGCCCAGGAGCCAGATGATCCCGAGCATGTTTCTACATGGAGTTCGGCTTTGAGGAGTAGTTAGGAGGTCCCAGGCAGGAGGCCTTGCCTTTTCGATCGTTGTTACTTTTGTGTTAGCCTTCTTAAGGCAAACTTGTTTAACTTATGTCTGTACTCAGATATTATTGCTTCCGCTGACTCTTGTGTATTCGAGCTTATGTATTCGAGCCCTCGAGGCCCCTGGCTTGTAATATAAAGCTTGTATTGTTTTTAATTTGTGTCTAGAGTTGTGTTGTGATATCTTCCAGTGAGTCCCTGATCTTGGTCGTACACATTTACGTGCATGATTAGTGTACGGACAAATCGGGGGCGTCACACGAAGTTAATATTTCAAGCAAATGCCCGAGTTGACAGATATGAAGTCTCCAACAAGTTTTATAGCTGCAAGATGGAGGAGAACAGTTCTGTCAATGAACACATACCTAGAATGTCTGGATAACATAATCACTTGACTCAGCTGGGAGTTAATCTTCCAGATGATAGTGTTATTGACAGAGTTCTCCAATCACTGCCACCAAGCTACAAAGGCTTTGTGATGAACTATAATATACAAGGAATGGAGAAGACAATTCCCGAGCTCTTCGCAATGCTCAAAGCTGCAGAGGTAGAAATCAAGAAGGGGCATCAAGTGTTGATGGTTAACAAAACCACTACTTTCAATAAAAAAAAGGCAAGGAAAAGAAATGGAACTTCAAGAAGAATGGCAAGCAAGTTGTCACTCCCGGGAAGAATCCCAAAGTTGGACCCAAGCCTGAAACAAAGTGCTTCTACTGCAAAGGGACTGGTCACGGGAAGTGGAACTGCCCCAAGTATTTGGCGGATAAGAAGGATGGCAAAGTGAACAAAGGTATATTTTATATGCATGTTATTGATGTGTACCTTACTAATGCTCGTAGTAGCGCCTGGGTATTTGATACTGGTTTGGTTGCTCATATTTGTAACTTGAAACAGGAGCTATGAATTAAACAAAGATTGGCTAGGGACGAGGTGATGATGCGCGTAGGAAATGGTTTCAAGGACGATGTGATCGCCGTCGGCACGCTACCTCTACATCTACCTTCGGGATTAGTTTTAGACCTGAATACTTGTCATTTGGTGCCAGCGTTAAGCATGAACATTATATCTGGATCTTGTTTAGTGCGAGACGGTTATTCATTTAAATCAGAGAATAATTGTTGTTCTATTTATATGAGTAATATCTTTTATGGTCATGCACCCATGAAGAGTGGTATATTTTTGTTGAATCTCGATAGTGATAATACACATATTCATAATATTGATGCCAAAAGATGCAAAGTTGATAATGATAGTGCAACATATTTGTGGCACTGTCGTTTAGGTCATATTGGTGTAAAGCGCATGAAGAAACTCCATGCAGATGGACTTTTGGAATCACTTGATTATGAATCATTTGATACTTGCAAACCATGCCTCATGGGAAAGATGACTAAAACTCCATTCTCCGGAACACTGGAGCGAGCCAGTGACTTATTGGAAATAATACATACTGATGTATGCAGTCCGATGAGTGTTGAGGCTCGCGGCGGGTATCGTTGTTTTCTGACCTTCACAGATGATGTGAGCAGATATGGGTATATCTACTTGATGAAGCACAAGTCTGAAACATTTGAAAATTTCAAAGAATTTCAGAGTGAAGTAGAGAATCATGGTAACAAGAAAATAAAATTTATAGATCTGATCGCAGAGGTGAATATTTGAGTTACGAGTTTGTCCTTCATTTAAAACAATGTGGAATAGTTTCAAGAGTCATGCCACCTGGAACACCACAACGTAATGGTGTGTCCGAACGTCGTAACCGTACTTTATTAGATATGGTGCGATCTATGATGTCTCTTACTGATTTACCACTATCGTTTTGGGGTTATGCATTAGAGACATCTGCATTCACGTTAAATAGGGCACCGTCTAAATCCGTTGAGACGACACTGTATGAACTATGGTTTGGCAATAAACCCAAGCTATCGTTTCTTAAAGTTTGGGGTTACGACACTTATGTCAAAAGGTTTCATCCTGATAAGCTCAAACCCAAATTGGAGAAGTGCGTCTTCATAGGATACCCTAAGGAAACAGTTAGGTACACCTTCTACCACAGATCTGAAGGCAAGATCTTTATTGCCAAGAATGGAACATTTCTAGAGAAGGAGTTTCTCTCGAAAGAAGTGAGTGGGAGGAAAGTAGAACTTGATGGGGTAATTGTACCTTCTCTCGGATTGGAAAGTAGCTCATCACAGAAAACCGTTCCGGTGATGCCTACACCAACTAGAGAGGAAACTAATGATGATGATCATGAAACTTCATATCAAGTTACTACCGAACCGCGTAGGCCAACCAGAGCACGATCCGCACCAGAGTGGTACGGTAATCCTGTTCTGGAAGTCATGTTACTAGACCATGACGAACCTACGAACTATGAAGAAGCTATGATGAGCCCAGATTCTGATAAATGGCTTGAGGCCATGAAATCTGAGATAGGGTCCATGTATGAGAACAAAGTGTGGACTTTGGTGGACTTGCCCGATGATCGGTGAGCCATAGAGAATAAATGGATCTTCAAGAAGAAGACTGACGCTTATGGTAATGTTACTATCTACAAAGCTCGACTTGTCGCGAAAGGTTTTCGACAAGTTCAAGGAGTTGACTACGATGAGACTTTCTCACCCGTATTGATGCTTAAATCTGTCTGAATCATGTTAGCAATTGTCGCATTTTATGATTATGAAATCTGGCAAATGGACATCAAAACTGCATTCCTTAATGGATTTCTTAAAGAAGAGCTGTATATGATGCAAGAAGAAGGTTTTGTTGATCCTAAAGGTGCTAACAAAGTGTGCAAGCTCCATTGATTCATCTATGGACTGGTGCAAGCATCTCAGAGTTGGAATATACGCTTTGATGAAGTGATCAAAGCATATGGTTTTATACAGGCTTTTGGAGAAGCCTGTATTTACAAGAAAGTGAGTGGGAGCTCTGTAGCATTTCTAATATTATATGTGGATGACATATTATTGATCGGAAATGATGTAGAATTTCTGGATAGCATAAAAGGATATTTGAATAAGAATTTTTCAATGAAAGACCTCGACGAAGTTGCTTATATATTGGGCATCAAGATCTATAGAGATAGATCAAGACGCTTGATAGGACTTTCACAAAGCACATACCTTGATAAAGTTTTGAAGAAGTTCAAAATGGATCAGCCAAAGAAAGGGTTCTTGCGTGTATTACAAGGTGCGAAATTGAGTAAGACTCAATGCCCGACCACTACAGAAGATAGAGAGAAAATGAAAGTCATTCCCTATGCCTCAGCCATAGGTTCTATCATGTATGCTATGTTGTGTACCAGACCTAATGTGTGCCTCGCCATAAGTTTGGCAGGGAGGTACCAAAGTAATCCAGGAGTGGATCACTGGACAGCGGTCAAGAACATCCTAAAGTACCTGAAAAGTACCAAGGATATGTTTTGTCGTTTATGGAGGTGACAAAGAGCTCGTCATAAATGGTTACGTTGATGCTAGCTTTGACACTGATCCAGATGACTCTAAGTCATAGACCGGATATGTATTTTTATTGAATGGTGGAGCTATCAGTTGGTGCAGTTCCAAGCAGAGCGTCGTGGCGGGATCTACGTGTGAAGCGGAGTGCATAGCTACTTCGGAAGCAGCAAATGAAGGAGTCTGGATGAAGGAGTTCATATCCAATCTAGGTGTAATACCTAGTGCATCGGGTCCAATGAAAATCTTTTGTGATAATACTGGAGAAATTGCCTTGGCGAAGGAATCCAGATTTCACAAAAGAACCAAATACATCAAGAGACACTTCAACTCCATCTGTGATCAAAGATGGTTAAGGTTTCCTAACCATGGACATGAGTTGTCATTTGATAATGAGATCACATCATTAGGAGAATGATGTGATGGATAAAACCCATTCGTTAGCTTAGCATAATGACCGTTCAGTTTATTGCTATTGCTTTCTTCATGTCAAATACATATTCCTCCGACTATGAGATTATGCAACTCCCAGATACCGAAGGAATGCCTTGTGTGCTATCAAACATCACAACGTAACTGGGTGATTATAAAGATGCTCTACATGTATCTCTGAAGGTGTTTGTTGAGTTGGCATAGATCGATATTAGGATTTGTCACTCCGAGTATCGGAGAGGTATCTCTGGGCCCTCTCGGTAATACGTTAGTATCGGGATGATGTATTACAGAACGAGTAAAGAGACTTGCCGATGACGAGATTGAACTAGGTAAGAAGATACCGACGATCGAATCTCGGGCAAGTAACATACCGATGGACAAAGGGAATAACGTATTTTGTCATAACGGTTTGACCGATAAAGATCTTCGTAGAATATGTAGGAGCCAATATGAGCATCCAGGTCCCGCTATTGGTTAATGGCCGGAGAAGTGTCTTGGTCATGTCTACATAGTTCTCGAACCCGTAGGGTCCGCACGCTTAACATCCGATGACAATATTGTATTATATGAGTTATGTGATTCGATGACCGAACATTGTTCGGTGTCTCGAATGAGATCACGAACATGATGAGGAGTCTCTAAATGGTCGAGAGATAAAGATTTATATATAGGATGATAGTATTCGGACACCGGAAGTGTTCCGAGGTGTATCGGGTAATTATCGGAGTACCGGTGGGGTTACCGGAACCCTCGAGGGAGGTATATGGGCCATATGGGCCATAAGAGGGGTGCACACCAGCCACCAGCCCACAAGGGGTGGCACGCTCCCCCTTAGGCATGTGGCCAAATTGGAGAAGGAACAAGGGGGGTTCTCCCCCCTCCCTTCCTTTCTCTCTTCCTCCTTCCTTCTTCTCCTTCTATTATATGGTAAGGGGGGCGAATTGGGTATGACCCTGATGTCTACCACACGCTTCTATTCTTGTAGACTATGTTGGGCCTCCAAGCGCAGAGGTTTGTAGGACAGCAGCAATTTCCCTCAAGTGGATGACCTAAGGTTTATCGAACTCAGGGAAGTAGAGGTTGAAGGTGGTCTCTCTCAAGCAACCCTGCAACTAAGATACAAGAAGTCTCTTGTGTCCCCAACACACCTAATACAACTAGGAGTTGTATAGGTGCACTAGTTCGGCGAAGAGATGATAAAATATGGATGATAGGAGTGGCAAAGCAAAGTAATATAAATCTGTAATAAAAAGTGCAGCAAGCAAACAAGTGGTAAACGTGAGCACAAATGGTATTGCAATGGTGGAAACAAGGCCTAGGGATCATACTTTCACTAGTGGCAACTCCCAACAACATTAACATAATCGAATCACATGATATTTCCCATAAAACATGCCAGGGGGACGCACTCGGAGGTCATTCCTTTGTGGTCAAGAGAGGACGAGAATTATGTAGGGCTACAAAAGCACACCTCAAAGTTCGTAGTTCTCAATCTATGGATTTCCCAATGTCACCACGGCCATCCAAAGAGAGTACCACAATCACCACAACATATCTCCAGGATAGTCAAAGACAAGCACCAAGAGACTCTCAATCTTCAATCAACACACAAAAGAGGAAATCACTCATGAAAATATTCTTCTAATCCATGTCCAATAGACCGCTGTCACCTTGGTCTCGGGGATTATACTAGATAAAGACAAGTGGGTACATCAATTCAATACATAGAGGAAGGGGAAATATCATGGGATCACCCTAGATTAACATAGCCTATGATCACAACGAAGATCACATCATGGGAGAGAGAATTGACCACATAGCTACTGGTAGAAACCTCAGCCCCGAGGAGGAACTACTCCCGCATCATGGAGGGAGGAAGCAACGTCGCTGGAGATGAATCCGGGGGCACTTCCCCGTCCCGGCAGGATGCCGGCACAGGAATTCTGGTCCCCCGAAACTTGGTGGCGATGGCGGCGGAGATCGGAATAGCTTCTGGAGAAAAGGGTTCCGGAATCAGGGTTTCCGCGACGGGTGTTAAATATATGCCAAAGGGGGTCACCAGAGGCGGAGAGGGGTGCCCAGGCGGCCTGGCGCGGCGGCCAGGCGTGGGGCCACCTGGGCAGGGTGCTTGGAGCCCCCCTGGCTCCCCTCTGGCCCCACTTCTGCCGCATGGAAGCTTCTGGAGCGCTGATTTTTTATATATTATTCCCGGAATTTTTCTGGCAATTTAAGTAATGGGAAAACCTGAAATACAAAAACAGTAGAAAACAGAAACTGGCACTGGGGTGCACTGAGTTAATAGGTTAGTCCAAATATGATCAAAAGTGTATGGAAGTGTATAAATATCATAGCAATATCACACAAAAGAGGCATGGAGCAAGCAGAAATTATAGATACGTTTTGGACGTATCAACATCCCCAAGCTTAATTCCTGCTCGTCCTCGAGTAGGTAAATGATAACAAGCATAATTTCTGTGGTGACATGCTATTAACCATATAAGAACTTTTCATAGTCACATGACAAATGCTTACTGAGACAATGAATCTTTAGTAATTAAGTTGCCTCATGAGAATATCACAAAGAACTGAAAGTTTACAATATGATACTGAAACACCCAATAGATTTGTAGTGAACATGGTGTGCAAACATGACAAAGTGATACCTCGCTTGCCCCCTTTAGTGAAGCAAAACATAAATGCAGGAGCACCTCCGAAGTTTAAGTGACGACTAGATACAATGATTTCAGAATAGGCGATATCATAATCATGCAGAAGACAATGGTACTTTGGGACAATGCACATTACACTCAGAATGACAATCATGCTCTCAATAGTTGGTGCTTTGAAGAAAGAAGGTGGAGACTCTCGAATCATGGCTTTTGATGGCAAGGTTGAAAACCCGTGGTTGGAAGCAAAGACTAAACATGTACCAGAGCTCTTGGTTTTAAAAACAGAGGTAAAAATTATTTTTGGGGTATGCATATTTCGTCAACGAATGCTAGTAGATAACTCAATTACTTCTCGAGCTGGACAAGTTTCGAGGAACGGCTCCCGCACGGGGACGATCACATCCCCTTAATCTCCTTTGTTTATCACTGCCAAAAGTTTTCTGATTTCTCATGAACAAAGCGTGACGGATGGTTTGTTTGTTGTATATTTTTAATGAGCCGGGCGCACTCATGCCAGTTCCTTCTCGTATTAGGGGTTTGCAGATTAGACATGCAATCCCGGGGTGAAACTTGTCCAACTTAAAAAGATCATGAATTAACTACTACTTCCTCATGAGCTAAAACAGAGGCACAAAAGAGAAATGCTTTTGAATAATTTTGAGATGGTACACGAAAGTCTTCGTTAGGAATGGCAAGTAAATACCATGTATAGGAAGGTATGGTGGACTCATATGGCATAACTGGTTTAAAGGATTTTGGATGCACAAGCAGTCAGTACGCTTAGTACAGGCGAAGGCTAGCAAGAGACTGGGAGCGACCAACTAAGAGAGCAATGACGGCCATAATCATGCAGAGCGACAAAGCAACATTGAATCGGGCATGGAAGCTATATCGCTACTCAGAAATTAAAGATCATCATGGCTTGATAGACTTTCTTTACAGTCTTAAATATGCGTGAGCATATGCCAAGTCAATCAAAATAAATTCTTGGAGGAAGATATCACTAAACCATACCACATCATAGGCAAACAAATCATGCTGGTACTCCAATAACACATTAAGAACCCCCAGCTATTTGAGACTAACCATAAGAAAACATGAACTACTAAGCACCATTATGCACATAGCATTTTTATCATAGACATATCAACCAGTGCAACAGAAGCCAACTCTCTTAACAAGATAAGCATGATAACTCAAGAGAGTTCCAGAAGAAACCAACTAAACAAGAGCTCTTTAAAAAGAAAAGCATGAAAACTAAGAGCTAAACATGACAGTAGCTATTGAAAGACAAAGAACATACACAGCAAAGATAAACATGAAAATCCTATGTTGTGTTCTAGGTTGAAGTGGAGCGTGTTTCTCTCCCACACAAAGAAAGCTGGGTTCTAACTCGTTATGAATAGCAAGCAAAGCTAAAAAAGGAAACTAAAAGCAAGACGCTCCAAGCATAGCACATAACGCATGAAGTGATTAAAATATAGTGGAACGAAAGACGAACTGATAATTGTTGATGGAGAAGGGGATGCACGGGGGCATCCCCAAGCTTAGATGCTTGAGTCTTCTTGAATATTTCTTGGGGGTGCACGGGGGCATCCCCAAGCTTGAGCGTTTGACCCTCCTGAATCTTTTTATCATCTTCCCTCGCACACTTGGAAACTCCCTTCATACATAACTCATCATAATCTGATTAGCGAGGTTAGTACCCACAATAAAATAACTTTTCCCTACTGGAAATAAAGATAATCTTGAAGAGCTACTGTTTCTCAAGATTGCCAAAAGTTTTTTGCAAAGAAAAAGCAAGCTCAAGGTTTGCAAAACAGAAAAGGCAAATCAGGACAGAATCTGTGAAAAACAGACCAGCAGGTAGTAAATAATTTTTTCGGGGCACTTCTGCAACTCAAATCAAAAAACTCAGAACAGACGCTCGAAAGACAATTGTATAGAGTACGCTGTCAAAAGATTTCAGATCAAAAAGATGACCTGGTGATTTTATACGAATTTTTCTGTCCAAGGACAGAATCTGTTTTCTGGACAGCACGTCACAACTTTTGAACTTTCTTGCAATCAGAGGCTAAACTTGGCACAAAGCTGAAAAATAAAGATACAATGATGTTGCTACAGTAGTAACAAACATCAAGACCACTAAAAACTGAAAGAACAAACTGAAAGCAAAGATAACAAGGGTTGTCTCCCTAGAGCCCTTTCTTTATAGCCATAAAGATAGGCTTAAGACTTTAATGATGCTCTCGTAGGAATAAGAGTTGAAGAACAAAAGAGAGCATCAAGAAGCAAATATCAAACACATTTAAGCCTAACATGCTTCCTATGCATAGGAATATTGCAATAGAATAATTCATTGAAGCACAAAGCAATAAGCATAGGAAGACAAAACAAGTGCAGCTTCAAAACCTTCAACATAAAGAGAGGGAACTTGATATTATTGAAATATCTATAAGCATATGTTCCCTTCTCATAATAATTTTCAGTGGGATCACGAATAAACTCAACAATATAAGCATCACATAAAGCATTGTTACCCTGATCCACATGCAAAAAGGTACTCTTACTCTCCACATAAGCATAATCTTTCTCATTGGTAATAGTGGGAGTAGGACTATCATAAACAACTTGAGCACTATAGATTAATTGTGTATTAGGAAGATAGTGTTCAACAAGGGAGTAATTCCCTCCATGATTATGACAAGTTTCATAAGGATAATTTCTCCTTATGTCATAGGTACCTTTATAATCACTATAGGTTGGAGTTATAACATCATCATAGTAGAAAAGAGCATTATCATTGCTAGCAACTATATTTGTAAACATGTTGTCTTTATTCTTACTAGCAAAAGAATTATCAATTATCATATCACTAGTGGGTAAAGGATTTGCAATCCTATCATCCCCAAGCTTAGAGCTTTCCATATCATCACTTTCAGAGTTGGTACCAAAAAGATTTTCAAGATCATAAATAGCATTATCATCATTTTCCCAATCACAATAAGTAACATGCATATCATAATCAAAATCATCTTCAATAGTACCTACGGACGTATCATCAAGATGATAATTAAGGCAATAAACTTCACCTTCTTCTTTAAACTTACAACCGTTAGGATAAAAGTTGATGGGAGGAATATGCTCAGGCCAGGTTGATACCCATTCTTCTTCCTTCTTGCTCCTCTTCCTCCTCCTCTTCTTTTTCTTCTTCTTCACTTTAGGAGGGAGTGGTTGGAGATGAAGCTTCTCCACATATCCTGGTTTATCATTAGAAACAATAGGGGAAACTTGGGAGAAACTCTCCTTTTTATTAGCAGAAATATAAGAGACATTTTTATACTTTGGTAAAGTTCCCTCCTTTCTAATCTTACTTATGTAGTCATTTTCATGGCAATTAACAACACAATAGAGATGGCAATTTTGCAAAGTGTTTTTTATTCCTATGGCATTAACATCTAGCCAAGAAGTCTTTTCTGATAACTCTTCACACATCAAAAATAACATAAGCTCATCATAAAGGTCAGGGGTGATCATGTTATCACACAACTGGTTAACAGTTATGTTTTGAAAGTGCATGCATTGAAAATTAAAGTGACCCTCTATACAGCAAAGTTCACAAGTAAAAGGATAAAGGTCACACAATTCTCTAGCAATTTCATTTAAATCTCTGACCCAAGTGATTGTTCTTTCATGCTTATGTTGCTTACAATACTTCTCTTCTTCAATCATAGGCCTTTCACAAGGTCTATCCACTCCACAAAAATTAACATGCTTATATAAAACTTCATTTTTAGGAATTGGATCATGCATGTTGCAATCATCATGAACAATTTCATTTTCTTTGCAAATCTCTTTAAAAGGTTCATGATGCTTGATCCAACCCTCCTTAGGCATATTAAGATGTGAAGCAAAAGATTTGAGGAAATCAACAAGGAGTTGAGAATCAAGCCCAAACTTAGCACTAAACTTATTAAAACTTGTAGTTTCAACAAAGGACTTAATGCAATCATACTCATAAATTATACCTGACTCTTTACCTTTGTCGATCTCCCAATCTTCAGTGTTGCGTTGAATTCTTTCAAGGAGTTCCCATTTAGCATCAATCTTTTCGTTTGTGAAAGAACCCATAGAGGAAGCATCGAGCAAATCTTTATCATGTCGAGAGAGCCTCGCATAGAAATTAGTAATAATCATATCTTTGGGGAGCCCATGGTTAGGACATTTTAGCATTAACGTTTTCAGTCTCCCCCAAGCTTGAGCTATGCTCTCTCCGTCATGAGGATAGAAATTATAAACATAATTCCTATTCTCATGGACTTCATGAAGAGGATAAAACTTGGAGTAAAAGAGAGACTGGATCTCTTCCCAATCCAGGTGAGAGTCATCTAGTAGCCTATACCATTCCAATGCTTTTCCTTTCAGTGACAAGGCAAATAATTTCCTCATGACTCCATCTCTTGTCAAACCTGAAATCTTAAACAACTCACAAAGTTCTGTAAGTTTCAACAAATGAATACTAGGATTGACTGTCCCATCATAACAATCATTCCTAATTATTTCAATTATCCCAAGTGGTATTTTGAACGGGATACATTCAGTAGGTGGAGGAGACTTCTCTACCACGGGTGTGGTAAAGCGGCCTTCCCCAAGCAGCGAACTAAGAGTGCGGTTTTCCATAAACATAACTAGTGAAACTAAAAACAAGAAACGAAAAGATTTAATTGCAAGATCTAAAGATATACCTTCAAGCACTTACTTCCCCGGCAATGGCGCCAGAAATAGCTTGATGTCTACCACATGCTTCTATTCTTGTAGACTATGTTGGGCCTCCAAGCGCAGAGGTTTGTAGGACAGCAGCAATTTCCCTCAAGTGGATGACCTAAGGTTTATCGAACTCAGGGAAGTAGGGGTTGAAGGTGGTCTCTCTCAAGCAACCCTGCAACTAAGATACAAGAAGTCTCTTGTGTCCCCAACACACCTAATACAACTAGGAGTTGTATAGGTGCACTAGTTCGGCGAAGAGATGATAAAATATGGATGATAGGAGTGGCAAAGCAAAGTAATATAAATCTGTAATAAAAAGTGCAGCAAGCAAACAAGTGGTAAACGTGAGCACAAATGGTATTGCAATGGTGGAAACAAGGCCTAGGGATCATACTTTCACTAGTGGCAACTCCCAACAACATTAACATAATCGAATCACATGATATTTCCCATAAAACATGCAAGGGGGTCGCACTCGGAGGTCATTCCTTTGTGGTCAAGAGAGGATGAGAATTATGTAGGGCTACAAAAGCACACCTCAAAGTTCGTAGTTCTCAATCTATGGATTTCCCAATGTCACCGCGGCCATCCAAAGAGAGTACCACAATCACCACAACATATCTCCAGGATAGTCAAAGACAAGCACCAAGAGACTCTCAATCTTCAATCAGCACACAAAAGAGGAAATCACTCATGAAAATATTCTTCTAATCCATGTCCAATAGACCGCTGTCACCTTGGTCTCGGGGATTATACTAGATAAAGACAAGTGAGTACATCAATTCAATACATAGAGGAAGGGAAAATATCATGGGATCACCCTAGATTAACATAGCCTATGATCACAACGAAGATCACATCATGGGAGAGAGAATTGACCACATAGCTACTGGTAGAAACCTCAGCCCCGAGGAGGAACTACTCCCGCATCATGGAGGGAGGAAGCAACGTCGATGGAGATGAATCCGGGGGCACTTCCCTGTCCCGGCAGGATGCCGGCACAGGAATTCTGGTCCCCCGAAACTTGGTGGCGATGGCGGCGGAGATCGGAATAGCTTCTGGAGAAAAGGGTTCCGGAATCAGGGTTTCCGCGACGGGTGTTAAATATATGCCAAAGGGGGTCACCAGAGGCGGAGAGGGGTGCCCAGGCGGCCGGGCGCGGCGGCCAGGGGTGGGGCTGCCTGGGCAGGGCGCCTGGAGCCCCCCTGGCTCCCCTCTGGCCCCACTTCTGCCGCATGGAAGCTTCTGGAGCGCTGATTTTTTATATATTATTCCCGGAATTTTTCTGGCAATTTAAGTAATGGGAAAACCTGAAATACAAGAACAACAGAAAACAGAAACTGGCACTGGGGTGCACTGAGTTAATAGGTTAGTCCAAATATGATCAAAAGTGTATGGAAGTGTATAAATATCATAGCAATATCACACAAAAGAGGCATGGAGCAAGCAGAAATTATAGATACGTTTTGGACGTATCAGACCCCAAGTAGGATTCGGCCTACTTGGGGCGCCCCATGGCTGCCTATTCCCCCCTCCAACCTATATATATGTGGGGAGGGGGCGCCTAGAACTCACAACAACATATGTTAGCCGTGTGCGGCGCCCCCCCCCCTCACAGTTTACTCCCACGGTCATACCTTCGTAGTGCTTAGGCGAAGCCCTACGCGGATCACATCACCATCACTGTCACCATGCCGTCGTGCTGACGGAACTCATCTACTTCCTTGACATCTTGTTGGATCAAGAGGACGAGGGACGTCATCGAGCTAAATGTGTGCAGAACTCGGAGGTGTCGTACGTTGAGTGCTTGATCGGTCGGAGCTAGAAGAAGTTCAACTACATCAACCGCGTTATCAAACGCTTAAGCTTTCGGTCTACGAGGGTACGTAGACACACTCCCCCCCTCTTGTTGCTATGCATCTCCTAGATAGATCTTGCGTGAGCGTAGGAATTTTTTTGAAATTGCATGCTACGTTCCCCGACAATTACTTGCAACATGATTTCTTTCGTGACCTCAAAGACTAAAGTAACTACTCACAAGTGATAAACATGCTCAAGATCAGAGGGGTATTAAATAGCATAATGGATCTGAACGTATAATCTTCCACCAAATAAGCCATATAGTAATCAACTACAAGATTTAATCAACACTACTAGTCACCCACAGGTACCAATCTGAGGTTCCCGTACAAAGATTGAACACAAGAGATGAAGTAGGGTTTGAGAGGAGATGGTTTTGTTGAAGATGTTGATGAATATTGGCCTCCCAAAGATGAGAGGGTTGTTGGTGATGACAACAACTTCGATTTCCCCCTCCGGGAGGGAAGTTCCCCAGGCGGAATTACTCCGCCGGAGAGCAAAAGTGCTCCTGCCCAAGTTTCGCCTCGAGACGGCAGTGCTTCATCCCGAAAGTCCTCTCCTTAATTATTTTAGGTCAAAATAACTTATATACCAGAAGATGGGCACCGGAGGTGGGCCGAGGAGGGCACAACCCACCAGGGTGTGCCTAGGAGCCCTGGCGCACCCAGGTGGGTTGTGCCCACCTGGTGGTCCCCCTCTGGTACTTATTTGCTCCAATAATTCTTAAATATTCCATAAAAAATCTCCATGAAGTTTCAGCTCATTTGGAGTTGTGTAGAATAGGTGGCCTGATGTTGCTTTTTCACGTCCAGAATTCCAGCTGCCGGTATTCTTCCTCTAGATGTAAACCTTGCATATTATGAGAGAAAAGGCATTAGAATTATTCCAAAAGGCATTATTATACATAAAAACATTATAAATAATAGTAGGAAAACATGATGCAAAATGGACGTATCAGTGGCAAGAATTTTTTCAATGATTTCCTGCAATCGCATCGATGAGGCTTATAGGTCTATAGTCTGTACC
>LR738715.1:757828959-757873292 GCA_902687465.1 Secale cereale | reverse complement strand
CCCCCCCCGCTCCTTCTTTATGGGGAATCAAAACTACATTTTTGGAATTGAGCCAATGAAGGTTGGCACCAAGAGAAGTATAGCATTCATGATGTCTTCCTTGATGATGCCCCAACACTTTTTTGAAGAGAAGTCCGATGAAGCCATCCAGACCGAGCGCCTTGTCATTTTGCATATAATTAATTGCTTCCATTACCTCAAGGTGGAGCCTCCCAATTAAAGTCGTTCGTTCTTTGCTTCCCCTTCCCCATCACATTAGAGAAGTGTTCATGGATTAACACCTCTTTTATGTCATGCTCAGTGATCCAATAATGGTTGTCCTTGAATCTATAGATGTGGTTCTTTATCCTCCTAGCATTGACCCACCAATGAAAGAATTTAGTGTTTGCATCACCTTACTTTAGGTTTGACATTCTTGCATATTACTTTCTTCACGCCCTTTCCAACACCCGCTCTTGAGCCTTCGATGGTTGGTGTCCCTGCTGGAGAGAAGCCGCTCATCTCGAGCTATGTCAAGGTCAACCATCCTCGTGTGTTACATTCATGCACAAATGTTATTTTTAATGAGGTTCATGTGCATGTTGTACTTGTTTCTAAAAAGAGTCAAATGTTTTGTAGTGAAATTCAAGTCTATAAGCTCGATCATTTCCATACAACACAACACAAGTTACAATAATGTGTATAATGACCGCTTGAAGAAAATTTACCCGGTGAGCTCCTAAAGGCTATTGCAATATATCCTCATTCCTCAAATAATATAAGATATTGCAAGAGAATATTCACCTCATTTAGGGCCTACTATAGGCTGCGGAGGTTCGTGGAGTACAAAGTATTTTAAACATCAAATCTTTTTATCCCAGACATCCAAAACTCCCAATTTGCTCAGTTGCCAAATTTACCCTGGTGGAGACAATAAAACAAACACTAGATTTAAGACGCAAAGCAAAGCAAGGCGATGACACCCTTAAGAATTTCAGGACTGAGAAAGCAAAACTAGGATACCAAAACAGATAAACTATAAATTGGCAAGACTAAAGTCGATGGTAGGATATTCAATGTCGCGGAATAAACATAATCAAATTCTCACATGAACAGAAACTAACACATAGACCCCTTTCACAATCAACCTTGTGGGCATGGCAATTGCTGCAATAGTAGGATCGTGTCATTTCCGGCGGGCAATAGGGTAAAGAAATAGGGAGAAGCCAAGGTTGTCCTCGCTCTCTTCCTTCTTCCCCTCGGTCTTGGGACCTCTTTGGTAACTCCGCCTATGCGGCAGCACCTCCACCAATCGGACCACCAGCAGCAACACTAAGGACCACCTGCATTAAGTTTCATATGAGCATTTCAATTCTTTTTATCAATACAAGTATTTTTTTGCGGAAATCAAGAAAACGAGTTAAAGCAAGACTAGCTATCTGTTGTTTAATTTTTTATCTGGTTGACACAACATGCATAATTATCATTAAGACAGACTTCCAATGTGCAATGGTCACTTGGTTCAACAACAAAATGGAAGATAATTGAAAAAAAGACCACCTTATTGTGCTAGTAAATTCTGACATCACCCTAGCGAATAAACAAATTTGTAATCTCTAGCAATGATGAAACCGTAGAAACAAAAAACTGAGAAGCAAATGATATGACTATACAAAACAAAATGTTATTATAATCTATTTGTATTAGTCAAATATGTAAACAATAACACACATAAAACAAAATGTTATTATATCATATTTGTATAAGTCAAACATGTAAAACATATGTATCAACAACCTAGGGTGCCTTTCACCAATAATACACATATGTATCAACATCCTTGGGCAACTTTCATGTCTCATAGTGTCTTTTTTAATATAAAACATATCATTGCACCCTGGTTATATACACTTGCATCATCTAGATAAATACAACATTTTATGTTTGTTTTTTTAAGGTTTTGTCTAAGCAATAAGACACCATTTTGAGTAGCAGTGCAAACATGGATGTGTTATTTCTCCTTGCAAGCACAGATGCACTCTTTATCTGGGTAGTTGAGTTGCCTCTGCCGATGTGATGCAATTATGAGCTGGCCAGAGACACGAGCGCCGAAAAAAGAAGGAAACGAGGAAATACAACTGAGTTGTGGGTCAAGACCAAGGCGGGGGAGACGTGGTGGCTGACGGCAGCTAGTCGAGCCATGGCTCTGGACGTCGGCCCTCTTCCTGGTCCGTGGATCGGGAAAGTTTCTTTTCGTTACCTTTTACCGACGATGGAGTAAATGACTAGATTTGGTGGTAGGTGGTGGGGGAGTGGGGTGGTATTGTCGTCTCCTCCATCATGTTGCTGGATTTTTAATTAGGTAGAGTGCTCGTGCGCAGACCAACACTTTTGTGCAAACATCATATCATGTCTCGTAGCAACAACGCACACACACTTTCCAACAACCTCTACTGTTATCTATAATGTCTCGAAGTGCCTTTTTTCAATGTACAACACATCACCGCATCATCTAGATATATACGATTGCGTCATCCACAAAAAGATAACATCCATATCTATAAGAAGGGGTCGATGACACAACCAACTTAAGCTTTGAATTCCTTCTTTTCTTGGGCGTTCATTCTTGGATGCATGGAGGTCCACAAGGTGAAGATGTCTGGCTTGTGCTTGGTGTTGCTCATGGCGGCTATGTTGCTTCCTGGTAAGCCTTGCCCGAAATAATATTCTAAAGAGTATAATAGATTACTAGTGATCTATGTTCTGAGGTTGTTGCCCTTGTCCATATTCTACTGCAGGATCTGAAGGCAAAATTTGCAAGGAGTATAGCAAAACATACACTGTTTCTGAATGCACGAGCGAACCATGTGTCAAGCACTGCCATAATGAGGGTTTCACCGAAGGGGGGTGTAAAACGAGTGAGTATAACCTTGATGATTATCGATTCTGTCTCTGCAAGAAACATTGTTGATGATGCTTCGGGATGTAAGGCAAAAAGTAAAAGATCGTGAGGCGAGCTGTCTGTTACATCTCAAAATATTTCAATTTTGGAATGTTGACGAGTATTCTGTCTCTTGCAAGAAACATTGTTGATGAAGTTGATGATGCTTCAAGAGGTCAGGCAAAAAGTAATAAGAACGTGAGGCGAGCAATAAATACTCCCTCCGATACATACTAGTGTGACAAGTAATATGGATCGGAGTGATACATCTAAATATAATTGTTTTCAATTTTATGTTGACCCATTTTCTAGAGGTGATTGTATCCTGTGAGGGTCTCAGGCTCAATTGAGGCGAGATGCCCACTTGTTGTACTTGTTTCTAAAGAGTCAAACGTTTCGTAGTTAAATTCAAGTTGAGTTGTGATATGTATGCTGGTTCGTGGAGCACAAACTGTTCCAGACATCTAATCTTCTATACCAGACATCCAAATCTCTAACTTCGTAAAGTTATACTAAATTTTGACCATCTTTATATGGAAAAATATCAACATCTACAATACTAGAGTTATACGATATGAAAATTAAAGTCATTACGCATCTAATGATACAGATTTCATATTGTGAACGTTGATATCTTTTTCTATAAAGTTGGTCAAACATTACGAGACTTGACTTGAACAAATCTTATATGCGAATTAAAAAGAACCAGAGGGAGTAATAAGATCATGAGGCAAGCAATAAATACTCCCTCCAATCCATATTAGTGCGACAAGTAATAGAGTGATAATCTAAATGTAATTTTTTTCCATTTTATGTTGCCCCACTTTTCCAAAGGTGATTGTATCATGTGAGGGTTTCGGCTCAATTGAGGCAAGATGCCCACATGTTGTACTTTGTTTCTAAAGAGGCAAACGTTTCATAGTTAAATTCACGTTTGTAATCTGAATTTAGGCACAGCACAAGTTGCGATATGGCACAACACAAGTTACGATCTGTAAGCTGGATCATCCGCTTCAGCCACAGCACAAGTTGCGACAATGGTCGGGGCTTATTATAGGGCTTCAGCTGTTCCTGGAGCACAAAGTATTCCAAACATCCAATTTGTTTATAGTAGAACGAGAGACAAGGCAAAATTATTCCAGTGTATACTTTAGTCATGATGGAGTACGTATTTATACAATGGGAAAAGACACAAGTTGTAGGAGGTGTCTGTTCGGAGAGACGCGAGGAACCGCCATGTCGGTTGCCAAATTGGCAACCGTACGTGGGGGATTAATGCAAGGATTAATCTTTAATCAAGTAATTGATTAAATCCTAACACTCCCCCTAATCACTGCTTTTCCTTGCGTATAACCATCATCTTGATAAAGTATCCTCCAAAAACCCTGTGGGAAAAATATGAGGAGTATAGAGTTTGATATGTTGCTAAAACTCCTTCAAACCCAGTGGGAAAAATAAGGAGAAAATGATGCAACATATAAAGGTTATTGTCTCTTTTAACTCAATACGAGAAAACTCATAGAGTTCGGAGGACAATAAATATGTCATGTATACTTTCCCAAAAACCCCGGTGGGGAAACAGAAAGTATGACATATGATCTCATGTTGATATTAACTCATTAAAAACCTTTATGAGAACCTGTAAAGTAAACTCGTGAAAGGAAAAAGTGTATAATATGATGCATTGAACAGGAACAATTCAGGAAGATACTCCCCCTGATTCTTGCAAAATTCGAAGCCGTCATCTACCAATTCCATGAACACATTTCTGGAACATAGAAGTTGGTAGAGACCCGATCAACAAATCAGTCGCATGATTTGACTTGCAAGATATATAATATAGTGATATTGCTTATTATGTAACATGTTTGCATCCGGGCAATACAAGAAACATTATCGTTGAGATAATGGTTGGTGGATGTAGCCATGAGGTCTATTTCGAAGACTCTCCATGAGAGGGCTACCACACCTAGTAGGAACACTAAGCTTGTCAAGGATCTGACATAGTGGGGATCTGATCGATGTATCCAATAATATCGGTGTTCACATTCCTGTGAGACTGAAAAACTAGGACAAGATGTTTGATGCCTTGGAGATATCGAAAGATATTCTTGAGTACCAACCAATTGTGTTTGGTGGATCCAATGGCATTATGGAACGTTGAGTCCCAATATTTCATTTCCATCATCTCTTGGTCTAAATAGATCTTTCTCTACGTCTAGAGAATGAACTATCATGAGAGTTATGGATGGATAAGATTTTTCCACAATGAATTTCTCCAATATATTATGGATATAGACAACATAGTATACCATAATGTATGAATGAAGGTGCTCAATTTGTAGTAACGAGCGGTATTTTGGTTTACCCAAAATCCTTCATTTTAAACTCCGTCATTTAGATGATTACATGTATCGTCATTGCAGACACACAAACATGGATAATCATCATTGCAGGAGTAATCCTTGTGAATAAGGAACTCACTACGTCGGTTGTACCAAATGTACCGACAATAATAATAAGTCATATGGTGACTTATTGATTTTACACAATGTATGTTGCTTATTGCATTTCGATTCAGAAGTGAGATTCCATCGGGAATCAACCATATATGTCTGAATTTAGTGATCCATATGGATATGTGATCTCTACATCTATCAACTGCAGAGATAGATGATTTTGTACTGCCAATGATATAAGTAATCGGAAAGAGATTCCACCTCTGGAGAATAGTTGGGTATTTGCGTGAACCCTTGTGCTACAATACTTGCTCTTTGTTTCACCACCTCGTTGTTCTCAATTATGTTTCCAGAAGAAAACTGGTGTAGGTATTGCTTATGAATACCTTCCCATTATTGAGCAAGATCATTTCTACCTAGATTATACCGTTTGTTTGAGTTCAGTCCGAGTGTTGATCACACTTTGCCATGGCCATGGTCTTTGGATCCGAATCACTTGAAAGGTTTTTTCAATCTAGTTGAGAAATGTATGTCGACAATTGTAGACTTTCAGTTATATGTTTCTCCAGAATCTATATATCAATATATAGTTGATGGAAATATCGTTACCCATGGTGACCGCTCGCGATTTCCCAATGCGATTGAGTTGGGTATTCTGATGTCCCGGTCATTGTGTGCACTATGACCTGGGTTGGTGGAGGCTTCCCGTCCACTGGGTGTATATTACCCATTAGGTGTCTGTCAACGTAAAGTTGACATGCATTTACTGATTCAGAGGCCTTGATATCCTTGCTTGCAAGAAGCTGAATCCTAATGTACTATTGTCGTACTTCTCCCCCTTTTGCTTTGAATGGGGAGTTGAGTGGTTTTAGTTGGTACCTCCACTCTTTCCGACATATTTTTCCAGGATTGTAGGATTGTGTGACACCTTTATAGTCAGTAAATGAATCTGGCAAGTTATTTGCAATGTGTTGCAAATCTTCTGAAGGCATGGTTCAGATCTTTGAGTACGTGGATTTGAGGTAGAAATGTGTTGAACATTCCACTAATTTCCTTGCATTCTTTATGGTACTTGAATTCTCCCCCTAATGCCTGGAAATATTCCTCATGAATTAGCATGCTGGCCTTGAATAACTCCCCATGCGAGGGGCTTGAGGTATTGACGGAAATACAGTTATTCCTCACATAGATCCCAACTATATGTTGAGGGGCCAATGATGTATGCCGGGTGGTGATATCGGTATGCAACTGAATTACCGCAGATAGGAAATACTTGGTAGATTTCCACGTATCAAAGACATAGGGGAATAATATTATGCAGTTTGGTCATGAGCGTGTAAAACTACACGACTCCAACGTAAAGTTGGTAAGTTGCAATTCAAAGTAAAGATCATGCAATGAGCTTAATTCTTTGGATGGGATTCTACCAAACCATTTTGAGTCTAGACATTAGGACAAATTGCTAAACTTCAATCCGAGAGCCATAGACAAGGCACTCAAGGAGAATTCTGCAATGCTATCCATCTGATTTTCTTGAAATCGGTGTTAGGATAATGAGCCAATGGTTTCGTGTGAATAAAGCACACAGTTAAGACCATCATGTAGATATGTCTTTTAGAACCATGGGGTACCTGAATAGTCCACTCAATGGTTGGGAAGAGCCACTTACCTCGACTTGATGCATTCAAGGAGTCTGAGTGGTTCAGCGTAGACTATAAGGTGTGCGAGCCTTAAAATTTGCCTTCCTATGTCACATGTAGTGCACACAAAATCCAAATATTGTTAGAATTTAGTATCATAATAATCATAAACCATTGGAATTGTTGATAGTTTCGGTTTCAACTCAATGTCAATGATGACCAAAGCTGGAATGCCAAGTTTGCCATGCAAAAGAAACTCTGGAAAACTATCTCGTACGCAACATGTGCTACGGGTTTTGTAGTATGTGTAGTACAACCATGATGATACAAAGAGAATGTGCTTGCCATATCCGTTGCATATGGTAAAGAGAAGATATTCCTCTTTGTTGTCATCATAAGTTTCACTATGGAAACTATTTTGACGGATACCTCCATAGTTTAGTAGGGTACGAGTTAAACCTAGAAGCAATAAAGCATCCTGACGTTACTCGACTACCCACAGGGACAGTAAATATGGCTCGAGTTGAGCCAACAAATACCTATTGCGTCTAGCGATTTTAAAATATCTCCTTTCTCTCAACGAGAGTGGAAACATTTCACTTCCCTGAGTATAGAGTTTGTGGTGCATATGTCCACATGGCACAAATCATCTTTCATCAGATTGACCCCGTAGAAATCTATATATAGACATGAAGATTTTCAATACGAAAAACACTGTCAGATATATAGAATACATACAAATGTATTTGTACGAAAGTGTTGATACAGTATATTGTGATATACAATATATGATGACAACAATAATCATGTTCTTATTAGAACATCATTAATGGACATAAATAAATAGATCACTGAGGAGACTATGGGACTAATTGTATAGTCTCCAAACATGTCGGTTGATGCATATTCAACCATCATGCTCTCCATGCTCATAGGGTCTCGTGACAGTTTGATGGTGTCAGGTTGAGGATTTGAAGTGAGTTTAAAACCATTACCCTTGAGGTCCATTGCGTCCCGATGGTGTGGCTTGGATTTTACGCGCTATCCCATGGGATGCAAAAGACTGATCTTGATGTCCATGACCCGCTTAAGTAAGTTGTGGCCATTGAGGGCAAGTGCCTCAAATTGTTAGCCATCGATTACTTATAGGGGCAAGCCAGAGATAATTAATTTACAAGAATAAACTAAAAACCATCATAGTTTTGTAATAAGAATGCAAAAATTTGACTCAAGTGTATAACTTGAAAATGCTCAACCTCAATTGTGGGAACATAAACACATTGAAGATCATACAGATCTCACAGTAATAGAGATAGTCTACACTGTTGGGAAACGTAGTATTTTCAAAATTTCCTACGATCACGCAAGATCTATCTACTAGATGCATAGCAACGAGAGGGGAGAGTGTGTCTACGTACCCTCGTAGACCGAAAGCGGAAGCGTTTATCAACGCGGTTGATGTAGTCGTGCACCTTCACGATCCGTCCCGATCTAGTACCGAACGTACGGCACCTCCGCGTTCAGCACACGTTCAGCTCGATGACGTCCTCGCCTTCTTGATCCAGCAAGACGGGCGAAGTAGTAGATGAGTTCCGGCAGCACGACGGCGTGGTGACGGTTGTTGATGAAGAACAATCTCTGCAGGGCTTCGCCAAGCACTACAGAAACTAGACGGAGGATAAACTAGAGGGTCGGGGTAGCCGGCACACGGCTTGGTGTATCTTGATGTGTCTTGGGTGCTAGCCCTACCCCTCTATTTATATGTTGAGCCCTGGGGTCGAAACTTGGAGCAAAAGCCTCCTCAAAGTCGGTTTTGCCCGAAAGGAAAGAGTCCCACTCGGACTCCAGGGCTAGACGCCAGGGTTCCCGGCGTCTACCCCTAGACGCCAGGGTTCCTGGCGTCTAGCCTCTGGTCTCCGCAAAACTTCCTTTTGCACTTTCCTAAAGCCTCGTGGGCTTTCCCCTTTGGCCCAAATAAAGTGTTCTCGTACCCAAACACTTCGGGAAACATCCGGAACCCCTTCCGGTGAATTCCGGAACCCTTCCGGAGGTCAAACACTATTATCCCATATATTAATCTTTATCTCCGGACCATTCCGGAGTTCCTCGTCATGTCCGTGATCACATCCGGGACTCCGAATAACATTCGGTCATCAACATTCATAACTCATTAAATACTATATCGTCAACGAAACGTTTAAGCGTGCGGACCCTACGGGTTCGAGAACTATGTAGACATGACCGAGACACCTCTCCGGTCAATAACCAATAGCGGAACCTGGATGCCCATATTGGCTCCTACATATTCTACGAAGATCTTTATCGGTTGAACCGCATAACAACATACGTTGTTCCCTTTGTCATCGGTATGTTACTTGCCCGAGATTCGATCGTCGGTATCTCTATACCTAGTTCAATCTCGTTACCGGCAAGTCTCTTTACTCGTTCCGTAATACATCATTTCGTGACTAACTCATTAGTCATTTGCTTGCAAGGCTTATTATGATGTGCATTACCGAGAGGGCCCAGAGATACCTCTCCGACACTCGGAGTGACAAATCCTAATCTTGATCTATGCCAACACCACGAATACTTTCGGAGACACCTGTAGAGCATCTTTATGATCACCCAGTTACGTTGTGACGTTTGATAGCACACAAGGTGTTCCTACGGTATTCGGGAGTTGCATAATCTCATAGTCATAGGAACATGTATAAGTCATGAAGAAAGCAATAGCAGCAAAACTAAACGATCAAAGTGCTATGCTAACGGATGGGTCTTGTCCATCACATCATTCTCCTAATGATGTGATCCCATTGATCAAACGACAACTCATGTCTATGGTTAGGAAACATAACCATCTTTGATCAATGAGCTAGTCTAGTAGAGGCATACTAGGGACACTCTGTTTTGTCTATGTATTCACACATGTACTAAGTTTCCAGTTAATACAATTCTAGCATGAATAAAAGACATTTATCATGATATAAGGAAATATAAATAACAACTTTATTATTGCCTCTAGGGCATATTTCCTTCATACACATGGGCAGTAGATCCAACTCATCACCTTGTGTTTTCCTAATATAACGAGGGGGATGTTATTGTCAAAATTTTACAAGTTTGTTGTGCGGGAGAAATCAATCTCGACCGCTGTGACATGTTTAGGAAGAATGTCAATGTGGTAAACACATAGAACATATCATTCCCGATGAAAACCGGTAATTTATTTATATTACAGATTGCGTAATATAAATGCATCTTAATGTTGCAAAATTAATAGATTTCAAGAAGATGGATCAAAATCATTAGTGTGAATCTCAAATTGCTAAGGATGACACCTTGAATTTTGCATATGTATTTGCAAGAAATTGAAAAACTCAATTGCAAATAGACGTATTAATCTCGGCATGTAGCGAACATGGAGATACATACATTCCGGAATACATCGTACTCAACGGAAATACACTACTATTGTAATGAATAGTAATGATGTTGTAAACTTGATGTTCAAGTGAGAACTTGAATTATATAGATCTCAAATTAAATGAGATGATGTTGTATCAAGTTGCAAGATAATTCAGCAAAGTGAATTAATATTTTGCGTGAGAAAATTAATCTCAATCACAATGAGATTGTTTTGCGAGAGAAGAAAATTTTCAATCGCAAATCAGTAGTGTAGAGGTACTGATTTTATCTTTGCAAGAGATAAAAGAAAAATCTGAATTGCAAATAATAGATGTAATTAATCTCAATTGCTATAAATCCAACCATGCATGGGTCAGAGCAAGCCTCTCACAGCCGCTGGATAATGTGTCGTCTGCAAATCGGGCACTAATTATCGGCCGCGAAGTAGTTCCGTTTTCTGAGCTAGGCTGAGCCGTCCCCGGCCACCCGAGTGCCAAACACCGGCCCTCCATAAATGCACCTCGCAAGCCTCGTCCCCGCACTCAACCGTACGCCAAAATTTCCCCCAACGCCGCCGCGCTACCCCCTTTGCAAATCCGCCGCCATGTCCGCCGCTTCTTCCTCTCGTACCCTGTCCATTATGCGGTGCCGAGCTTGAGGTGATACAACGGGAAACCCTGTGCAGAAAGGATCTGCAAGGAAGAGAGGGACGACCAGATTGGAGATGATTCGCCGGACGAAGGATTCGACGAGCACGATCCAGCCGACGGAGCACTGGCGCACTATGGTGGCGGAGAGTCGGACGGATCTCACGTACTATATGCTGCCGAAGAAGTTGAACCCGCGGACGACGAAGATCTGAACTTCAGCGTGGCTAAGCGTCGGCGTACGCAGGCGCCCTGTGTACTTCCAAGTGTGCAAGACATTCAGAAACACTTGCCGTCAGTTGGGTGTGGTGTGCGTCAGGTTACAGCCTTACAGGGAAGTAACCTTGTGTGGTTAAGAAAATATGATGCCTACGTGTATTTTCTGATTTGAATAATGTCAGCTGGAGTGCCTTCGGATCTGAAGTATTTCTTTTTATGTTTGGTCTGTGTACTACTATTTTAGAAATCATAACCATAGTCAGGTGCCTACGTGTATGTGCTAATTTGAATATATAGTACTTGGCGAATGAACGTTCTTGGTTGGCCCAAACAATTTCAAGTGTCGGTTCAACCCATCCAGCAACCACAAACTGTACATCAGTTCATCACATAGTTCAAAGAAATTATGCATCAAATACACGTCCAGTTCACAATACGTCACTGTTTTCGGTTCACCCACTACTCTTCCACTGACCACAATTCAACCATTGATCTTCCCAGTTCACATACCACTTACATAAACTGCATTATGATTTTTAATGTAGAATCAAGTGCCTCGCGCAATTGCCATGTGCCCAGTGGGCACACGCACTCTCCTCTTATCCTCTTTAGAGACATCACCCACCGCGATTCTACCAGCCCGCATGACCACAACTGATGCTGCAAAGCATGCCATGGCAACGACCACTGCGAGCCGTTCCTGCGAGGGCCGAGGAGTGCCGCAGCTAGGAGGGGCGGCGCCGACCACCATCACCACACAACATGCGACATGCTGAAAATCGGAGGGGCACCGCGGCATCTCTGATGCATCTGTCACCACAACATCCGCCATGTTGCAAATCGCCGCCATTGCGGGAGTGGCGGCGATGCTCCAAAGCAGCGTCGATGGGGCTTTGCAACTTCTGATGTCCAGTTCACATACCACAATGCCTCCAAATCAGTTGGCTGAAGCGTAGCATATGCCTTGAAGTAAAGAAGCATGATGTAAAACATGTCAGATTGAAACTATCATGACGACATAGAGAAATACCAGTAGCAAACTTAACAAAAAAAGAAAATTTACCAAGGTTGGTAAAATTAATCAAACTTAACAAAAAAAGAATTCTACCAAATTCCTAAACTGATTGATCTGAAGCCTAGTACAGTACTACTACCAAGCGCATCCAACCAAGGAGCACTGAACAAAGGCATGTTGCAGTAAACTGATTACATAATATAGTACAAATTGACTCATGGAGCACAAGGATGAACACAAGGAAATGTGTGAAAAAAGGTTAAAAGACAGGCAGTACGTGAGATTGTAAGGCATTATTGTCCTCATCAGTACCAAGGAAGAAGAAAAAACTAAGGAGCAAGAACAACAACACCTCCATTCTCTTCTTACCAACTAGGCACGGCACAGCCAGACGAGCAGCAACTGTAAATATATGCATGTGTATGTCCTCTGATGACAAAAACGGCATCCTACTACAGAGTAGTACTCAAAGTTCATGTAGCAGCAGGTTGTGATGATGATTGATTGGTCTTTATTTTTTGCAAATGGGCAATCCTACAATTTCTTTTACCATTAGTGTCGTTGCCATCATAAGTTCAGGTATGCATAAATTCTGAACATTACATATGCTACAATTCAGTAGAAATGTTGTCTGAACATGCCATATCATAACTTGGCCACTGTAATGAAAGGCATGCATATAAAGCTGACCAACAGATATCATTTAGTAGACATGAAAAACAACAAAGAATCTTGTCTTGATATACATATCTAATTAGAGGTGAATTGCCAGATGTGACATGGAAAAGATTGCCTTCTTTCTGGAATGAAAGTATGATCTCTCCATGGCCAATTTGATGTTCGTTCTACAATTTACCCTCTGCATTTATCATTTATTTTTCCAGTGTAATTTAATAGGGACATACTTAGGATTAATATGGCAACTAATTACTAAAGAGAACATCAACATGTAACCTATTGTATCCCAAACTTTTTATTATCTTGTGATGCAGAAAGCACAAGAGAATAGTAGTGGCTTCTCTACTGTTGGTGATGCTTTTGCCTCCTAATAACAGATAAATTATCCAATAACGTTGTATGGCAATCAACAAACTTGTCCTAATCTAATACTGCACGACACTGACAAAGAACCAAGTATGATTGATGTCCAGATGCCATGTTACACAAACCTGTCTAAATCTACATGTATGATTTTGGACTGAACCAACAGCAGCTAGTGCCTACTCACGTACTGTATACTTGAAAATTTCACAATAAGCATCAACACTCTGGATCACGAATCCATGGAAAAGAAGATCAGGGAAGTGGATTAGTTACCCGTGGTGTCTGGTGGAGGCTGCTGGACTAGAGATCTCGTGCAGAACCAAGGGGCCATGGAGTTGTTGGTGACGGAGAACGGGATGCCGTCGACCAGTACAGGAGAAAGACGACACTTGTGAGCAGATGTCCAGTAGAGGGGAGCAAGGCAGAGTGGAGCACCGGCGAGACTGAGTTTAAGAGAGCAGCGGTGGCTCGGGGTCAACGGCGATGGGCAGTGCCGTCGGGGCCGACGGCGCGGGGGCGGTGGCAACGGCGTCGGCGGCGATGCAGCGGAGCAGTACCAGAAACACCGGATTTGGCAGCTCCAAGCTGTCTGCGAACTCCTCCCTGAGTGGGAACCATGAAAATCAAAGCAAAGTAAGCAGCGGCGGCGGGGAATTGGGGAAATCTATCAAAGCACGAAAATTCAGAGGCGAGCACTGCGGTAGAGAAATTAACCGGTCAACTCGATCCAGCAGGAACTCCAGCCCATTGAGATCCGTCATCCAACGCCGCTCCGCCGCAAAAAATCGCATCCGCCGCGCCCGCCATTACCACGAGGTACCCCCAGCCAGCGCTCGGTCTCATTGCTCGTCTAGGGACGGCTCAGTTTGGCCCCTCACGACCTGGACTACCCATCGTACAAGTTCTGAGCAACGGCTCAGACGCCCGGAATCACGGATCGACGCCACTAGCTACCCAACTGGCCCACTCTGCGCACTGTACCGTACAGTATATAGCATGTATACTCATTTTTCCACGGTTCAGCTCTGCCATATCTGACACACTTTTTACAATCTCAAGGCAACAGACAAAGGCTCAGATTTCAGGTGCAGACGAGCTCGAGCACCAAATCGACCTGTCCTAAACCAAATAGCTATTACTCCCTCCGTCCCAAAATAACTGACTCAAAAAGTTGAGTCACTTTTGAATCACTTATTTTGGAACGGAGAGAGTATTAAACAAATACTAGTAAGGCCTCCTTTGGTTCATAGGATAGGATTATCGTAGGAATAGGAAATTTGTAGGAAATGAGATGACATGTATCTCAAATCTTATGAGTAGGAATAGGAAAAGAGATGTCATTTGGTTCACACCAAAGGAATTTTTCCATTGAGTCTAAGCTCATTTTTATTTTCCTATGAAATGTGGAGGATAGGAACCAATCCTATGTAGGAATAGGAATCCATTCATATGAACCAAATGGCTCTAAAGGAAAAAATCCTATAAAAATCCTATCCTATGGAAATTCTACGAAATTCCTTCGAACCAAAGGAGGCCTAAGGTGTGATGTTTCCTTCCAACTGCATGCACAAGCCCACGTATGGCAGTCAGCTTGGTCAATCGAATGGATAAGGAGAGCAACGAAGGAAACAAATCCCAGGATGCTCGATCCCCAATTCTCATGAGACAGAACCAGGCGGAGAGCACAAGGCCGGCCAGGGCCACCTCCACGCACGCCGCCGGCCAGAGGCGCTCCCGCCGCGCTCATCCTCGTCCGAGGATCCTCCAGGGAGCAGGGTGCCCGGCGCGACGCCGTTGCAGGCGCCGTTCGCGAGTCCAAGGGCGACCGGGCTCCAAGTCCCAGCGCGCGCGGCGCGGCTGCTCGACGGGTTGCTTGATGCCGAGAAGCCGAAGGGCATAAGGCGGCGGCGAGGCGGGAGTCGGGGATGGTAAGCGCGGAGGCACGATGATGTCATCGACCGCATGCGCAGGGTGGGAACACGGACCCCGGCCGTGGTGCAGGCACCATCCCGCGGGCGACGGCGGAGCCGCGAGTGCCAGGGCGACGTCCTCGAGCATTGGCGCGGCCGAACCAGCAAAGAGCCGGTCGGGCACCGCCTGTTCCAGGGGCCGCATCAGCGAGGCCCAAAAGTACCAATTCCTGATGGCGATTAGTATATGCATGATTAAATCGGAAAGAGGCACCTTGTTATTGTAGCAATGAGATCATTGTATGACTCTGATTCATTCCTTGTTCCCTCGATTTCCCTCTCGTGTAGTTCGTCGGCATGGCTATTTGCAATAGGACCATCGCATGGCATCTCCAGACTAATCTCTTCTTGTGTGCTGCATCTCGTCGCCCTGCCTGGCCGCAGCGAGCGCCGTCGTTGTCTGATGCCTCGGCGCCATGGATCCCGACGCCCATAGCGAGGAGCAAGCAAAGGGGAACGGCGATCCTTCGGTAGTTCTCTTTGCGTAACCGCCGTGAAGGGCCTTCTTCTCTCTATCGGTAGAGTAGGACAAGAGACAGGCAAAATGATTCCAAACTGCTACTCCCTTCGTTCGAAAATACTTGTCATCAAAATTGACAAAAAAGGATGTATGTAAAACTAAAATATATCTAGACACATCCCCTTTTTTTTATTTTGATGATAAGTATTTCCAGACGGAGGGAGTACGTCGCAAGGAACCCTACGTGGGATTAATGCAGGGATTAATCTTTAATCAAGTACTCCCTCCGTCCGGAAATACTTGTCATCAAAATGAAGAAAAAAATGCTGTATCTAGATGTATTTTAGTTCTAGATACATACCTTTTTGTCCATTTTAATGACAAGTATTTTCGGACGGAGGGAGTAATTGATTAAATTCTAACAAAATCTTCTATACCAGACATCCAAATCTCTAACTTCGCTTTCCTGTCCAAGCACAGGAATATGGACACCACATTCATCGCAGTGGTGAGAATAAAACGAATACTAGATTTAAGACGTAAAGCAAATCAGGCAATGGTGCCCTCGAGAACTTCAGGACTGAACAAAAACTATAAACTGAACAAAGACTAAAGCCATAGTAGGATATTCGATGCTGCAGAATAACATAACCAAATCCTCACATGAACAGAAAGTAACACATACATCCCTTGACAATCAAACTAGGCAGGTTCACAAACCCTGTGGGCATGGCATCAAAATTACTGCGGCAACAGGACCATGTCATTTCTGGCGTGCAATAGGGTAAAGAAGATCTAATCAAAGAGGGAGAAGCCAAGGTCGTCCTCGCTCTCCTCCTTCTCCTCTTCCTTCTTCTCCTCAGCCTTGGGGACCTCGGCGGCAGCTCCACCTGATGCAGCGGCACCACCAGCAGCAGCCCCACCACCGATCGGACCAGCAGAGGCACCACCAATGACCACCTGCATCAAGTTTCATATGTGAGCATTTCAATTCTATTCATCAATACAAGTATTTCTTTTGCAACAATTAAGAAAACAAGTTAAAGCAAGACTAGCTATCAGCTGTATAAAAACTTAGATGGTTGAAACAACATGCATAATTAACATTTAAGACCCAACTTCCAATGTGAAGGGTCACTTGGTCAGCAACAAATGTAAGATAATTGATAAAAAGGCCACCTTAATGTGCTAGTAACTTGTTATATTACACTTGAGAATAAACAAACTTGCAATCTCTATAGATGACTAACTATATAAACAGAAAACAGAGAAGCAAATGATATAATTATACCAAACAAAGAGATTTTATATCCTGTGTAAACAACATTTTCTGCAACCTAGTGATAATTAGGAAAAAGAACTGTTACAAAGATCTGCTCTACGCGCTAATTAAGCCATAACCCATTGACTGAGAACAACACAAACAGCTAAATATATTTTGCCTAGATTTACTGATAAAATACTAACTCCAAGAACTTCAATACATCATCTGGGTCAACGTTCTGTAAATATCATTAATTAAACCAGCTCCTCATCCAGAAAGGCCAAAGATCTTAAATAGGACAGACCGTCGGATCTAAATAAACCACTAACACGCTACTAAATGCATACCGCAGAATCTGTAACAAAAGCTTGGGATCGTTATTAACGAATCATCAGAACTGATGGATCGGAACTAATTAAGAACATATGCGAAGGCGCAGCGCAGTCTCAGATCAGGAGTACACAGCACAGAATTTTAGTGGGCGATGGATGGGGTCCGGACCTGGAAGATGGCGGACTTGGGGGAGACCATGGTGAAGGAGGACTGGACGCCACCGGACTTGTCCTCGGCGCAGGCGGCGGAGACGAGCTGGCGCTGCAGGTCGTAGGGGGTGGCTGCGGAAGCCTCGAGCTCACCCTTGTGCTGCTTGGCCGACCACTCGGCGCCGGAGTCGCGGCACACGAAGGTGAAGACACCCATGCCTGCGGTCTCTGGAGTGTGCGGCGGCGGCGGGGGAGGAGGAGGCGTCTGGAGCTTGGTGGTGGGATGCGAGAGACCCGAACCCTAGCTCAGGGTGGGCTTATGTAGTGGTGACTGGCGAGGATTGCAACTGTTAATCTGTTATTGGGCCGGATCAGATTATTGTTTATACTGGGCCCTGTGAACATCGCAGGGCCATGGTAATCTATCTACTTCACCTACAAAAAATACCCCTCAAAAAAAGAAAAAGAAAAACTTCACCTACAAAAATAAATCTAGAGAGCAACTAGTTACGAGCGCTCCTTCGGAAGCCTCGCAACAATCAGCGTCACTTGACGCGCTCTCAGCCATTCGCCACGTGTTGAGCTCTGGCCGCTTCCTCTGGATTTTATTTTATTTTTATTTTTTTCGCACGCGTTTTTGGCTTTTTAAACGGGGTTTTTTCGACGTTTTGGTTTTCCACCTGTCATCCTTAGCTTTTTGATAATAAAAAATTGAATTTTTTTTGCGCGAAAAAACACATTTTTTTTCTTCCGCGAGAGTCATGGTTTTGCTTCCGCGAGAGGCACGGTTTTGCTTTCGCGGGTCACGGTCGTGCCTCTCGGAAATGGAAAAAAATGTGCCTTATATTTTATTTTATTTTCATGAGAATCACAGTTTTGCTTCCACAAGAGGCATGATTGTAGCGAGAGTCACGGCCGTGCCTCTCGGAAACGAAAAAAACACGCTTTCGGATTTTTATCCTTTCGCGAGAGTCACGGTTTTGCTTCCGCGAGAGTCACGGTTGTGCTTTCGCGAGAGTAACGGTCGTGCCTCTCGAAAAGGAAAAAACATGTTTTCTGTTTATCTTTCTTTCGCAAGAGTCACGGTTTTGCTTCCGCGAAAGGCACAGTTGTGCTTTCGCGAAAGTCACGACCGTGCCTCCTCGGAAACGGAAAAAAAAACTATGACATGAGAGGGATGGAGATGATCCCACAGTTGTTTGCGGTAGGCCGCGAAGGTAGAAATCAATAAGGAGCATCAAGTGTTGATGGTTAAACAAGACCACTGGTTTCAAGAAGGGCAAGGGAAAGAAGGGAAACTTTATGAATGGCAAGCCAGTTGCCGCTCCACTGAAGAAACCCAAGGTTGAACCCAAACCCGAGACTAAGTGCTTCTATTGTAAGGGGGCGGTCACTGATAGCGGAACTACCCCAAATACTTGGTAGATAAGAAGGCTGGTGACTTCAACAAAAGTATATTTGATATATGTGTGTACCTTACTAGTACTCCTAGCAGCACCTCGGTATGAGATACCGGTTCAGTTGCTAATATTGGTAACTCGAAACAAAAGCTGCGGAATAAACGAAGACTGGCTAAGGGCGAGGTGACGATGTGTGTTGGAAGTGTTTCCAAGGTTGATGTGATCACCATCGCACGCTCCCTCTACCTTCGAGATTAGTGTTGAACCTAGATAAATGTTATCTGGTGTCTGCGTTGAGGCATGAACATGATTAGATTGTGTTTATTGCAATATGGTTATTCATTTAAGTCCGAGAATAATGGTTATTATGTTTACATGAATAATACCTTCCATGGTCATGCACCCAATGTGAATGGTTTATTGAATCTCGATCGTAGTGATACACATGTTCATAATATTGATGCCAAAAGATGTAGAGTTGATGATGATAGTACCACTTGTTGGGGAACGTAGTATTTCAAAATTTTCCTACGATCACGCAAAATCTATCTAGGAGAAGCATAACAACGAGCGGGGAGAGTGTGTCCACGTACCCTCATAGACCGAAAGCAGAAGCATTTAGTAATGTCGTTGATGTAGTCGAACGTCTTCGCGATCCAACCGATCAAGTACCGAACGCACGGCACCTCCGCGATCTGCACACATTCAGCTGAGCGACGTCCCTCGAACTCTTGATCCAGTTGAGGCCGAGGGAGAGTTTCATCAGCACGACGGCGTGGTGACGGTGTTGATGAAGTTACCGACGCAGGGCTTCGCCTAAGCACTGCGACAATACGACCGAGGTGTGTAACAGTGGAGCGGGGCACCGCACACGGCTAAACAAATTGTCAACTTGTGTGTTCTAGGGTGCCCCTGCCCCCGTATATAAAGAAGCAAAGGGAGAGGCCGGCGGGCCCTATAGGCGCGCCCCATGAGGGGGAGTCCTACTAGTAATAGGAATCCTATTCCTAGTAGGAGTCCACTAAGAGGGAGAGGGGGGAAGGAAGGAGAGGGATAGGGAGAAGGAAAGGGGGCGCCCCCTTCCCTAGTCCAATTCGGACCCAAGGGGGAGGGGCGCGCGGCCTGCCCTAGCTGCCCCTCTCTCTCTCTCCACTAAGGACCATGTGTCCCATTAGTTCCCGGGGGGGTTCCGGTAACCCCCCGGCACTCCGATTTTATCCGAAACACTTCCGGTGTCCGAATATAGCCGTCCAATATATCAATCTTTATGTCTCGACCATTTCAAAACTCCTCGTCATGTCCGTGATCTCATCCGGGACTCCGAACAACCTTCGATACATCAAAAAACATAAACTCATAGTACTGATCGTCATCGAACGTTAAGCGTGCGGACCCTACGAGTTCGAGAACTATGTAGACATGACTGAGACTCGTCTCCGGTCAATAACCAATAGCGGAACCTAGATGCTCATATTGGTTCCTACATATTCTACGAAGATCTTTATCGGTCAAACCGCACAACAACATACGTTGTTCCCTTTGTCATCGGTATGTTACTTGCCAGAGATTCAATAGTCGGTATCATCATACCTAGTTCAATCTCGTTACCGGCAAGTCTCTTTACTTGTTCCGTAATACATCATCTCGTGACTAACTCATTAGTCGTTTGCTTGCAAGGCTTATTACAATGTGTATTACCGAGAGGGCCTAGAGATACCACTCCGACACTCGGAGTGACAAATCATATTCTCGATCTATGCCAACACCACAAACACTTTCAAAAACATCTGTAGAGCATCTTTATAATCACCCAGTTACGTTGTGACATTTGATAGCACACAATGTGTTCCTCCGGTATTCGGGAGTTGCATAATCTCATAGTCAGAGGAACATGTATAAGTCATGAAGAAAGCAATAGCAGTAAAACTAAACGATCAAAGTGCTAAGCTAACGGATGGGTCTTGTCCATCACATCCTTCTCATAATGTTGTGATCTCGTTGATCAAATGACAACACATGTCTATGGTTAGGAAACATAACCATCTTTAATTAACGAGATAGTCTAGTAGAGGCATACTAGGGACACTCTGTTTTGTCTATGTATTCACACATGTATCAAGTTTCCGGTTAATACAATTCTAGCATGAATAAAATACATTTATCAAGTTTATACAAGGAAATATAAATAACAAGTTTATTATTGCCTTTAGGGCATATTTCCTTCAGTCTCCCACTTGCACTAGAGTCAATAATCTAGATTACACAGTAATGATTCTAACACCCATGGAGTCTTGGTGCTGATCATGTTTTGCTCGTGGAAGAGGCTTAGTCAACGGGTCTGCAACATTTAGATCCGTATGTATCTTGCAAATTTCTATGTCTCCCTCCTTGACTTGATCGCGGATGGAATTGAAGCGTCTCTTGATGTGCTTGGTTCTCTTGTGAAACCTGGATTCCTTCGCCAAGGCTATTGATCCAGTGTTGTCACAAAATATTTTCATTGGACCCGATGCACTAGGTATTACACCAAGATCGGATATGAACTCCTTCATCCAGACTCCTTCATTTGCTGCTTCCGAAGCAGCTATGTACTCCGCTTCACACGTAGATCCTGCAATGACGCTCTGCTTAGAACTGCACCAACTGACAGCTCCACCGTTCAACAAAAATACATACCCGGTTTGTGACTTAAAGTCATCCGGATCAGTGTCAAAGCTTGAATCGACGTAACTGTTTACGACGAGCTCTTTGTCACCTCCTTAAACGAGAAACATATACTTTGTCTTTTTCAAGTACTTCAGGATGTTCTTGACCGTTGTCGAGTGATCCACTCCTGGATTACTTTGGTACCTCCCTATTAAACTTATAACAAGGCACACATCAGGTCTGGTACATATCATTGCATACATGATAGATCCTATGGCTGAAGCATAGGGAATGACTTTCATTTTCTCTCTATCTTCTGCAGTGGTCGGGCATTGAGTCTTACTCAACTTCACACCTTGTAACACAGGCAAGCACCCTTTCTTTGATTGATCCATTTTCAACTTCTTCAAAACTTTATCAAGGTATGTGCTTTGTGAAAGTCCAATTTAGCATCTCGATCTATCTCTATAGATCTCGATGCCTAATATATAAGCAGCTTCACCGAGGTCTTTCATTGAAAAATTCTTATTCAAATATCCTTTTATGTCATCCAGAAATTCTATATCATTTCCAATCAACAATATGTCATCCACATATAATATCAGAAACGCTACAGAGCTCCCACTCACTTTCTTGTAAATACAGGCTTCTCCAAAAGTCTGTATAAAACTGTTAGAGATATGCCCTAGAGGCAATAATAAAAGCATTATTATTATATCTCCTTGTTCATGATAATTGTCTGTTATTCATGCTTGAATTGTATTGTACGGAAACAGCGATACATGTGTGAATACACAGATCATAATGAGTCCCTGGTAGGCCTCTAGTTACCAGCTCGTTGATCAACAGATGGTCACGGTTTCCTGACCATGGACATGAGATGTCGGTGATAACGGGATCACATCATTAGGAGAATGATGTGATGGACAAGACCCAAACTTGAGCATAACACGAGATCGTATAGTTCGTAATGCATAAGCTTTTCGGTGTCAAGTATTTATTCCTTAGACCATGAGGTTGTACAACTCCCGGATACCGTAGGAGTACTTTGGGTGTGCCAACCGTCACAACGTAACTGGGTGGCTATAAAGGTACGCATCGGGTATCTCCGAAAGTGTCTGTTGAGTTGGTACGAACCGAGACTGGGATGTTGTCACTCCGTATGACGGAGAGGTACCTCTGGGCCCACTCGGTAAGACATCATCATAATGAGCTCAATGTGACTAAGTAGTTAGTCACGGGATGATGGATTACGGATCGAGTAAAGAGACTTGCCATAACGAGATTGAACAAGGTATCGGGAATACCGACGATCGAATCTCGGGCAAGTACCGTACCGATGGACAAAGGGAATAACATACGGATTGAGTGAATCCTTGACACGGTGGTTCATCCGATGAAGATCATCGAGGAACACGTGAGAACCAACATGGGTATCCAGATCCCGCTGTTGGTTATTGACCGGAGAGTGGTCTCGGTCATGTCTACGTGTCTCCCGAACCCGTAGGGTGTTGGGGAACGTAGTATTTCAAAATTTTCCTACGATCACGCAAGATCTATCTACCAGATGCATAGCAACGAGAGGGGAGAGTGTGTCTACGTACCCTCGTAGACCGGGAGCGGAAGCGTCAAGTGACGCGGTTGATGTTGTCGAACTTCTTCGCGATCCAACCGATCAAGCACCGAACGTACGGCACCTCCGCGTTCAGCACACGTTCAGCTTGATGACGTCCCACGAGCTCTTGATCCAGTTGAGCTTCACGGGAGAGTTTCGTCAGCACGACGGCGTGGTGACGGATATGATGTGTTCACCGGCGCAGGGCTTCGCCTAAGCTCCGCGACAGTATGACCGAGGTGTGATTCTGTGGAGGGGGGCACCGCACACGGCTAAAACAATTCAACTTGTGTGTCTTTGGGTGCCCCCCTGCCCCCGTATATAAAGGAGCAAGGGAGGAGGGGCCGGCCAACTCTCCTGGTGCGGCTAGGGAAGGGATTCCTACTAGGAATAGGATTGCAATCCTATTCCTAGTAGGATTCACCGAAAGGAAGAAGGGGGAAAGGAATAGGAGAGGTGGCGCCCCCCCAATCCTAGTCCAACTAGGATTCCTAGGTGGGGGCGCCGGCCAGCCCTATGGGCTGCCTCTCTCTCACCCTTTAGGCCCACTATGGACCATCCCCTCTCGTAGGGGGTTCCGGTAACCCCCTCCGGCATTCCCGATAAATCCGAAACTTTTCCGGTATACTTCCGGTGTCCGAATATAGCCGTCCAATATATCAATCTTTATGTCTCGGACATTCCGAGACTCCTCGTCATGTCCGTGATCTCATCCGGGACTCCGAAATACCTTCGGTACATCAATACTCAAAAACTCATAATACCGATCGTCATCAAACGTTAAGCGTGCGGACCCTACGGGTTCGAGAACTATGTAGACATGACCGAGACTCATCTCTGGTCAATAACCAATAGCGGAACCTGGATGTTCATATTGGCTCCTACATATTCTACGAAGATCTATTATCGGTCAGAACCGCATAACAACATACGTTGTTCCTTTTGTCAAACGGTATGTTACTTGCCTGAGATTCGATCGTCGGTATCTCTATACCTAGTTCAATCTCGTTACCGGCAAGTCTCTTTACTCATTCCGTAACACATCATCTCGTGACTAACTCATTAGTCTTTTGCTTGCAAGGCTTATTGTGATGTGTGTTACCGAGAGGGCCCAGAGATACCTCTCCGACATTCGGAGTGACAAATCCTAATCTTGATCTATGCCAACACCACGAATACTTTCGGAGACACCTGTAGAGCATCTTTATGATCACCCAGTTACGTTGTGACGTTTGATAGCACACAAGGTGTTCATACGGTATTCGGGAGTTGCATAATCTCATAGTCATAGGAACATGTATAAGTCATGAAGAAAGCAATAGCAGTAAAACTAAACGATCATAGTGCTATGCTAACGGATGGGTCTTGTCCATCACATCATTCTCCTAATGATGTGATCCCGTTGATCAAATGACAACTCATGTCTATGGCTAGGAAACATAACCATCTTTGATCAATGAGCTAGTCTAGTAGAGGCATACTAGGGACATACTGTTTTGTCTATGTATTCACACATGTATTAAGTTTCCGGTTAATACAATTCTAGCATGAATAATAAACATTTATCATGATATAAGGAAATAAATAATAACTTTATTATTGCCTCTAGGGCATATTTCCTTCAGTCTCCCACTTGCACTAGAGTCAATAATCTAGCTCACATCGCCATGTGATTTAATACCGATAGTTCACATCGTTATGTGACCAACACCCAAAGGGTTTACTAGAGTCAATAATCTAGTTCACATCGCTATGTGATTAATACCCAAGAGTAATAAGGTGTGATCATGTTTTGCTTGTGAGAGAAGTTTAGTCAACGGGTCTGTCAAATACAGATCCCTATGTATTTCGCAAATTTCTATGTCTACAATGCTCTGCATGGAGCTACTCTAGCTAATTGCTCCCACTTTCAATACGCATCCAGATTGATACTTAGAGTCATCTGGATTTTGGTGTCAAAGTTTGCATCGGCGTAACCCTTTACGACGAACTCTTTATCACCTCCATAATCGAGAAACATTTCCTTAGTCATCCAATTACTAAGGATAATTTTGACCGCTATACAGTGATCTACTCCTGGATCACTATTGTACCTCCCTGTCAAACTCTTGGCAAGGTACACAACGTGTTTTGTACACAGCATGGCATACTTTATAGAACCTATGGCTGAGGCCTAGGGAATGACTTTCATTCTCTCTATATTTTTCTGCAGTGGTCGGGCATTGAGTCTTACTCAACTTCATACCTTGTAGTACAGGCAAGAACCTTTTCTTTGACTGATCCATTTTGAAATTCTTCAAAATCTTATCAAGGTATGTACTCATCGAAAGTCTTATCAAGCGTCTTGATCTGTCTATATAGATCTTGATGCTCAATGTGTAAGCAGCTTCACCGAGGTCTTTCATTGAAAAACTTTTATTCAAATATCCTTTTATGCTTTCCAGAAAATTCTACATCATTTCCGATCGACAATATGTCATACACTTATCAGAAAGTTTGTAGTGCTCCCACTCACTTTTTGTAAATACAGGCTTCTCCAAAAGTCTGTATAAAACCATATGCTTTGATCACCTCATCAAAGGTTATATTCCAACTCCGAGATGCTTGCACCAGTCTATAGATGGATCGCTGGAGCTTGCATACTTTGTTAGCACCTTTAGGATTGATAAAACCTTCGGGTTGCATCATATGCAATTTTTCTTTAATAAATTCATTAAAGAATGCAGTTTTGTTATCCATTTGCTAGATTTCATAAAATGTGGCAATTGCTAACATGATTCGGACAGACTTAAGCATCGCTACAGGTGAGAAAGTCTCATCGTAGTCAACTCCTTGAACTTGTCGAAAACCTTTTTGCAACAAGTCGAGCTTTGTAAACAGTAATATTACCGTCTGCGTCGGTCTTCCTCTTGAAGATCCATTTATTTTTGATGGCCTGCCGATCATCGGGCAAGTCAACCAAAGTCCATACTTTGTTCTCATACATGGATCCCATCTCAGATTTCATGGCTTCAAGCCATTTTGCGGAATCTGGGCTCATCATCGCTTCCTCATAGTTCGTAGGTTCATCATGGTCTAGTAACATGATTTCCAGAACTGGGTTGCCGTACCACTCTGGTGCGGAACGTACTCTGGTTGATCTACGACGTTCAGTAGAAACTTGATCCTGAAGTTTCATGATCATTATCATCAACTTCCTCACTAAGTGGTGTAGGAATCACTGGAACAATTTCCTGTGATGTACTACTTTCCAATATGGGAGAAGGTACAATTACCTCATCAAGTTCTACTTTCTTCCCACTCACTTCTTTCGAGAGAAACTCTTTTCAAGAAAGGATCCGTTCTTAGCAACGAATATTTTGCCTTCGGATCTGTGATAGAAGGTGTACCCAACAGTCTCTTTTGGGTATCCTATGAAGACACATTTTTCCGACTTGGGATCGAGCTTATCAGGTTGAAGTGTTTTCACATAAGCATCGCAACCCCAAATTTTAAGAAACGACAACTTTGGTTTCTTGCCAAACCATAGTTCATAAGGCGTCGTATCAACGGATTTAGATGGTGCCCTATTCAACGTGAATGCAGCTGTCTCTAAAGCATAACCCCAAAACGATAGTGGTAAATCGGTAAGAGACATCATAGATCGCACCATATCCAATAAAGTACGGTTACGACGTTCGGACACACCATTACGTTGTGGTGTTCCAGGTGGCGTGAGTTGTGAAACTATTCCACATTGTTTCAAATGAAGACCAAACTCGTAACTCAAATATTCTCCTCCACGATCAGATCGTAGGAACTTTATTTTCTTGTTACGATGATTCTCTACTTCACTCTGAAATTCTTTGAACTTTTCAAATGTTTCAGACTTGTGTTTCATTAAGTAGATATACTCATATCTGCTTAAATCATCAGTGAAGGTCAGAAAATAACGATACCCGCCGCGAGCTTCAACAATCACTGGTCCGCATACATCAGTATGTATGATTTCCAACAAATACGTTGCTCGCTCCATAGTTCCGGAGAACGGAGTTTTAGTCATCTTGCCCATGAGGCATGGTTCGCAAGCACCAAGTGATTCATAATCAAGTGATTCCAAAAGTCCATCATTATGGAGTTTCTTCATGCGTTTTACACCAATATGACCTAAACGGCAGTGCCACAAATAAGCTGCACTATCATTATTAACCTTGCATCTTTTGGCTTCAATATTATGAATATGTGTATCACACGATCGAGATCCAACAAACTATTTTCATTGGGTGTATGACCATAGAAGGTTTTATTCATGTAAACAGAACAACAATTATTCTTTAACTTACATGAATAACCATATTGCAATAAACATGATCAAATCATATTCATGCTCAACACAAACACCAAATAACAGTTATTTAGGTTCAACACTAATCCCGAAAGTATAGGGAGTGTGCGATGATGATCATATCAATCTTGGAACTGCTTCCAATATACATCGTCACTTCATCCTTTAACTAGTTTATGTTCATTATGCAACTCCCGTTTCGAGTTACTACTCTTTAGCAACTAAACCAGTATCAAATACCGAGGGGTTGCTACGAACACTAGTAAACTACACATCAATAATCTGTATATCAAATATACCTTTGTTCACTTTGCCATCCTTCTTATCCGCCAAGTATCTAGGGCAGTTCCACTTCCAGTGACCATTTCCTTTGCAGTAGAAGCACTTGTTTCAGGCTTGAGTTTAGCTTTGGGTTTCTTCACGGGAGTGACAACTTGCTTGTCTTTCTTCTTGAAGTTCCCTTTCTATCCCTTTGCCCTTTACTTGAAACAAGTGGTCTTGTTAACCATCAACACTTGATGCTCTTTCTTGATTTCTACCTTCGCCGATTTCAGCATCGCGAAGAGCTTGGGAATTACTTTCGTCATCCCTTGCATATTATAGTTCATCACGAAGTTCTACTAACTTGGTGATAGTGACTAGAGAACTTTGTCAATTACTATCATATCTGGAAGATTAACTCCCACTTGATTCAAGCAATTGCAGTACCCAGACAATCTGAGCACATGCTCACTGGTTGAGCTATTCTCCTCCATCTTGTAGGCAAAGTACTGTCAGAGGTCTCATACCTCTCGACACGGGCATGAGTATGAAATACTAATTTCAACTCTTTGAACATCTTATATGCTCCGTGGCGTTCAAAACGTTTTTGAAGTCCCGGTTCTAAGCCGTAAAGTATGGTGCACTTAAACTATCAAGTAGTCATCATATCGAGCTTTTGTCAAAAACGTTCATAACGTCTACATCTGCTCCTGCAATAGGTCTGTCACCTAGCGGTGCATCAAGGACATAATTCTTCTGTGCAGTAATGAGGATAATCCTCAGATCACGGAACAATTCCGCATCATTGCTACTAACATCTTTCAACTTGGTTTTCTCTAGGAACATATGAAAAATAAACGGGGAGCAACATCGCGAGCTATTGATCTACAACATAGATATGCTAATACTACCAGGACTAAGTTCATGATAAATTAAAGTTCAATTAATCATATTAATTTAAAGAACTCCCACTTAGATAGACATCCCTCTGGTCATCTAAATGATCACGTGATCCAAATCAACTAAACCATGTCCGATCATCACGTGAGATGGAGTAGTTTCAATGGTGAACATCTTATGTTGATCATATCTACTATATGATTCACGCTCGACCTTTCGGTCTCCAGTGTTCCGAGGCCATATCTGTATATGCTAGGCTCGTCAAGTTTAACCCGAGTATTCTGCGTGTGCAAAACTGGCTTACACCCGTTGTATTTGAACGTAGAGCTTATCACACCCGATCATCACGTGGTGTCTCGGCACGACGAACTTTCGCAACGGTGCATACTCAGGGAGAACACTTATACCTTGAAATTTAGTAAGGGATCATCTTATAATGCTACCGTCGTTCTAAGCAAAATAAGAAGCATAATAAGATAAACATCACATGCAATCAAAATATGTGACATGATATGGCCATCATCATCTTGTGCTTTTGATCTCCATCTTCAAAGCACCGCCATGATCACCTTCGTCACCGGCTTGACACCTTGATCTTTATCGTAGCATCATTGTCGTCTTGCCAACTATTGCTTCTACGACTATCGCTACCGCTTAGTGATAAAGTAAAGCAATTACATGGCGATTGCATTTCATACAATAAAGCGACAACCATATTGTAGGATTGAAAGTATGTCTAGAGGGGGAGTGATTAGACTACTTGACAATATAAAAAATCTGCCTTTTGATCATGCAATGTTTTTGGCAGTTTCACAATTAAGATCAATTCAAGTAACACCCTACACATGCAATTCTAGAGTATAAGCAGCGGAAAGTAAATTGCACATGTAGTAAAGAGAGGTGGAGAAGATCAAACGCAGTTTGGAGACACGAAGATTTTTGTCGTGGTTCCGATAGGTGGTGCTATCGTACATCCACGTTGATGGAGACTTCAACCCACGGAGGGTAACGGCTGCGCGAGTCCACGGAGGGCTCCACCCACGAAGGGTCCACGAAGAAGCAACCTTGTCTATTCCATCATGGCCTACGCCCACGGAGGACTAGCCTTACTCGGGGTAGATCTTCACGAAGTAGGCGATCTCCTTGCCCTTACAAACTTCTTGGTTCAACTCCACATCTCAAAGACGGAGGCTCCCAAGCGACACCTAACCAATCTAGAAGGCACCACCCTCCAAAAGGTAATAGATGTTGTTGATGATGATGAACTCCTTGCTCTTGTGCTTCAAATGATAATCTCCCCAACACTCAACTCTCCTCACTGATATGGCTGTGGTGGAAGAAAGGAATTGAGTGGAAAGCAACTTGGGAAGACTAGAAATCAAGTTTCATATGGTAGGAATGGAATGACTTGATCTCAACACAAGGGTAGGTGGTTCTCTTCTCAGAAAGTGTATGGTAGGAATGGTAGACTTTCTGATGGCTCTCTCCACGAATGAAGAGGGGGTGGAGGGGTATATATAGCCTCCACACAAAATCCAACCGTTACACACATATTTGAGCAATCTCGGTGAGACCGAAGTGAAAACTCGGTCAGACCGAAAGTTCAAATATAGTGAACGTTGGGGTTTTCGGTGGGACCGAAAATACCATCTCGGTGAGACCGAAAGTGTAACTGATATGAACGTTGGAGTTTTCGGTGGGACCGAGAAAGAAAACTCGGTTAGACCGATTTGAGAAAAGACAGGAACATGCCAGAATCGGTGGGACCGAAAATGAATTATCGGTGAGACCGATTTGAGCCAAGACAGAAGCTTGTCAATCTCGGTAAGACCGATAATGCATACTCGGTTATTCCGATATGATGTGAAATGGTTACAGAAACTTGGCAGTTCAGTTTCGGTGAGACCGATCTCAAACTCGGTATGACCGATTTTTCTAGGGTTTGGAATATGGCAGAAGTGGTTCATCTCGGTGGGACTGAGTTGGAAGAATCGGTTTGTCCGAGATTACTTATGGGTGTGTATAGAAGTGAAAGGTGCTGATAGTTGAAGGAGATATATCACTAAGCACTTGAGCAACCAGATCATCAACACAACCTCATCCCCTTTTAATAGTATTGGCTTTTCCTATGGACTCAATGTGATCTTTGATCACTAAACCAAAAATAGAGTCTTGAGCTTTTGCCAATGCTTGCCTTAGCATTTGAGGGGTCCACTTCTTCAGTCATCTTGCCATACCAATGTGATTGGATTTCCTGAAACATACTTGATAAAAGCATTAGTCCAACCACAAAGTATGTTGTCATTAATTACCAAAACCACCCAGGGAGCAAATGTGCTTTCACTATCTTATCTGGAAGATTAACTCCCACTTGATTCAAGCAATTGCAGTACCCAGACAATCTGAGCACATGCTCACTGGTTGAGCTATTCTCCTCCATCTTGTAGGCAAAGTACTGTCAGAGGTCTCATACCTCTTGACACGGGCATGAGTATGAAATACTAATTTCAACTCTTGGAACATCTTATATGCTCCGTGGCGTTCAAAACGTTTTTGAAGTCCCGGTTCTAAGCCGTAAAGCATGGTGCACTTAAACTATCAAGTAGTCATCATATCGAGCTTTTGTCAAAACGTTCATAACGTCTACATCTGCTCCTGCAATAGGTCTGTCACCTAGCGGTGCATCAAGGACATAATTCTTCTGTGCAGCAATGAGGATAATCCTCAGATCACGGAACAATTCCGCATCATTGCTACTAACATCTTTCAACTTGGTTTTCTCTAGGAACATATGAAAAATAAACGGGGAGCAACATCGCGAGCTATTGATCTACAACATAGATATGCTAATACTACCAGGACTAAGTTCATGATAATTTAAAGTTCAATTTAATCATATTAATTTAAAGAACTCCCACTTAGATAGACATCCCTCTGGTCATCTAAATGATCACGTGATCCAAATCAACTAAACCATGTCCGATCATCACGTGAGATGGAGTAGTTTCAATGGTGAACATCTTATGTTGATCATATCTACTATATGATTCACGCTCGACCTTTCGGTCTCCAGTGTTCCGAGGCCATATCTGTATATGCTAGGCTCGTCAAGTTTAACCCGAGTATTCTGCGTGTGCAAAACTGGCTTACACCCGTTGTATTTGAACGTAGAGCTTATCACACCCGATCATCACGTGGTGTCTCGGCACGACGAACTTTCGCAACGGTGCATACTTAGGGAGAACACTTATACCTTGAAATTTAGTAAGGGATCATCTTATAATGCTACCGTCGTTCTAAGCAAAATAAGAAGCATAATAAGATAAACATCACATGCAATCAAAATATGTGACATGATATGGCCATCATCATCTTGTGCTTTTGATCTCCATCTCCAAAGCACCGTCATGATCACCTCCGTCACCGGCTTGACACCTTGATCTTCATCGTAGTATCGTTGTCGTCTCGCCAACTATTGCTTCCACGACTATCGCTACCGTTTAGTGATAAAGTAAAGCAATTACATGACGATTGCATTTCATACAATAAAGCGACAACCATATGGCTCCTGCCAGTTGCCGATAACTTTACAAAACATGATCATCTCATACAAAACCGTATAACTCATCATGTCTTGACCATATCACATCACAACATGCCCTGCAAAAACAAGTTAGACGCCCTCTACTTTGTTTGTTGCAAGTTTTACGTGGCTGCTACGGGCTTAGCAAGAACCGTTCTTACCTACGCATACAAAACCACAACGATGTTTCGTCAAGTATGTGCTGTTTTAACCTTCACAAGGACCGGGCGTAGCCACACTTGATTCAGCTAAAGTGAGAGAGACAGACACCCGCCAGTCACCTTTAAGCAACGAATGCTCGTAACGGTGAAACCAGTCTCGCGTAAGCGTACGCGTAATGTCGGTCCGGGCCGCTTCATCTCACAATACCGCCGAAGCAAAGTATGACATGCTGGTAAGCAGTATGACTAGTATCGCCCACAATCTCATTGTGTTCTACTCGTGCATATCATCTACGCATAGACCTGGCTCATGATGCCACTGTTGGGGAACGTAGTATTTCAAAATTTTCCTACGATCACGCAAGATCTATCTACCAGATGCATAGCAACGAGAGGGGAGAGTGTGTCTACGTACCCTCGTAGACCGGGAGCGGAAGCGTCAAGTGACGCGGTTGATGTTGTCGAACTTCTTCGCGATCCAACCGATCAAGCACCGAACGTACGGCACCTCCGCGTTCAGCACACGTTCAGCTTAATGACGTCCCACGAGCTCTTGATCTAGTTGAGCTTCACGGGAGAGTTTCGTCAGCACGACGGTGTGGTGACGGATATGATGTGTTCACCGGCGCAGGGCTTCGCCTAAGCTCCGCGACGGTATGACCGAGGTGTGATTCTGTGGAGGGGGGCACCGCACACGGCTAAAACAATTCAACTTGTGTGTCTTTGGGTGCCCCCTGCCCCCGTATATAAAGGAGCAAGGGAGGAGGGGCCGGCCAACTCTCCTGGTACGGCTAGGGAAGGGATTCCTACTAGGAATAGGATTGCAATCCTATTCCTAGTAGGATTCACCGAAAGGAAGAAGGGGGAAAGGAATAGGAGAGGTGGCGCCCCCCCCAATCCTAGTCCAACTAGGATTCCTAGGTGGGGGCGCCGGCCAGCCCTATGGGCTGCCTCTCTCTCACCCTTTAGGCCCACTATGGACCATCCCCTCTCGTAGGGGGTTCCGGTAACCCCCTCCGGCATTCCCGATAAATCCGAAACTTTTCCGGTATACTTCCGGTGTCCGAATATAGCCGTCCAATATATCAATCTTTATGTCTCGAACATTCCGAGACTCCTCGTCATGTCCGTGATCTCATCCGGGACTCCGAACTACCTTCGGTACATCAATACTCAAAAACTCATAATACCGATCGTCATCAAACGTTAAGCGTGCGGACCCTACGGGTTCGAGAACTATGTAGACATGACCGAGACTCATCTCTGGTCAATAACCAATAGCGGAACCTGGATGTTCATATTGGCTCCTACATATTCTACGAAGATCTTTTATCGGTCAGAACCGCATAACAACATACGTTGTTCCTTTTGTCAAATGGTATGTTACTTGCCCGAGATTCGATCGTCGGTATCTTTATACCTAGTTCAATCTCGTTACCGGCAAGTCTCTTTACTCGTTCCGTAACACATCATCTCGTGACTAACTCATTAGTCCTTTTGCTTGCAAGGCTTATTATGATGTGTGTTACCGAGAGGGCCCAGAGATACCTCTCCGACACTCGGAGTGACAAATCCTAATCTTGATCTATGCCAACACCACGAATACTTTCGGAGACACCTGTAGAGCATCTTTATGATCACCCAGTTACGTTGTGACGTTTGATAGCACACAAGGTGTTCCTACGGTATCCGGGAGTTGCATAATCTCATAGTCATAGGAACATGTATAAGTCATGAAGAAAGCAATAGCAGTTAAACTAAACGATCATAGTGCTATGCTAACGGATGGGTCTTGTCCATCACATCATTCTCCTAATGATGTGATCCCGTTGATCAAATGACAACTCATGTCTATGGCTAGGAAACATAACCATCTTTGATCAATGAGCTAGTCTAGTAGAGGCATACTAGGGACATACTGTTTTGTCTATGTATTCACACATGTATTAAGTTTCCGGTTAATACAATTCTAGCATGAATAATAAACATTTATCATGATATAAGGAAATAAATAATAACTTTATTATTGCCTCTAGGGCATATTTCCTTCATAGGGTCTACACACTTAAGGTTCGGTAACACTAGGGTCGTAGAGATAAATGCACGTGGAAACCCGAAAGTTGTTCGGAGTCCCGGATGAGATCCCGGACGTCGCGAGGAGTTCCGGAATGGTCCGGAGGTAAAGATTGATATATAGGAAGTCCAGTTTCGGCCAACGGGTGATCTCCGGGGGTCACCGGGAGCGTCCCGGGACCACCAGAGGGGCCCCGGGGGTCCACCGGGTGGGGCCACCCATCCCGGTGGGGCCCCTAGTGTAGGATCGAAAGTAGGTCTAGAGGGGGGGTGATTAGACTACTTGACAATATAAAAAATCTGCCTTTGGATCATGCAATGTTTTTGGCAGTTTCACAAACAAGATCAGTTCAAGTAACACCCTACACATGCAATTCTAGAGTTTATGCAGCGGAAAGTAAATTGCACATGTAAAAGAGAGGTGGAGAAGATCAAACGCAGTTTGGTGACACGGAGATTTTTGTCGTGGTTCCGATAGGTGGTGCTATCGTACATCCACGTTGATGGAGACTTCAACCCACGGAGGGTAACGGCTGCGCGAGTCCACGGAGGGCTCCACCCACGAAGGGTCCACGAAGAAGCAACCTTGTCTATTCCATCACGGCCTACGCCCACGGAGGACTAGCCTTACTCGGGGTAGATCTTCACGAAGTAGGCGATCTCCTTGCCCTTACAAACTTCTTGGTTCAACTCCACATCACGACGGAGGCTCCCAAGCGACACCTAACCAATCTAGGAGGCACCACCCCCAAAAGGTAATAGACGGTGTTGATGATGATGAACTCCTTGCTCTTGTGCTTCAAGTGATAAACTCCCCAACACTCAACTCTCCTCACTGATATGGCTGTGGTGGAAGAAAGATTTGAGTGGAAAGCAACTTGGGAAGGCTAGAGATCAAGTTTCATATGGTAGGAATGGAATGGCTTGATCTCAACACAAGGGTAGGTGGTTCACTTCTCAGAAAGTGTATGGTAGAAGTGGTGGTACTTTCTGATGGCTCTCCTCACGAATGAGGAGGGGGTGGAGGGGTATATATAGCCTCCACACAAAATCCAACCGTTACACACACATTTGACCAATCTCGGTCAGACCGAAATGAAAACTCGGTTAGACCGAAAGTTCAAATATAGTGAACGTTGGGATTTTCGGTGGGACCGAAAATACCATCTCGGTGAGACCGAAGTGAGTCAAAGGTTAGGGTTTGCCATCTCGGTGAGACCGAAAATATAAACTCGGATATTCCGAATTGATGTCAACTGATCACAGAAGGTTGGCAGCCCTTTTTCGGTGAGACCGAAACTCAGAATCGGTGTGACCGAGAATTTAGGGTGTGTGTTAAGTAGTGAATAGTGCTGATAGTTGAGGGAGTTAGATCACCAAGCACTTGAGCAACGAGAACATTAACACAACCTCATCCCCTTTTAATAGTATTGGCTTTCCTATGGACTCAATGTGATCTTTGATCACTAAACCAAAAATGGAGTCTTGAGCTTTTGCCAATGCTTGTCTTAGCATTTTGAGGGGTCCACTTCTTCAGACATTTCCATACCCACATCATCGAACTTTTCTGAAATGATTCTCAAGAGAATATTAGTTCAATGATATATATGTTGTTATTAATTACCAAAACCACCCGGGGATTAGTTGCACTTTCAATCTCCCCCTTTTTGGTAATTGATGACAACATATAGATCAAAGCTTCGACAAAAGATATAATCAAAGAATAATATCGTCGCTTTGAGAAGTATGTGATAAACAAGAGCTCCCCCTAAATTTGTGCATTATTTAAATTTGCGTTTGAATGCAAATGCACAATCGATTAGGATTATGGGTCACTCTTCCATGTCACATACATCTTGGTGGAGCGCACAAAATGATAAGAATGAATAACATGCACTCAATCACCAAGACAAGAGTAAATAGCCATACAATAAGAAATAGCATATGATAAACAATAAGCACACATTAAAGCATAGTATGACTAAGCACTCATTAAGGTAGCATCAAACGTAGTAGCAAGCACACTTAAAGTATCTGGAACCAAAAGAAACCAATGTATCTCAAGGAAAACGGCAAAAGAACGAAAAGACGAAAGAGCACTCTCTCTCTCGAAGCCCTATGATCTATAACAATTTCTCCCCCTTTGGCAACAAGTTACCAAAAAGTTCGAAAAGGTATAGAGCTAAACGTCACTGCGGGCTCGGCTGGCTGCTCCCGTCTGGGTCGATGTCGGTGTAGAGATAGCTGCGTCGGCGAAGACTTCTGCCGATGTCTGCGCTGGAGGAGTGAATGCTGGAGCTGGAGCTGTGGCTGGAGCTGAAGTAACTGGGATAGCTGCAGACCTGGATCCTCTGGGAACCGGAGCAGTCTGGCGATGAGAGTCCTGGACTATATCATCCTGCATAAGCTCTGCTCTCTCCTGCCTAGTCTCCTCCATGTCTGCCTCAAGTTTGTTGACAGACACCTGAATCTCAGTCAGCTTCACGTCTAGAGCGTGGATCTTGTCCTCGACGATCCTCTCAAGGCTCTCCTGAGATTGCTCAATGCTGGCCAGGCGTTGTTCAATTCTCCGGGTTGCTTCAAGAATCTGATCTCCGAAGCTCTTTGGCTTAGCTGCTGCTGCTGCTGCCTCTCTGTCAGCTTTGGCTTTCTTTGCAGCTTCGATCTTGGCTTGCCCTTCAACTGAGGTGGGATCCTCTTCATCCATCACAACTACGTTGTCCTCATGCTCTGGCTGCAGTGGTAAGTGCTTCCTATCCAACATGAATTTGCCCGTGCCAAACTTGGCGTTGATAAGCATCTGTATCTGCGGTGCAAACCCACACGACCTCTTCTGGTCAGCTGCAGTCCTCTTGATGGTCTCTACCATCAAGTCCATCACCTTAAAAGGTGCCTTCTCATCGAGAATGTGCAGCATGTTGATAGAATAGCCTCGTATCATCCGGTGGTCACCTGACTTAGGCATCAAAGTATGCCTCAGGATAGTGTTAGTGGTGGTCAGACCTGCCTGGAGATAATACACTGAGCCGAGTTTTCATCCCTCCAAATCAGCAGCTGGGATCTCCTTGTACATATTCTTCATGGAATCATGACTCTTCTTAGGAATCCCATAGACATCAATGTCGTCCTCTCTCTGCACTGGAGCGTTCAGAAGTTCTGCCCATTCTGCAACAGTTGAAGAAAACCGTTGACCTTCAGTCATCCAGGTGATCTTGCCATCGGGGTAGAAATGGGCTGTGGCATAGAACTGCATGATCATCTCGTCGTTCCATGCTGTCAGTTCTTGACCCACGAAATCAGCAACTCCACATGCAGTAAAGCTCTCATGCACATGGGGAAAGAAGTCCCGATGCTCTCTGCTGTCAATATACTTCCAGTCGACATACCTGGTGTCAGCAACAATGGGCTTCTTATCCATTAGCACGGTCTCATAGAAGTCCTGCTGCTCTCTGGTGTGGAATCTGGGGTCCACAGCAGTCCTTCTTCTTACGGCATATGGATCAGACTGTCTCCATAGCCTGAGACCTTTGTCCTTTCTTGCCTTCATGTCCTCAGCTTGAGGATGAGCATCATTGTGGAGTGGCAACTTGGGACGGAGCTTGAGCAACACATGCTCTTCATCTGACTCAGAAGGTGGCATCTCACCTTTGTTCTTCTCAGAAGCTGGAATGCTTCTGGTTGTCCTTTTGGGCTTGGCTGGAGCTGCCTTAGCTTGAGCAGGCTTCTTGGGCTTGGAGGAGGTTTGAGCCCGAATAGCATCACCCATGAACTTAGCTTTCTGAGGAGGAGGCTGGGGTGCATCTTCTTCTTCTTCTTCTTCAGCAGCATCAACTTGAGGTTCAGCATAAACAACTCTCTTCCTTTTGGAAGTCTTCTTCACCTTGCTTGGAGCTGGCTCTTCCAAGTTGAGCTTCTTGGCAACTGCAGACTGCTTCACTTTGCTCGTGCCTTTCTTTGGCTGCTGCCCTTGGAGCTCTTTGGCAACCACTTGCCTCTTTGGCTTGGAGGTAACTTCCTCAGCAACAAAATCGGAATCCTCAGAATCAGACGTTCTCTTCTTCCTGGTTCTCGTGGCAGCAGGAGGCAGACCACTAGGGGTACTCCTCTCACCATCATCACTAGAGCTGCTAGCCTCAGGACTTGTACCTGCCTCTGGAATCTCAGCAAACGGTGATTCGGACCTGTTCTGGCTGTCACTGACATCTGACATGGCTGAAAGACCTGTGAATAGATAAGGTGTAGGCAGAGTAGAAGAGTTATCACAACTGCAGAAGTTTTTGCAAAAAAAATGAGTTCAAAAACTTAGTTTTGAGTTTTCACAGAATGTATTTCGGTCAAACCGATTTCAAGTTTCGGTGTAACCGAAGTGTTCAACAGAACCTACACACCACTTTCGGTCAGACCGAAATGGGTTTCGGTCCTACCGAAAACTTAGGGTTTCACAGAAACTTTAATTCGGACATTCCGATTTTCACAACTCGGTCAGACCGAACTATGTAGTGCAATGGTCAGAGACCAAATCGGTTAGTCCGAGTTTCAGGAATCGGCTTCACCGAGATGCATTCCGTGGAAACCTAAACCTAAGAATTTTCCTCGAAACTAAACGATCTGAACAATGTATTGGGATCATATCAAACGTGGATTGAATCAGGGCAGTCCTATCATGCAAGAATCAGAAGTGGAGCATGAAAGGGATCGGGACACACCCTAACTTGGTGGTGTCCCTCTACGGCGGCAACGGCGGAGAAGATTACCGTTGATGGCGGCGGAGACCTGCGGCGAGGGCGCACAGGCGACGAAGGCGACGATCCTTAGATCAGGGCGACGGCAGCAGGGGTCTTGGAGGGCGAACGGTTTGAAAGGAATAGATCGCGCGCAGCCCTCAGTATATATAACCCCGTGCTGTCGGTGGGACCGAGTTGAAAAACTCGGTGTCACCGAGATGTATTTCTGCTGTGCAGTTACACATATCGGTCAGACCGAGATTTTGAACTCGGTTTCACCGAGATGAAACCTAGATCAATCTAAGTGTTTCGGTTGGACCGAGATTGGGAAGCCGGTCAGACCGAAATAGACTTAGAAGGTTTTGGAAGTCAGCCTTAGACGAATCGGTGGTTCCGAGTGCTCCTCACTCGGACTGTCCGAAAAAGACTTGTTCAAAGTTGTGATATAAGCATGAATAGAATTTTGAGACAAGATAGCATAGATAGCTAGGGAAAGTGCTTAGGCATTCTTGTCCATCCATTTGGCCAGAAAAAGAAACCAAAACAATCAAAACAACAAATGGATGTCCTTGAATGGATAAAATCATGCATCCAACATGCTCACACTATAAGATAGCAAATGAAATATGTGTCAAACATGCACAACCAAAACTCTAGCTACTAGCACACAAATTGTCGATGACTAGGTCATCTATATATGAGTATATTGACTTAGGAGTCAAATGAGAACATTTGATCATAGGTCATACTCATCGTTTAAGCACAAGTGGGATTACCACTTTTACATAAAGCATTTATGTGTTCACATCATTTGGAGATGCTTTAGCTCATTTTTAGAGCAAAGCTCCCCCTAGATGTGAGAACCCCTTTTAAAGGGTCAAACTAACCTTGGGTTGTCGTAGAAGACTTCATGTAGATGTTGAAGATGTGGATGCTCAATGTTGATGTAAACCATCAAGAGTTGGGAGCAATCCTTTGGATTAGGGCACTTTCAATACCTACATGGGTTAGTCCCACAAGGAACAAACAAGAATATCCATAGACATAGAGTGAAGTACACAAAAGATGATGTCCATGAAAGCAATGATTACCTTGTCCCTTGACTTACCAACAAGAGGGTTTGTGACTCCATGAACAAGTGCATGATGTGGAAGTTGATTGCACAAGTTCTTGCCAAAATGAATATGAGTGAAGTTTGTTGGCGGAGTCACCCTCAAGAACCTACTAGTTCTTCTTCTTTGGGATCCACATCATCTTGATGGGAATCCTTGGTGTTGTAGTTGAGCTTGACGAAGTAGAACTTGATGTGTCCTTGGGAACCCACTTGACCATAGCTTGAGGTGCTTCAATGAATGCATCAATCTCCTCTTGAAGCTTGTCCTTGGCCTTTAGCTTGTGGTCTTGTGGTGGAAGGTCATCTTCTTCCCACTCAACACCTTTGGCGTTGAACTTTCGCTCAAAACCAATCCCTTGATTCTTCCGGTGTCTTCCTTGTTTGCGAACAATCTCCTCAAAGTTCTTGCTTCCGGCAAGACTCTTGTAGACACCTTTCTCTATGATTTCCTTCAATAAGCTATTTTCTTGCTCAAGTGTAACTTGGCTTAAACATTGTTAGTGGAATCAAGAGAACTACTAGAAGCAACAATATTGGATTTAACATTGTTATTGTTACTACTAGAGGAAGAATTTTTCTTATGCTTGTCATGCTTAGTCTTAATAGGTGGCAAGAAATTAGACAAGAGAAGTCGTTTGGCAAGATATGAAGAACTCTTCTTTCGAAGATCATCATTGATCGCTTTTAGAAACTCATGTTCTTGCTCTAGAGTGAGCTTCTCGAAGCGTAGCTTCTCATGAGATCTTAGGAGCTCTCTATGATCTTCTTGAGTTGTTTCATGAGCTAACTTAAGAGTGTTTAGTTCTTTAGTTAGACGCTCAATCTCCTTCATAGCATTGTCATTCGACTCTTCTCGACTATAAAGACTACTAGCATTTTCATCATTACTAAGCTCACTAGATTTATCATGCAAGAGCTCATCTTCACCAAGCAAGTCATCCTCATCACTATCAAAGTCAATGAATTCAGGGTGTGTTACCTTGGGGCCTTTAGCCATGAAGCATCTTCCAATTCCCTCATTTGGTGAATCAAATAAGTCGTAGGAGTTGGAGTTGGAGGATACTAGTGCAAGTCCGGCAACACCTTCATCTTGACTATAGTCGGAGTCCGAGTGATAGCTTCCATCGGATTGATTGTCAGAGTCGGAGCCGGAGACCCATTCACCAACATGAGCTTGATGTCTTCTTCTTGTGTAGCTCCTTGATGACTTGTCTTTCCTCTCCGAATCCTTGCTTCTCCGAGAGGGTCTTCGTTCATAACGATCATCTCTGCTCCTTCTCTCTCTCCGAGGTGACTCATCTCTTGATCTTCTTCTTGGAGATTCTTCTCTTCTCTTGTGGGGAGCCGTACACTCATTTGAGAAGTGTCCGGGTCTTCCACAATTGTAGCAGTTTCGATCACGACTAGAAGATCTCTTTTCATCATATGATCTAGACTTTGAGCTTCTTTCTTTGCCTCTATTCTTGTAGAACTTGTTGAAGTTCTTGACCATTAGGCTTATCTCTTCATTGGAAATTAGCTTGTCACTTGAGGTAGTAGGAGCATCACTTGTAGCTTTGTAAGCACCACTTGACTTGTTGTGAAGCTCTTCCTTATCCTTAAGTGTCATCTCATGAGCAACAATTCTTCCAATGACTTCAGTTGGCTTGAGAGTCTTGTAGTTTGGCATCATTTGGATCAAAGTGCACACGGTGTCATACTTTCCATCCAAAGCTCTGAGAATCTTCTTAATGATGAATCGGTCGGTCATTTCTCCGCTTCCTAAGCCAGCAATCTCATTTGTGATGAGAGCAAGCCTAGAGTACATTTCAGCGACTCCTTCACCATCCTTCATCTTGAACTTGTCAAGTTGACCTTGAAGAATATCTAGCTTTGATTCCTTCACAGATTCAGTACCTTCGTGCATTTCAACCAAAGTATCCCAAATCTCTTTAGCATTCTCAAGACGGCTGATTTTGTTGAACTCTTCGGGACACAAAGCATTGAAGAGAATGTCACAAGCTTGAGCATTGTTTTGCAACATCCGCAACTCTTCGGGTGTAGCTTCGCGATCCGGAACTTTTCCTTCTTCAAAGAAATCACCTTGCATGCCAACACAAATAATGCCCCATGCGGCTGGGTTATGACCAAGAATATGCATTTTCATTTTATGCTTCCAACTAGCAAAATTTGTACCATCAAAGTAAGGACCTCTACGATAATTACCCTCACTAGACGCCATACTCTCCTAGGTTGTGAAACCAAGCTTATGGAGTCCAATGCAATGGAAACCAAGGCAATGGAGACCAGGGCTCTGATACCACTTGTAGGATCGAAAGTAGGTCTAGAGGGGGGGTGATTAGACTACTTGACAATATAAAAAATCTGCCTTTGGATCATGCAATGTTTTTGGCAGTTTCACAAACAAGATCAGTTCAAGTAACACCCTACACATGCAATTCTAGAGTTTATGCAGCGGAAAGTAAATTGCACATGTAAAAGAGAGGTGGAGAAGATCAAACGCAGTTTGGTGACACGGAGATTTTTGTCGTGGTTCCGATAGGTGGTGCTATCGTACATCCACGTTGATGGAGACTTCAACCCACGGAGGGTAACGGCTGCGCGAGTCCACGGAGGGCTCCACCCACGAAGGGTCCACGAAGAAGCAACCTTGTCTATTCCATCACGGCCTACGCCCACGGAGGACTAGCCTTACTCGGGGTAGATCTTCACGAAGTAGGCGATCTCCTTGCCCTTACAAACTTCTTGGTTCAACTCCACATCACGACGGAGGCTCCCAAGCGACACCTAACCAATCTAGGAGGCACCACCCCCCAAAAGGTAATAGACGGTGTTGATGGTGATGAACTCCTTGCTCTTGTGCTTCAAGTGATAAACTCCCCAACACTCAACTCTCCTCACTGATATGGCTGTGGTGGAAGAAAGATTTGAGTGGAAAGCAACTTGGGAAGGCTAGAGATCAAGTTTCATATGGTAGGAATGGAATGGCTTGATCTCAACACAAGGGTAGGTGGTTCACTTCTCAGAAAGTGTGTAGTAGAAGTGGTGGTACTTTCTGATGGCTCTCCTCACGAATGAGGAGGGGGTGGAGGGGTATATATAGCCTCCACACAAAATCCAACCGTTACACACATATTTGACCAATCTCGGTCAGACCGAAGTGAAAACTCGGTTAGACCGAAAGTTCAAATATAGTGAACGTTGGGATTTTCGGTGGGACCGAAAATACCATCTCGGTGAGACCGAAGTGAGTCAAAGGTTAGGGTTTGCCATTTCGGTGAGACCGAAAATATAAACTCGGATATTCCGAATTGATGTCAACTGATCACAGAAGGTTGGCAGCCCTTTTTCGGTGAGACCGAAACTCAGAATCGGTGTGACCGAGAATCTAGGGTTTGAAGAAACAACTGAAGTGGTTCATCTCGGTGGGACTGAGTTGGAGAAATCGGTGTGACCGAGATTACTTATGGGTGTGTGTTAAGTAGTGAATAGTGCTGATAGTTGAGGGAGTTAGATCACCAAGCACTTGAGCAACAAGAACATTAACACAACCTCATCCCCTTTTAATAGTATTGGCTTTCCTATGGACTCAATGTGATCTTTGATCACTAAACCAAAAATGGAGTCTTGAGCTTTTGCCAATGCTTGTCTTAGCATTTTGAGGGGTCCACTTCTTCAGACATTTCCATACCCACATCATCGAACTTTTCTGAAATGATTCTCAAGAGAATATTAGTTCAATGATATATATGTTGTTATTAATTACCAAAACCACCCGGGGATTAGTTGCACTTTCACCTAGGCCGCGAGGGGATGTGTCCAGCCCTCTGGGCTGGCGCACCACTAAGGGGGCCCCACCTCCCCTGCGCCTAGGGTTCAAACCCTAAAGGGGAGGGGGGGCTCCACTTGCCTTGGGGGGCAAGGAACCCCCCTTGGCTGCCGCCCCCTTGCAGATTGGATCTGCAGGGGGTCCAGGCGCCCCCTGGCCCCTATATATATGTGGG
>LR738715.1:757810659-757828824 GCA_902687465.1 Secale cereale | reverse complement strand
GGGGGGGGGGGGGGGGGGGGGAGATCGCAGCCGCACCCAAGCCCTGGCGCCTCTCCCCCTCCCGTCACACCTCCCAACTCCCACGCAGGGCGCCCGGCGAAGCCCTGCTGCGATCTCCACTGCATCCGTCATCACGCCGTCGTGCTGCCGGATCTCTGACGACTTCTCCTCCCCCCTTGCTGGATCAACAAGGAGGTGACGTTGCTGCACCGTACGTGTGTTGAACGCGGAGGTGCCGTCCGTTCGGCGCTAAATCATCGGTGACGAAGAACGTGAAGAGTACGACTACTTCATCCCCACTTCGTTGAAAGCTTCCGCACGCGATCTACATAACGGTATGTAGATGCACTCTTACTTGCTCGTTGCTAGATGTCTCCATAGTTGGATCTTGGTGAAGACGTAGAAAATTTTTGAATTATGCTGCGTTCCCCAACAAAAACCATATGTTTTGATCACCTCATCAAAGCGTATATTCCAACTCCGAGATGCTTGCACCAGTCCATAGATGGATCGCTGGAGCTTGCACACTTTGTTAGCACCTTTAGGATCAACAAAAACTTCTGGTTGCATCATATACAACTCTTCTTTGAGATATCCATTAAGGAATGCAGTTTTGACATCCATTTGCCAGATTTCATAATCATAAAATGCGGCAATTGCTAACATGATTCGGACAGACTTAAGCATCGCTACGGGAGAGAAAGTCTCATCGTAGTCAACTCCTTGAACTTGCCGAAAACCTTCGCAACAAGTCGAGCTTTGTAGACGGTAACGTTACCATCGGCGTCAGTCTTCCTCTTAAAGATCCATTTATTTTCACTGACTTGCCGATAATCGGGCAAGTCAACCAAAGTCGACACTTTGTTCTCATACATGGATCCCATCTCAGATTTCATGGCCTCTAGCCATTTTGCGGAATCTGGACTCATCATCGCTTCCTCATAGTTTGTAGGTTCATCATGGTCTAGTAACATGACTTCCAGAACAGGGTTAACGTACCACTCTGGTGCAGAACGTACTCTGGTTGACCTATGAGGTTCAGTAGTAACTTAATCTGAAGTTTCATGATCATCATCATTAGCTTCCTCACTGATTTTTGTAGTAATCACTAGAACTAGTTTATGTGATGAACTATTTTCCAATTCGGGAGGAGGTACAATTACCTCATAAAGTTTTACTTACCTCCTACTCACTTCTTTCGAGAGAAACTCCTTCTCTAGAAAGGATCCATTCTTAGCAATGAATATCTTGCCTTCGGATCTGTGATAGAAGGTGTACCCAACAATTTCCTTTGGGTATCCTATGAAGACACATTTCTCCGACTTGGGTTCGAGCTTATCAGGTTGAGGATTTTTCACATAAGCATCGCAGCCCCAAACTTTAAGGAACGACAACTTGGGTTTCTTGCCAAACCGCGGTTCATATGGTGTCGGCTCAACGTATTTAGATGGTGCCCTATTTAACGTGAATGCAGCTGTCTCTAAAGCATAACCCCAAAACGATAGTGGTAAGTCGGTAATTAAGAGACATCATAGATCGCACCATATCTAATAAAGTACGGTTACGACGTTCGGACACACCATTACGTTGTGGTGTTCCGGGTGGCGTGAGTTGTGAAACTATTCCACATTGTTTCAAATGAGGACCAAACTCATAACTCAAATATCCGCCTCCACGATCAGATCTTATAAACTTTATTTTCTTGTTACGATGATTCTCTACTTCACTTTAAAATTCTTTGAACTTTTCAAATGTTTCAGACTTGCGTTTCATCAAGTAGATATACACATATCTGCTCAAATCATCTGTGAAGGTCAGAAAATAACAATACCTGCCGCGAGCCTCAACACTCATTGGTCCGTATACATCAGTATGTATGATTTCCAATAAGTCAGTTGCTCGCTCCATTGTTCCGGAGAAGAGAGTTTTAGTCATCTTGCCCATGAGGCATGGTTCGGAAGCACCAAGTGATTCCAAAAGTCCATCAGCATGGAGTTTCTTCATGCGCTTTATACCAATATGACCTAAATGGCAGTGCCACAGATAAGTTGCACTATCATCATCAACTTTGCATCTTTTGGCTTCAATATTATGAATATGTCTATCACTATGATCGAGATTCAACAAAAATAGACCATTCATCAAGGGTGAATGACCATAAAAGATATTACTCATATAAATAGAACCACCATTATTCTCTGATTTAAATGAATAACCGTCTCGCAACAAACAAGATCAAGATATAATGTTCATGCTCAATGCTGGCACCAAATAACAATTATTTAGGTCTATACTAATCCCGAAGGTAGATATAGAGGTAGCGTGCCGACGGCGATCACATCGACTTTGGAACCATTTCCCACGCGCATCGTCACCTCGTCCTTAGCTAATCTCCGTTTAATTCGTAGCCCCTGTTTCGAGTTACAAATATTAGCAACCGAACCAGTATCAAATACCAAGGTGCTACTACGAGCATTAGTAAGGTACACATCAATAACATGTATATCAAATATACCTTTGTTCGCTTTGCCATCCTTCTTACCCGCCAAATACTAGGGGCAGTTCTGCTTCCAGTGTCAAGTCCCTTTGTAGTAGAAGCACTCAGTTTCAGGCTTGCTCCAGACTTGGGTTTCTTCACGGGATTAGCAACTGGCTTGCTATTCTTCTTGAAGTTCCCGTTCTTTCTCTTGCCCATTTTTTTGAAACTAGTGGTCTTGTTAACCATCAACACTTGATGCTCCTTTTTGATTTCTACCTCTGCAGCTTTGAGCATAGTGAAGAGCTCGGGAATAGTCTTCTGCATCCCTTGCATATTATAGTTCATCACGAAGCCTTTATAGCTTGGTGGCAGTGATTGAAGAACTCTATCAACAACACTATCTTCATCAACTTTGCATCCAAGTCGAGTCATGTGAATGTAGTACCCAGACATTCTAAGAAAGTGTTCACTAATAGAACTGTTCTCCTCCATCTTGCAGCTATAGAACTTATTGGAGACTTCATATCTCTCAATTCGGGCATTTGCTTGAAATATTAACTTCAACTCTTGGAACATCTCATATGCTCCATGACGTTCAAAATGTCTTTGAAGTCCCGATTCTAAGCCGTAAAGCATGGCACACTGAACTATCGAGTAGTCATCAGAACAAGCTTGCCAGACGTTCATAACGTTCGGAGTTGCTCCTGCAGTAGACCTGTTGATACGTCTCAAACGTATCTATAATTTTTTATTGTTCCATGCTATTATTTATGATGTTTTGGATGTTTAATGGGCTTTGTCATGCACTTTTATATTATTTTTGGGACTAACCTACTAACCCAAAGGCCCAGTCCAGATTGCTGTTTTTTTGCCTGTTTCAGGGTTTTATAGAAAAGGGATATCAAACGGAATGAAACCTTCGGGGGAGATATTTTTGGAGAAAATCACGCACAAGAGACTTGAGAACCACAGAGTAGGGGCCACGTGTTGCCCACGAGGGTGGGCCCCCCCCCTAGGGCGCGCCCCCTGCCTTGTGGGTCCCACGTAAGGCCCCTGGTGCCCTCCTTCCTCCTATATACGCCTACGTATCCCGAAACCATCAGAGGAGAAGAAAAAACCCTAGTTCCACCGCCGTAACCTTCTGTTCCTGTGAGATCCCATCTTGGGGCCTGTTCTGGAGCTCCGCCGGAGGGGGGATCTACCACGAAGTGCTTCTACATCATCATCATCGCCTCACCATGAGTTGTGAGTAGTTTACCACAGACCTTCGGGTCCATAGCTAGTATCTAGATGGCTTCTTCTCTCTCTTTTGGATCTCAATACAAAGTTCTCCTCGGTCTTCGAGGAGATCTATTCGATGTAATCTCTTTTTGCGGTGTGTTTGTCGAGATCCGATGAATTGTGGGTTTATGATCAAGATTATCTATGAGAAATATTTGGTTCTTCTCTGAACTCTTTATGTATGATTATAATATCCTTGCAAGTCTCTTCGAATTATTGGTTTGGTTTGGCCTACTAGATCTATAGTTCTTGCAATGGGAGAAGTGCTTGGCTTTGGGTTCAATCTTGCGGCGTCCTTTCCCAGTAACAGTAGGGGCAGCAAGGCATGTATTGTATTGTTCCCATCGAGGATAAAAAGATGGGGTTTATATCATATTGCTTGAGTTTATCCCTCTACATCATGTCATCTTGCTTAAGGCGTTACTCTGTTCTTATGAACTCAATACACTAGATGCATGCTGGATAGCGGTCGATGTGTGGAGTAATAGTAGTAGATGCAGAATCGTTTCGGTCTACTTGTCTCGGATGTGATGCCTATATATAATGATCATGCCTAGATAGTCTCATAATTATCCGCTTTTCTATCAATTGCTCGACAGTAATTTGTTTACCCATCGTAGAATATCGCTATCATGAGAGAAGCCACTAGAGAACACTATGGCCCCCGGGTCTATTCTCAGCATATCAATCTACATCTACTTTACTTTTTTCGCTTTTACTTCCCGTTCTTATAATAAAAAATACCAAAAATATCATCTCTATCAGATCTCACTTTCGTAAGTGACCATAAAGGGATTGACAACCCCTTATCGCGTTGGCTGCGAAGTTCCTATTTGTTTGTGCAGGTGCGAGGGACTTGCGGTGGTATCCTACTGGATTGATACCTTGGTTCTCAAAAACTGAGGGAAATACTTACGTTACTGTGCTGCATCTCCCTTTCCTCTTCGAGGGAATACAACGCAAGCTCGAGAAGTAGAAAGAAGAATTTTTGGCGCCGTTGCCGGGGAGGCTTACACAAAAGTCATATACCAAGTACCTATCACAAACCCTTATCCTTTGCATTACATTTTTTGCCTCTCGTTTTCCTCTCCCCCACTTCACCCTTGCCGTTTTATTTGCCCTTCTTCTGTCGTGTGTTTATCATCCGCCTTTCTGTTTGTTTGTGTTTCTATGTGCCCTCTATTAGCTTGCATCTTCGATTGCTAAAGTATGGATCCTCATCCACTTGTTAATTTCTTTAAGAGATCCAATTATGTTGAACCTATTGCTAGTGAGCTGCGTGCACTAGATTATCTTTATGAGGTTTTGCTTGAAATTTATGAATCTGAAAATTGCGAGGAATTGTTGAAAGAGAAAGTGATTCATGTTAGCTCCTTAAATAAAAGCATGATTGCAATGATACTATTATAAATGTCAATTGTGTTAATGATATGCAAAACCCTAAGCTTGGGGATGCTAGTATTGCTATGCCCACTACTTGTTACAATGATCATGATTGGGGTGATGTTTCTTATGATCCTGAAAATTTATTTAAGCCCCATGATATATATGAGATTGATAATAATGTTTGTAATAATATTGAAAGTGGGTTTGGAAGAGTGTCAACTGTAGATCTAACATATTTGGAGAATGATCAATCTTATGAAATTTTTGATAAAAGTGGGTTTGGAGAGGTCATGACTTTAGTTAATGTTAATCCCACTATTTTGGAAGAGTGTCAACTTTGTATGCATGTGGATCGTGTTGAGAATATGTTATGTGATAGCTATATTGTCGAATTTGCTTATGATCCTACATGCAATTATTATGAGAGATATTCATGTTACTAAATTACCCCTTTTTATGTTGAGATTGATCTTGTTTCTATCTTCTTCCTTGCATATGCTAGTTTTTGCTTGCCTTAATAATTTGTTTTCTTATAAGATGCCTATGCATAGGAAGTATGTTAGACTTAGATGTGTTTGTCACATGTTTTATGATGCTCTCTTTGTGCTTCATTCTTGTCTCTCATGTGAGCATCTTTGAATTATCAATGCCTAGCTAGGGGCGTAAAACGATAGCGCTTGTTGGGATGCAACCCAATTTTGTATTTTTTGTTTTTTGCTTCTGTTTAGGAATAAATATTGCATCTAGCTTCTGTTTAGATGTGGTTTTGTGTTTTGTTTAGTGTTTGTGCCAAGTAGAACCTTTGGGAAGACTTGTGTGAAGTTTATTTGATCTTGCTGTAAAAAACATAATCATTAGCGCTCGCTAGAATTGTCATCAGATTTTACCGGATTGTGCTATTTAGTTGATTATTTTTGCAGATGATTAATAGAAAAATTCCTCATGTTTACCAATTTAGTTTGAATTTTTAGGAGTTACAGAAGTATGCGAAACCTGTAGATTACTACAGACTGTTCTGTTTTTGACAAATTCTGTTTTTCGTGTGTTGTTTGCTTATTTCAATGCATCTATGAGTAATATTGGGAGGTATGAACCATAGAGAAGTTGGAATATAGTAGGTTTAACACCAATATAAACAAAGAATGAATTCATTGCAGTAGCTTTGAGTAGTGGTTTGCTTTCTTATACTAACGGAGCTTACGAGATTTTTGTCTAAGTTTTGTGTTGTGAAGTTTTCAAGTTTTGAGTATTGCTTTGATGGACCATGGAACAAAGAGTAGCAAGGGACTAAGCTTGGGGATGCCCATGGAACCCCAAGTAAAATTCAAGGACAACCAAAAGCCTAAGCGCGGGGATGCCCCGGGAAGGCATCCCCTCTTTCGTCTTCATCCATCGGTAACTATACTCGGAGCTATATTTTTATTCACCACATGATATGTGTTTTTCTTGGAGCGTCTTGTATAATTTGAGTCTTTTCTTGTTAGTTTGCCACAATTATCCTTGCTGGACACACCTATTTGAGAGAGTTAAATATGGCCTAGGAATTGTTAGAACACTCTATGTGCTTCACTTATATCTTTTGAGTTGAATAGTTTTTGCTCTAGTGCTTCACTTATATCTTGTAGAGCATGGTGGTGATAATATTTTGAAGAAATTGTTGAACTCTCATGCTTCACTTATATCCATTTGAGAGTCTATTAAAACAGCATGGTAATGTGTTTAGGCTATAAAACTAGTCTTCACATGATAGACATCCAATATCAATGTAGTAAAAACTTTCACACTAAGTGCATTGAATATGATGAGAAGTTGGATGCTTGATAAATGTTTTGAGATATGAGGATAGTGATATTAGAGTCATGCTAGTGGAGTTATTATGAAATTGAAAAATGCTTGTGTTAAGGTTAGTGATTCCCGTAGCATGCACATATGGTGAACCGCTATGTGACGAAGTTAGAGCATGAGATATTTGTAAAGTGTCAACCTTTGTGTGGAGGTCGGGGGCGCGCGATGGTTAACTCCTACCAACCTCCCCCCTAGGAGCATGCGTTGATTGCTTTGTTTTGATGACTTGTAGATTTTTGCAATAAGTATATGAGTTCTTATGACTAATGTTGAGTCCATGTGATTATACGCACTCTCACCCTTCCCCCATTGCTAGTCTCTCTTGTACCGCGCAACTTTCGCCGGTACCATACACCCACTATATATCCTTCCTCAAAACAGCCACCATATTATTCCTCAAAACAGCCACCATACCTACCTATCATGGCATTTCCATAGCCATTCCGAGATATATTGCCATGCAACTTTCCACCGTTCTGTTCATATGACACGCACCATATTGTCATATTGCCATGCATGATCATGTAGTTGACATCGTATTTGTGGCAAGGCCACCATGCATAATTTTTCATACATGTCACTCTTGATTCATTGCACATCCCGGTACACCGCCGGAGGCATTCATATAGAGTCATACTTGTTCTAGTATCGAGTTGTAATATCGAGTTGTAATTCAATGAAAGTGTGATGATCATCATTATTAGAGCATTGTCCCATGTGAGGAAAGGCTAAATCAATAAAGCCCCTCCACAAAAAAGGGAAAGGCCAAAGAAAAAAGAAAGGCCCAAAGAAAAAAGAAAAAGGGGAAAGAAAAAGGGACAATTGCTACTATCTTTTTCCACACTTGTGCTTCAAAGTAGCACCATGTTCATCATGATAGAGAGTCTCATGTTTAGTCACTTTCATATACTAGTGGGAATTTTCATTATAGAACTTGGCTTGTATATTCCAATGATGGGCTTCCTCAAATTCCCTAGGTATTCGTGAGCAAGCAAGTTGGATGCACACCCACTAGTTTCTTTTGTTGAGATTTCATACATATTTAGCTCTAGTGCATCCGTTGCATGGCAATCCCTACTCACTCACATTGATATCTATTGATGGGCATCTCCATAGCCCGTTGATACGCCTAGTCGATGTGAGACTATCTCCATCCTTATTGTCTTCTCCACAACCACCTCTCTATTCCACCCATAGTGCTATGTCCATGGCTCACGCTCATGTATTGCGTGAAAGTTGGAAGGTTTGAAAGAATAGAGTATGAAAACAAGTGCTTGGCTGAAGTCGGGGTTGTGCATGATATGAATATTTTGTGTGATGAAGAGGGAGCATAGCCAGACTATATGATTTTGTAGGGATAACTTTCTTTAGCCATAGTATTTTGAGAAGACATTATTGCTTTGTTCAGATCTGTAAAATTTTTATTGTTCCATGCTATTATTTATGATGTTTTGGATGTTTAATGGGCTTTGTCATACACTTTTATATTATTTTTGGGACTAACCTACTAACCCAAAGGCCCAGTCCAAATTGCTGTTTTTTTGCCTGTATCAGGGTTTTACAGAAAAGGGATATCAAACGGAGTCCAAACGGAATGAAACCTTCGGGAGAGATATTTTTGGAGAAAATCACGCACGGGAGACTTGAGAACCACGGAGTAGGGGCCACGTGGTGCCCACGAGGGTGGGAGGGTCCCCCTAGGGCGCACGCCCCTGCTTCGTGGGTCCCACGTAAGGCCCCCGGTGCCCTCCTTCCTCCTATATAAGCCTACGTACCCCGAAACCATCAGAGGAGAAGAAAAACCCTAGTTCCACCGCCGTAACCTACTGTTCCCGTGAGATGCCATCTTGGGCCCTATTCCGGAGCTCCGCCGGAGGAGGTATCTACCACGGAGTGCTTCTACATCATCATCATCGCCTCACCATGAGTTGTGAGTAGTTTACCACAGACCTTCGGGTCCATAGCTAGTATCTAGATGGCTTCTTCTCTCTCTTTGGATCTCAATGCAAAGTTCTCCTCGGTCTTCGAGGAGATCTATTCGATGTAATCTCTTTTTGCGGTGTGTTTGTCGAGATCCGATGAATTGTGGGTTTATGATCAAGATTATCTATGAGAAATATTTGGTTCTTCTCTGAACTCTTTATGTATGATTATAATATCCTTGCAAGTATCTTCGAATTATTGGTTTGGTTTGGCCTACTAGATCTTTAGTTCTTGCAATGGGAGAAGTGCTTGGCTTTGGGTTCAATCTTGCGGTGTCCTTTCCCAGTGACAGTAGGAGCAGCAAGGCACGTATTGTATTGTTCCCATCGAGGATAAAAAGATGGGGTTTATATCATATTGCTTGAGTTTATCCCTCTACATCATGTCATCTTGCTTAAGGCATTACTCTGTTCTTATGAACTCAATACACTGGATACATGTTGGATAGCGGTCGACGTGTGGAGTAATAGTAGTAGATGCAGAATCATTTCGGTCTACTTGTCTCGGACGTGATGCCTATATATAATGATCATGCCTAGATAGTCTCATAATTATTCGCTTTTCTATCAATTGCTCGATAGTAATTTGTTTACCCGCCGTAGAATATCGCTATCATGAGAGAAGCCACTAGAGAACACTATGGCCCCCGGGTCTATTCTCAACATATCAATCTACATCTACTTTACTTTTTCCGCTTTTACTTTATGTTCTTATAATAAAAAATACCAAAAATATCAAACTATCATCTCTATCAGATCTCACTTTCGTAAGTGACCATAAAGGGATTGACAACCCCTTATCGCGTTGGCTGCGAAGTTCTTATTTGTTTACGCAGGTGCGAGGGACTTGCGCGTGGTCTCCTACTGGATTGATGCCTTGGTTCTAAAAAACTGAGGGAAATACTTACGCTATTGTGTTGCATCTCCCTTTCCTCTTCGAGGGAATACAATGCAAGCTCGAGAAGTAGCACCTGTCACCTAGCGCTGCTTCAAGGACATAATTCTTTTGTGCAGCAATGAGGATAATCCTCAAGTTACGGACCCAGTCCGTGTAGTTGCTACCACCATCTTTCAACTTAGCTTTCTCTAGGAACACATTAAAATTCAAGGGAACGGTAGCACGGGCCATTAATCCACAAGAACATAGATATGAAAAAACTATCAGGACTAAGTTCATGATAAATTATAGTTCAATTAATCATATTACTAAAGAACTCCCACTTAGATAGACATCCCTCTAGTCATCTAAATGATCACGTGATCCAAATCAACTAAACCATGTCCGATCATCACGTGAGATGGAGTAGTTTTCAATGGTGAACATCTTATGTTGATAATATCTACTATATGATTCACGCCCGACCTTTCAGTCTCTAGTGTTCCGAGGCCATGTATGTACATGTTAGGCTCGTCAAGTTTAACCCGAGTATCCTGCATGTGCAAAACTGTCTTACACCCGTTGTATTTTAACGTAGAGCTTATCACACCCGATCATCACGTGGTGTCTCGGCATGACTAACTTTCGCAACGGTGCATACTCAGGGAGAACACTTGTACCTTGAATTTTGTAAGGGATCATCTTATAATGCTACTGCCGTACTAAGCAAAATAAGAAGCATAATAAGATAAACATCACATGCAATCAAAATATGTGACATGATATGGCCATAATCATCTTGTGCTTTTTGATCTCCATCTCCAAAGCATCGTCATGATCTCCATCGTCACCGGCTTTACACCATGATCTTCATGGTAGTATCATGGTCGTCTCGCCAACTATTGCTACTACTACTATCGCTAACTCATAGTGATAAAGTAAAGCAATTACATGGCTTTCGCAATTCATACAATAAAGAGACAACCATAAGGCTCCCGCCGGTTGCCGATAATGTACAAAACATGATCATCTCAGACAATCACGTATAACTCATCACGTCTTGACCATATCACATCACAACATGCCCTGCAAAAAGAAGTTAGTTGTCCTCTACTCTGTTTTTGCAAGTTTTACGTGGCTGCTATGGGCTTAGCAAGAACCGTTCTTACCTACGCATCAAAACCACACCGATTTTTCATCAAGTTTGTTGTTTTAACCTTCCATAAGGACTGGGCATAGTCACACTCAATTCAACTGAAGTGAGAGAGTCAGACATCCGCCGGTCATCTTTAAGCAACGAGTGCTCATAACGGTGAAACCATTCTCGCGTAAGCGTACGCGTAATGTCGGTCCGGGCCACTTCATCTCACAATACCACCGAATCAAAGTATGACATGCCGGTAAGCAGTATGACTATTATCGCCCACAACTCTTTGTGTTCCACTCGTGCATATCATCTACGCATAGAGCTGGCTCATGATGCCACTGTTGGGGAACGTAGTATTTCAAAATTTTCCTACGATCACGCAAGATCTATCTAGGAGAAGCATAGCAACGAGCGGGAAGAGTGTGTCCATGTATCCTCGTAGACTGAAAGCGGAAGCATTTAGTAACGCGATTGATGTAGTCGAACGTCTTCGCGATCCAACTGATCAAGTACCGAACACACGGCACCTTGTGATCTGCACACGTTCAGCTCGGTGACGTCCCTCGAACTCTTGATCCAGTGGTGCCGAGGGAGAGTTTAGTCAGCACGACAGCGTGGTTACGGTGTTGATGAAGTTACCGACGCAGGGCTTTGCCTAAGCACAGCGACAATATGACCGAGGGTGTGTAACAGTGGAGGGGGGGGGGGGGCGCACACGGCTAAAACAATTGTCAACTTGTGTGTTCTAGAGTGCCCCTGCCCCCGTATACAAAGAAGCAAGGGGAGAGGCCGGCGAGGCCTATAGGAGCGCCCCATGAGGGGGAGTCCTACTAGGAATAGGAATCCTATTCCTAGTAGGAGTCCACTGTAACACCCCATATGTGATACCTTCCGTTTATGGCAATATATGAAACGTTGACTTCATCAATTCCATTCTGGGCTCTTCTTTCATTTCGGGTTTCTTCGTTTTGTCGTGTGCGTGTGTGCATTTCATCCATGTCATGTTATCATGTGCATTGCATTGCATTCGTGTTGTCACTTGCACCCGGTCCCACTCGCCTCTTCCCGTTGTCCGTTTTGAGTTTCGACACTCACACACATGCCTGTGGCACCCCCGAGTCCTTCTTTCGTGTGTGGCCGTGTAACGTTCCCGGAATGAGGTGAGACTTGTCGTGCTTTGTTGTTTTGGTATGTGTAGGCCGCTTGTCAAGTTTCATCGCGTTTGGAGTTCATTTGGTACTCCAACGGTTAACCTAGTAGGCTAAAAGCACCTCTTCCTTTTGGCCCAAGACCCCCTCCACAACAGCCCACTAACCCAGCACAACCACTCCCAGCCTCTCGGTCGTCGGATCATGAACGTGTGGGCGAAAACCGCTCCTCATTTGGACCTCCCTAGCTCCCTATGCCTATAAAAACGTCTCCCCCGTCCAAAATTTCGTACGAAACCCTAGCCCCCTTCTTCCTCCTTCCGTCGCATCGAAAAACCATGCCGGGCGGACGTGTCCGTCCGTGCCGGACACATCCGCCGCCCGCCAGATCCGCCGCTGCACCGCACAGGCCCGCCGGGCCCGTAGCCAGCCCGCCTAGCCCGACCGGCCTCCGCGCCCGGCCCTGCTCCCAGCCGCGGCCGCTCCAGCGCCCGCCGCCCGCGCGCGAGCGGCCGGCCGCCGCGCCCACCGGTGCCGGTCGCCACAGCCGCCGTAGTTCTCCGTCCCGGCCGCCTCCCGCCGGCGAGCCGCCGCTCCGCCGCCTCTCGCCGCTCTGCCGCGTCCGGCTACGACCGCCGCCGGCGGCCTCCTTCCATCGGCCGCCTCGCCACCCGCCACCACCGGCCGCCGTCGCCGCCCGCTCTCCGGCTGTGACGCCCGAAGACCGACATCCCAGAAGATTCCAGATGTTCCGGGATCTCCCGTGTGCTTCATTTGTGCTTGTTTTATTTATTTTTGCATTGCATCATGCCATCATGTCTTTAATCTTTCCAACTTAACTAAATAAATGGCATAGATCTTTTGATCTATTTAAATCGAGGGAAGAGTGACTTCTCTTTATAACATATCCTCCTAATATTATGGAGCTATTATAAATAATTATTCCATTTGTTTGGAACTCACCATAACACACTTGCATATTTTTTCCCCATGCCTTCTCTTTCGCAATTCCTTGCCTCAAACCTTGTCTATAATTCTTATCCGTTTTATTGAGGCTCCTCCAAAAATTCAAACATTTTTGGACACTTCTAAAACCATGTCCTAGTTCAAACCATTTGAATTAAATTCAAATGGGTTTGAATTTATATCTTTTGATCTTGCCACTTCTTATTTTCTGGGATCAGACTCATTTTTGCGAGTCCCGAGAAATTACCCTCAGGCCCAAATTCTTTCCCTAAGTGCCCTTTCTTTTTCCTCTCTCTTTTTCTTCTCTTTTATTTTATTTTAGTGAGAGAGAGGCAGAGAGCCCAGCTTGGGCTTCCCAGCCGCAGCTGGCCCAACCTCCTTCCCCCTCGGCCCATTTGGCAAGGCCTCAAGGCCCAGCGTCCCTCTCCCCTCGCAACCCTAGCCCGACCGCTCCTCCCATCGATCCACCTCGCTCCCTCTTCCCTCCAGCGCCGCCATCTCCCTTTTCCCTCTCGATCCCATCGCCCTCTCTCTTCCTTGTACGCTGCAGCCCCCATCGCCCCCGCAGCTTGATCTCCACCTCGCCTCCCGCTCCTTCTCGCCCGACCGCACCGCTGCCTGTGTTCCTCCTTGCGCCACCGAAGGCGGAGCACGAGCCTCTGCCTCAGCTCCCCTGCGCCGTCTCCAGCGCGTCGCGCCTCCCCTCCCTCAGTTCGGCGCGTCGTCGCCGAAGGCCGCCCTGTCGTCGTGCATCCGCCGCCCACGCGCCGAGCGCCGGCCTGGCCTCCTCCAGGGCCACCCCGTGCCTGGCCTCCATGGACGTGCCCGCGCCCGTCTGCTCGGACGTCCCGTCGCGTCTCCAGGGCCGCCGGGCACGGCCGCCGCCTTCTCCGGCCTCCCATCGTTGCCGCCCTGCACCTCCGCCGCGGAGCCCGTTGTCGCTCCGGATCCAGGACCCATGCTGGGTCCCCGACGAAGGAGTCGTCGGAGCAGCGTCCTCGTCTTCCTGCCGCGGCCGCAGCTCTCCGAGAGGTCCTCGTCCCCGAGCTCCTCCTGCTCCAGCGTCGCCGCTGGCCGCCCCTTGTCTCCAACTCCGCCCGTGCTGTGCTGCTGCTTCGCCCGACGCCTTCCTCCCTTGGCGCCGCGATTTCCTGGCCGCAGCTCGCCGGGGCCGACCCCGAGGTGCCTTTGCCGTCGTCGGGCTTCGTGCTTCCGTTTTGTTGTTGTTTTGTTTTGTTGATGCCAAAGCCTCGGTTACAAGATCTGTGCCCGGATCACCATGTTCGTGTCCGTGTGTTCGCCAAGTTCCTTGAAGCTGAACGTGTACGACTACATGTTTGACCATCGAGACCGATGCCCCAAGGACGTTGAGAACGACTACACGTCGACACTTTTGAGTACCTCTTCTACCATCTATGAAATCGCCAAGTTCGACCACATGAAGATACTTCAAGTACCACTACGTCCGATGCCGTGACAAGTACCTCTACGAACGTGTACGACGACCGTCGCCGAAGAACCATGTACCACTACCGTCGCCCCGGAAACGATGGATTCGTCAAGTACCTCTCCGAACGGAACAACTACTTCCCTCTACGAACGTGTACCACGACCCGCGAGTACCACTACTTCTTCTACGACCTCGAACCGCCCCGAAACGAACGTTCCGAAGGTATAACCCCGAGACGATGACCCGTGGACTGCATGTGTTGTACGAGATGTTTCCCTTGTGTGCACCGTGCCGATTCGTCTTTTGTCATGCTCCTCGGTTGCCTCGTCGCCAACCCGTGGGAACCCGGTGACGGGATCACCCCACCTTTCATCTTGTTCGACTCGCTCTCTCCGCCATCTTTTGCACCGGACTCTCAACGAGCTACCGGTACCGATATGTTGCGTGGCATCATTTTCGGATTCGCCGCCGTGGGCCCTTTCTTTCCACCACGGTGACAAATACTTCATATCTCTTCATATTAACTTTTACTAAAATTGCATAAAACTTGATCATGTCATCCGCATCATGTTAACAACCTTTGAATGTTTAATTGTTGTTGCTTTAATAATTGCTAAATTGGTCATGTGGGGTTTTCCGGATTTGTTGTTGTTATTTCCGGCCTCATTTAAAATGCCTAGATAGCTAGTTTACACTTGCTTCACCTTGCCATGTTATGCTTCCTGTATAGACTTGTCATGCATCCTACCTTGCCATGTTATGCTTCCTGTATAGACTTGTCATGCATCCTACCTTGCCATGTATTGCATCATATAGACTTGTGTTGTTTTCTGTGCTTCCTACCTTGCCATGTTATGCTTCCTGTATAGACTTGTCATGCATCCTACCTTGCCATGTATTGCATCATATAGACTTGTGTTGTTTTCTGTGCTTCCTACCTTGCCATGTTATGCTTCCTGTATAGACTTTTTGTGCATCATATGTAGACTTGTGTTGCATCATACTTGATTGAGCATATTGTCTTGTCTCGTGTGGTGTGTTTACCATATTGCTTGCTTCTTCTCATTAGTGCTTGTTCCGTTGCGATCGTGAGGATACGTTCGTCTCCTCGTGGTTCGTCTTCAAGACTTCTTCTTCGTCTTCTTCAGGGACTTGTTCTTCTTCCTCGCGAAATCCCAGGCTAGATGACCGTAACCTTGGATACCTTTACTATCATTGCCATTGCTTAGTTGTCTCGATGCTATCGTTATATGTCGCGCTACCCATCATTATTGTCAGCCTCTCCTTGTTGCCATGAAACCTCTAACCTTTGAAACCTTCCTAGCAAAACCATTGTTTGGCTATGTTACCCGCTTGCTCAGCCCCTCTTATAGCGTTGTTAGTTGTAGGTGAAGATGAAGATCGTTCCAGGAGGGAACTTGTTGTTGGAATATCACAATATCTATTATTATTATTATTAACACACCTATATACTGGGCATGGGTGGAAGGCTTGGCCTTTTGCTCGGTGTTTTGTTCCACTCATGCCACCTTAGGCGCCGATAAACTGGCATTATGTTCCTTGATTTTGCGTTCCTTACACGATGGGTATATGGGGACCCCTTGACACTTCGACTTTGAATAAAACTCCTCCAGCAAGGCCCAACATTGGTTTTAATTTGCTCATAATAACAACTTAATTAATTAATTAAATTGCATAAGGGGGACGCTCCTTGGAGATTCTTTTCTACATAGCAGGGGGGGCCAGTGCAGATGGTGTTGGTCCCAAACTAGAGCCACTTGCGGTGCCACCCAGTTATCTGGGGTCTTCGGTTGCTGTACGTACTGCTCATCCGGTCGTGGCCTGAGACGAGATACGCGCGGCTACTATCAGGGTGTCGGCACGTCGGGAGGTCTTGCTGGACTTGTTTTACCATTGTCGAAATGTCTTGTGCACCGGGATGCCGAGCCTGATCAGATTTCCCTAAGATAAGGGGTGATGATATTATATTTATCACTTCAGCTAATCGTGAGAGCTTGTGATGGGCTAAGTTGGGACACCCCTGCAGGGTTATAATCTTTCGAAAGCCGTGCCCGCGGTTATGTGGCAGATTGGAATTTGTTAATGTCCGGTTGTAGAAAACTTGACAGAGGATCCGAAGTAAAACACACAACTGTGTGAGTAACTGTGACTGTCTCTTTTCACTTTGAGAAGAGAACACGGTGGGGTTATGTTTGACTCGTAGGTAGTTCAGGATCTTTAGCGATCACTACTAGTTTGCGACCGTTTGCGTAGATGCTTGATGGGCCTCGAACCCCTCGTTGGTTACCCCAAGTGGAAGGTGTAAGATGCAATGTTGTGGAAGTGTTTTCCCTTAGCAAAGATGCCAAGGATCGAATCCCCAGAGACTCCTAGGTTCAACAAGTAGGTGTCAACTGCTACGGCGCCAAATAGTAGCAATCAACGTGGACCTGCACACAGATACAAATAACTTTGATCCCAACGAGTATAGAGAGGTTGTCAATCCCTCCGGCCTTGTAGTTCAGAAAGGATTAAAAGCAATGATAGTAGTGATAGATAATGTTTTGCAATAGTAAATAATAACGAAAAGTAAATAGCGGGTGTGATCAATGATGGTAATATGGACCGGAGTCTCATGATGTTCACTAGTGATGTCTCTCTCCCAAAAGACGATAAAACAGCTATGTGAGGTAAACAAATTACAGCTGGGCAATTGACAGGACCCACGAGCGCAAACCAATGCTGATTACATTGCAAGAAAGATTGAGGTTCAAAGCATGGGCGGTACGCCAAAGTAAGTAGACCAAAATCCATCAATATCTACTATTAATCATCCACCTTGAGATATCTATCCAGAACATCTCGCTGGTATTAAGTTGCGAGTCCCACCCATAGTGTAAACTCAATGCAACAGACAACTGCATTAAAAGAACTTTGCGTAAAGTAAACAATCCTTGCACCCGCGGCACAAGCACCGTTGTTTTCCCCCTTGTGGCAACAGCACATCCCCTAGACTCATGTTTCTGTCACTCAAGCTAGTCATCGAGGGGCATGAACCCACAATCGAGCATAACGTTCCCTCTTGGAGTCACTACGTATTACTTGGCCAAAGCAATAAATAACAACGGAGAACATGCAAGAATTACTTATGAACAAAAATATAAAAGAGGTAGATCAAATATATTACTCAAGATCAATCTGAACATAATCTCATAATCCATCGGATCCCAGCAAACTCAACATAGCAACAGCATAAGGATTACATATGTGCCTCGATCATGTAGGGCAGCTGACGAGGACTAATTAGTGAAGCACAAGAACGGGAGGAGAACATCACATAGCTACTGGTCATGGACTCATGGTCCAAGGGAGACTACTCACGAGTCATCCGGGAGGCGTCCATGGTGGTGGAGAAGCTCCCGGTGGTGATCCTCCCCTCCGGCAGGGTGCCGGGAAGAGTTCTCCTGGTGCTCCCGATCTTGGAAGCGGCGGCGGCGGCGGAACAGAGATGGGATCGCGAAAAGAGTTCCTGTTCTGAGGGTTTCGGAGGACGCTTTAAATATATGCCAAAGGGGGCATCGGGGAAGCTTCGGGGGGCCCAGGC
>LR738715.1:757668404-757803392 GCA_902687465.1 Secale cereale | reverse complement strand
GGGGGGGGGGGGCGCCGCCAGGGCGCCTGGGGCCCTGGTGGCCCCCCCGGCTGTCCTTCGGACGCACGGTTGTTTCCGGAACGCTGATTTTTTATATAATTTTTCTGGATTTTTCCTGGCAGTTCTCGTAACGTGAAAACCTGAAATACAAAAACAGCCAAAAACAGAAACTGGCACTGGGGTGCACTGGATTAGTAAGTTAGTCCAAATATGATCAAAAGTGTATGGAAGTGTATGAATATCATAGCAATATCACCCAAAAGTGGCATGGAGCAAGCAGAAATTATAGATACGTTTTGGACGTATCAATGCTCATCTTATTCTTGTACTCGTAAGTTAGCCACCATATTATGCTTAGCCGCTGCTGCAACCTCACCACTTTACCTCTTCCTACCCATAAAGCTTTGCTAGTCTTGATACCCATGGTTATGGGATTGCTGAGTCCTCGTGGCTCACAGATACTTCAACACCAGATGCAGGTTCAGCCGAGAATGAAGCAGGAGCTGGTTCAAGTACTTCACTGGGAGCTCGATGAAGAGAGTGGCCGTATGTATGTGACGTGTTCCGATGATCAGTAGTGGTTTCTACTAGGGGCGATTTGGACCTGTGGCTTTATGTTTTTGGTATCTTTCCTTTGGATCTTCGCCCGTAGTCGGGTTGTGATGTTTTGAATGATGTTTTGTTTATGTAATGTATTGTGTGACGTGGCGAGTGTAAGCCAACTATCCTTTTGCAATTTCATCCCTATTTTTACATGAGTCGTGCAAAGATACCAAACTTGAGATCATTCCAGAATGGGCTTATACCTTTAAGTCGTGCCTCGACACGTAGGAGGTATAGTCCCATCCTGGGCATTACAAGTTGGTATTCAGAGCCTTCTCCGACCTAGAAGCCCCCACTGATTGATCGAATCGTTGACGGTTGAGTCTAGGCACACACTTAAAATGTTTTGAGTCCTATATATATATCGGAGCGTAGGATTTCTTTTGCTCCTCATCTCTTTTCACTCTGGTGAGGACTCCTGACGATTACTCTTGTCTCTTCCACTCTCAAAATTCACCAAATTTTTTTTAGGATCACGCGAGTATTGTTTGGATTGATCCAATGTCTTTGTGACGAGAACATTGTTCTCGATGCCTCCTGTCATTTAGGGGTTGTGGCAGTGTCCAGGGGAGTTGAGCTCCGAGGTGTTGTCGTCACAAATATATCGCATCAGTTCTGGAATACTTAAGACGGCCGACATCAAAAACTCTCCTATGCGGTTAGTGGCAAGATAACCCCGACATCACCCAGTACTGGGGAGGTAATTCGGGAGTATTGCCCTAGCTTGTATATGTAATGCCCCGGATGTGATACTTTCCCTTTTGGGAAATATATGTATCTCTGGCTTCATCAATTCCATTCCGGGTTCTTCGTCTTTCGGGTTTTCGTCGTTTTGTTGTGTGCGTGTGTGGCATTCATTTATATCATGTAGTCATGAGCATAGCATTGCATTTGTGTTGTTGTTTGCATCCGGTCCCACTCGTTTCTTTCCGTTGTCCGTTTTAAGTTCCGGAGCTCCCTCACGTGTCCGTGGCATCCTCGAGGCCTACTTTGGTGTTTGGCCATGTAACGTTTCCGGTTTGGCGTGAGACTTGTCGTGTGTTGTTGTTTTGGTGTGTGTAACCCGCCTGTCAAATCTCGTCGCGTTTGGAGTTCGTTTGGTGCTCCAACAGTTATTCTCGTGGGCTCAAAGTACCTCCACTTTGAGGCCCAAGACACCCCTCCAACAGCCCACCAAACCAACCCAAACCCCTCCCTTCATCTAGGCCATCCAATTCTGATCGCGTGGCCGAAAACCACACCTCATTTGGACAACCCTAGCTCCTTGTGCCTATATATTTGTCCAACTTCCCCAATTTTTGCCCCAAAATAAACCCTAGGCCATCATCCCCTTCCTCCAGCCATCTTCTTCCTCCAGATCGGGACCTCGCCGGAGTTTTCTCGCCGGAATCTGCGCCACCGCCGCCACCACCGCGCCACCTCGCCGGCGCCGCTGCCTCCCGCCGGCCAGGCTCCTCCGCCGCGCCGGCCGGGCACCGCCGCCGCCCCGGCCGGGCGCCGCCGCCCCGACTCCCTTCGCCTCCGGCCGCGTGGCCATCGAAGGAGCAGCCGCTGGCCACCGCTCGGGCAGCCAGGCCAGCCACCGCCGCCGACCAGATCGGATCGAGGGGGGAGCCAGGCCCCCGATCCGGATCTGCCGCGCAGCTGGGCCTCCCCCTCCTGGGCCTTCGACCGAGGCCAGTCGCCCGGGCCGGTTCCCTCTAGGCGCCTCCACCGACCTTGGGCCGGCCTCCTCTCGGGCCAAGCCGCGCGCCAGGGGCCCCTGCCTTCGAGCCGCCGAGCCCCGACAGGATCGGGATCGGGAGATCCCCGAGCGATCTCCCCGATCCGATCAACCGCCCCCGCCTGCAGGCCTAACGGGCCGGGTCGCGCTGCTTCGACTCGGTAGCCGCCAGATCCGCGGGCCCGATAGCGCCGATCCAATCCGTTTGGCCCGATCCGCCTCCACCAGCCCACGTTGACTCCGTTGACCCGAGGTTGAATTTCATTAAGTCCCCAGATTTTTTATTGTCTGATGCTATTTTGTTTTAGTGATAACTTTTGTGTGGTGGTCCGATTTGAGCAAATGATATGTCAAAATGTTCATGGAGACTTGTACTACATTTCATTCCATTGTGCCATGCATGTTTGAGTTCATCTAGATGCTTAAATATCTGTTGGAAGAGTGCAACTTGTTATAAACTGCTGTTAGTAGTTGTTTTCATGCCATCTTTGCAATGTGATAACTTTTTGCATGTTTATCCAAATGAAGCAAATGAGATGTCCACGTGTTCGTCATGAAATGCTCTACATGTTGATTGCTTTAGCTTGCATGATAGATTTCATCTTGCCATGCTTATCTCCTTTGCAAAGTGCTATGTGGCTGTTATGTTGTTAAACTTGTTACGAGATGCCTCGTAGAGGAACTCGTTGCTATCGTTGTGTTTGTCCCCTTGATGCATGCTTAGGTGTTTTGGGTTCACCATCATGTGTACTTTGCTGTGGTGCTTACCACTTGCCATGTTTAGCTTTTAGGTGACTTAAACTTGCTCACAAAGATGCCATGATGAAACTGCTGTTTAACACTTAGTGAAATTTCACTAAGTCTGGAATCTGTTATTTCCAGATGCCATGTTTGCTTGTTGTTCTAGGGCAATCCATGATAGTTTTGGGGTGACTCTTGATGATTCCTTGTTGTATAAGTTGTTGGCTATCCATTCATGCTCTCACATGCTTATTTGAGTGGTTGTAGCATATTTAACTTTTGCTCCCAAGTTGCAACAAATTACTGCTGTCAGGATTTTGTTGTCAAGTTCAATATGTCATAGCTTATTGCTATTGATCCATGGCTCCTTTGGGGATGCTCCAATGGACTTATTTGCTGTAGGAGATGTCTAGTTTAGGTCCATACTCTTTGCCATGATGTTTGAGTGCTATAGGCCATTTATCTCTTGCCCCAAAGTTGCTATGTGGCTGTTATTTTCAGCTTGTGCGTATTTATTGTTTCTGGTGTAACTTTTAGCCCGTTGCTCCGTTTTGAGCAAGTCCTATATGAAACTTGTGTGTTTTTGCATGTAGATTCATCTTATCCTATTGTTAGCATGTTTTGAAGCATTTTGCTTGATGCATATTGTTGTGCGGTAGCACTTTGCTTCCTAAGTAGATTTTCTGTGCTTCCATAGTTCATCTGTTTTTGCTTCCATAGTGCATCAGGCATGCATCCAGTATTTTTGTGTGCGCATTGCATCTTGTTGATTCGTGCCTTGTGTGTTTGTGTTTGAGTAGAGCCGGAAGCTGAGACCGAGTACGAGTACGAGCACGAGGTTACTACCGAGCTTGAGAACGAGGACCCCTCTTTTGATCCCATCGACAACTCTTCAGGCAAGATGACCGAACCCCGATAACATTACTATCTTTGCCTATTGCTAGAAGTCTCGATCTATAGTTTTGCCTCGATGCCCATGTTTTTCCTGTCAGCCTCCTATTGTAACCATGAACCTGTTTAACCATCCTACCTATGCAAACCATTGATTGGCCATACGTAGGCTTCGCTCAGCCCCTCTTATAGCATTGTTAGTTGCAGGTGAAGATTGAAGATTCTTGCTTCTTGTTGAAGCGTGTTGGGATATCACACTATATTAATTATTAAATGAACTCATCTATATATTGGCAATGGGTTGAAGGCTAAGCCTTTTGCTTGGTGATTTGTTCCACTCATGCCGCTAGGAACCGTATAAACCGGTGTTATGTTCCTTGATTATGCGTTCCTCACACGGTTGGGGTTATGGGACCCCCTCGATAAACCGCCAAGTGCTAAGTCTTATCCAGCAAGTCCCAACATTGGTACTATTCGCCTAATAACTAAAAAACTTGCATAGGGACTAGCTATCCCTTTTTATTTTAATCAACAACCCCGGGCCAGTGCTCCTCATGAGTGTTGGTCCGAAACGAGCAGACTGCGGGGCCGCCTTGGGGAAACCCGAGGTATCTGGTATCCACCTGTAGGATGACTCATCCGGTCGTGGCCTGAGACTAGATACGCGCGGCTACTGTCAGGATGTCGGCACGCCGGGAGGATTTGCTGGATTAGCCTTACCTTAGTCGGAGTATCTTGAGCACGGGATTCCGAGAATACTCGGGCCTTCCCACCTTGGAGTTGCGACTCCGCGGATCGTGGGCTTGTCATGGGCCAAGTTGGAACACCCCTGCAGGGTTATGAACTTTCGAAAGCCGTGCCCGCGGTTATGTGGCAGATGGGAGCTTGTTAAAATATCCGGTTGTAGAAAACTTGACACCATGTTCCAGTACACTACCAGCGTGTGTACCGTGACGGTCATTTTCCGAAAGGGATTCGGGAAGTGAACACGGTGGGGTTATGTTTGACTTGTTTTAGTTAGGATCACTTTGTGATCATCTCTCGACCGAGGCACCTTCTCTTCTCGCTCTCTTTTACGTAAGCTAGGCTAGTGCTGCTGCAGACTCTTGTTCTTTCTTCAGCCTTGTTCCACACCCAAGGCTGGGATAGTCGTGTTACCCAGGAACAGGATTGCTGAGTCCTCTGTGGCTCACAGTTACTTCACCACACCAGATGCAGGTACAATGGTGAGCTACACAGGCGATGGCACTGAGCTAGACTGGGAGTACGACGAGGAGTGTAGCCGTTACTACGTGAACTATCCGGTTGATCAGTAGAGCTTCTACTAGGATTCGATCTAGACCCGTGGTTTAATGTTATGTTTGGTATCTTGTCATTTGGATCTTACCCTTAGATGGGCTGTGATGTTTTATTGAATGATGTTTGGACATGTAATATATTTGTGTGACGTGGCGAGTGTAAGCCAACTATCTTTTCAGTTTTCCATCCCCATTTTTACATGAGATGTGCAAAGGTACCAAACTTGCGATCATTCCAGCATGGGCTTATATCTCTAAGTCGTGCCTCGACACGTAGGAGATATAGTCCCATCCTGGGCATTACAGTATAGATGCGTTTCGAAGGTCCGAGGTAAACGGTTTCCGAAAATAACTGGTTATGTGTTGAAGGATGGATACAGCTGGATGTAGGATTAGAGTTGAGTGCGCGATGCTTCCCCTGTATCCCCAACACCTGATTGCATAACTGGAAACTTTCAGAAATTAATAGGTGGTTTCATCTAGTAGTTCTAGGCATTCTTCCAACGAGTGCATGACATGGAGTTCGGGGTTCTACATTCAGTGAAGTGGTTTTATGGGCGTTGTTCCGATCGGGAGTTGCATCTTAAAGGGTCCTTGGCTATGCTGATCCGGGGATTGCAAAACCCTTTTGTAACATGTTCCATAAGCTTTCAGCACGAATATGTGAAACGAAGCTTCTATCTTGTATTTGTTCTATCTGCTACTTGTTGCTTTTATTTACCTTTTGTTCTCCCAAGTGGCTTCTCGACAAGTTGTTGTACCTACTGATTTCATTCGTTCAATTCTCCGTTCGGATGATATTGTGAAGATAATGTTGCAACATGTCTATCCGTTGTTTTTGTCTTGATTCTGGTATTCGAGTTGCTTCGATGTCAAGTGTTGATTCCATACCTTTCCGAAGCGGTGTTCTCATATTTCTATGGGAGTGCCAGTCCTTCTTGATCATCGAGCTTGTCATGTTAATCCTTTTCAACCGGTGTGCCTTCTATTCAAGTTATTCCATACAGACGCCGTTGAGAAATCTGACGATTTGTCTGTTTCATTCATCCCAAGTTGTTTTTGTTTTGCCCACCCTCCCACCCTTTTCTTATGGAGCCAGAATTCTTAATCAAGTATCCATTTTATTCATGTGATATTTCTTCATTCATTTCCTTCAATGTTCTTATCCGGTGATTTATCGTCAAGATGCTCAAGAGCTTCAAGTTCATCATTCTTCGTTCTCGTTTCTTCTTCGGTGGAATAAATTCAAGCTTCAGTCATGATCATATCTCTTCCTTTTTGTTTCACATGTTTTCCCTTGTTGAAATTTATTATCCGAAGTCTCTCTTGCCTATTCATCTCTTTATTCATATCCGGAGTGTTCAAGATATATCAGAAGATTCGCATGTCCATTCTCAATTTGTTCTAGCTATGTTGTGGTTGTTATCTCATTCGAGCCATTTAATTTAACCGGCGCAATACCTCTTAAGCAATCTTTTTCAATGGTGATTTCTTTAGTGGGCCCTAACCCACAGGTCTTTTCCCAGGATCTTACGTGACTCTTTTAATTTTTCTGGATTTATTCTAAAAATTCTTTTCAAAGCGTGACATAAGAATGATTCCCATCAGTCACATGCCTTCTCCAAGATCGCTTTCAAATTCTTTTTCATCTTTGGTTCAACCTTTTAATTCTTCATTACGGAGGGCCTACAATTTATGGTGGTGTATCTCATTGTCTTCTCAGATTTGAAGACCGAAGAAGAGTTCCTCTTAAATCTTGGTCCGTTCTTCCAAGATTCGTGGTTCTAGCTTCTTGCCATCCTCATTATTGTTTCGATTGTGAGGAATTCTTTTTATACCCGTCCAAAGCATTTCATGAATTCTTTCCATTGTGATCCTCCGAAGGCCATCATTTCAGAATATTTCTTCGTTCTCGGTTTTCAACTTGTCCTCCAAATATTCTTCATTGATGCCTCTTCGTTTGTCTCCATATTCTTACGGTGGTTCTTTCAAGATTATTCTTCCGTTGTTATCGTATTAATTCATTTGTTCTTTTCATAATCCTACCGGTGAGTCATTCAAGATTATTCTCAAGTTTGGCTATATCTCTCTCCAATCCTTTTCAAGAAGAATAAGTAGTAGGCCAAATCCGTTGCTGGTCATCAATTATTTTGATCAAGGATAAGCATACAGTAAATCTTATTCTTTTTCCTCGAAGTGATTAATCTCTTTTTCCGGAGCTTGTTCATCATATCATATTCTCGGTTCTAAGTTGTTCATCTTGTTTTCCGGAGCTTCATGTTATTTCAATTATATCATTTCAAAGCTCCATCTAATTCATCACAGGCCTTGAATCTTATTCTTTTCATCTTTCGCTTCTCATGTTTTTCATTACCGGAGTTCTCATGCTGGTTCATCATGTTTTAATTCTTCCTCGAAGTTTTCATCAAGATTCTTGTTGGAGCTCAAGCATTCTTCATCATGCTTTCCAATTGCAATCCTTTCTACCTTATCTTTTTAGATGGTGTAATGTCATTCTTGACAATTCCTTCATGAATTATGATTCACGACTTACCAAGAATGAGATATTTAAAACCATCATTTTCCTTATTCAGGAGATCTTTTCAACCCTTCAATTATTCGTTGGAGTTATCTTGGGTTATAATTCACCTAAAGCTTTCCCTAAGGATTGTTGCTATTTATGGTGCTTATAAATGACCCAAGTTCTTCATTTATCATTCTAGTGAAATAAGTTTTTCGTCTCCTTGTTGATCTCAATCCAATCAAATGTTTTCGTCAGTGGCTGGTTGTCACCTCTTAATTTTGAGATGTTTTCCATAAGCCCACATCGAGCTTATTCTTTTCGTTGTTGATTTTCCAACAACTCCGTTCAACACTTATTCGTAAGGACGATTTGCAATTCATTCGTGGGAGAAGTTGTCATATTTTCTCCATTCATTTCTTTCATGGATCTATATTCTATTCTTTCATTCCGGAGGCATTGTGATATTGCTCCCTTTGACCATCTTATCGTTTTCATCAAGAGCATATCATTTCATTTGCTTATCCATTTAACTGGAGTGTTGTGTTCTCCATTCAAATTCAATCATCTTACCAAGTTTTGCCTCTCTTTTCATCCGGAGTGCTGTGTGAATCTTTCTTAACCTTGTGCCATTCTTTTTTATAGTTTCGGAGGCAGTGTGTGGTTGATGTCATTAAGTATCATCCCATCTTCTCAAGTTCTTGTTCAATTCCTTCCATTTTCAGTCGGAATGCTGTCCAAATTATGTCATTCTTATTCCTTGGCTATACCGTTTCAGTTTCATATTCTTTTGGTTCGTAAGCTCTTGTTTCATGTCTTTCAACCTATAAGGTTCTCGTAATGTTCCTTGTTCCTCTTTTCTAACAGAGTTTTCATATTCGTTCATCTCCGTTGTATTCTTCTTTCAATTTGGTCAACCTCTCAGGTTCGTGGTTTCACTCGTTTGTCCAAGAAGCAACTTTGTTTTACCTCTTCCTTTTCCGTTTTTATCCGGTGCCATCTCTAGGATCTCGGGTCGAGATCCTCTGCTAGTGTGGGAGAGTTGTGACGCCCGAAGACCGACGTCCCAGAAGATTCCAGATGTTCCGGGTTCTCCCGTGTGCTTCATTTGTGCTTGTTTTATTTATTTTTGCATTGCATCATGCCATCATGTCTTTAATCTTTCCAACTTAACTAAATAAATGGCATAGATCTTTTGATCTATTTAAATCGAGGGAAGAGTGACTTCTCTTTATAACATATCCTCATAATATTATGGAGCTATTATAAATAATTATTCCATTTGTTTGGAATTCACCATAACACACTTGCATATTTTTCCCCATGCCTTCTCTTTCGCAATTCCTTGCCTCAAACCTTGTCTATAATTCTTATCCGTTTTATTGAGGCTCCTCCAAAAATTCGAACATTTTTGGACACTTTTGAAACCATGTCCTAGTTCAAACCATTTGAATTAAATTCAAATGGGTTTGAATTTATATCTTTTGATCTTGCCACTTCTTATTTTCTGGGATCAGACTCATTTTTGTGAGTCCCGAGAAATTACCCTCAGGCCCAAATTCTTTCCCTAAGTGCCCTTTCTTTTTCCTCTCTCTTTTTCTTCTCTTTTATTTTATTTTAGTGAGAGAGAGGCAGAGAGCCCAGCTTGGGCCTCCAAGCCGCAGCTAGCCCAACCTCCTTCCCCCTCGGCCCATTTGGCAAGGCCTCAAGGCCCAGCCTCCCTCTCCCCTCGCAACCCTAGACCGACCGCTCCTCCCATCGATCCACCTCGCTCCCTCTTCCCTCCAGCGCCGCCATCTCCTTTTTCCCTCTCGATCCCATCGCCCTCTCTCTTCCTTGTACGCTGAAGCCCCCATCGCCCCCACAGCTCGATCTCCACCTCGCCTCCCGCTCCTTCTCGCCCGACCGCACCACTGCCTGTGTTCCTCCTTGCGCCACCGAAGGCGGAGCACGAGCCTCTGCCTCAGCTCCCTTGCGCCGTCTACAACGCGTCGCGCCTCCCCTCCCTCCGTTCGGCGCGTCGCCGCCGAAGGCCGCCCTGTCGTCGTGCATCCGGCGCCCACGCACCGAGCGCCGGCCTCGCCTCCTCCAGGGCCACCCCGTGCCTGGCCTCCATGGACGCGCCCGCGCCCGTCTGCTCGGACGTCCCGTCGCGTCTCCAGGGCCGCCGGGCACGGCCGCCGCCTTCTCCCGCCTTGTCCGCCTCCCATCGGTGCCGCCCTGCACCTCTGTCGCGGAGCCCATTGTCGCTCCGGATCCAGGACCCATGCTGGGACCCCGACGAAGGAGTCGTCGGAGCAGCGTCCTCGTCTTCCTGCCGCGGCGGCAGCTCTCCGGGAGGTCCTCGTCCCCGAGCTCTTGCTGCTCCAGCGTCGCCGCTGGCCGCCCCTTGTCTCCAACTCCGCCCGTGCTGTGCTGCTGCTTCGCCCGACGCCTTCCTCCCTTGGCGCCGCGATTACCTGGCCGCAGCTCGCCGGGGCTGACCCCGAGGTGCCTTTGCCGTCGCCGGGCTTCGTGCTTCCGTTTTGTTGATGTTTTGTTTTGTTGATGCCAAAGCCTCGGTTACAAGATCTGTGCTCGGATCACCATGTTTGTGTCCGTGTGTTCGCCAAGTTCCTTGAAGCTGAACGTGTACGACTACATGTTTGACCACCGAGACCGATGCCCCAAGGACGCTGAGAACGACTACACGGCGACACTTTCGAGTACCTCTTCTACCACCTATGAAATTGCCAAGTTCGACCACATGAAGATACTTCAAGTACCACTACGTCCAATGCCGTGACAAGTACCTCTACGAACGTGTACGACGACCGTCGCCGAAGAACCGTGTACCACTACCGTCGCCCCGAAAACGATGGATTCGTCAAGTACCTCTCCGAACGGAACGACTACTTCCCTCTACGAACGTGTACCACGACCCGCGAGTACCACTACTTCCTCTACGACCTCGAACCGCCCCGAAACGAACGTTCCGAAGGTATAACCCCGAGACGATGACCCGTGGACTGCATGTGTTGTATGAGATGTTTCCCTTGTGTGCACCGTGCCGATTCATCTTTTGTCATGCTCCTCGGTTGCCTCGTCGCCAACCCGTGGGAACCCGGTGACGGGATCACCCCACCTTTCATCTTGTTCGACTCACTCTCTCCGCCATCTTTTGCACCAGACTCTCAACGAGCTACCGGTACCGATATGTTGCGTGGCATCATTTTCGGATTCGCCGCCGTGGCCCCTTTCTTTGCACCACAGTGACAAATACTTCATATCTCTTCATATTAACTTTTACTAAAATTGCATAAAACTTGATCATGTCATCCGCATCATGTTAACAACCTTTGAATGTTTAATTGTTGTTGCTTTAATAATTGCTAAATTGGTCATGTGGGGTTTTCCGGATTTGTTGTTGTTATTTCCGGCCTCATTTAAAATGCCTAGATAGCTAGTTTACACTTGCTTCACCTTGCCATGTTATGCTTCCTGTATAGACTTGTCATGCATCCTACCTTGCCATGTTATGCTTCCTGTATAGACTTATCATGCATCCTACCTTGCCATGTATTGCATCATATAGACTTGTGTTGTTTTCTGTGCTTCCTACCTTGCCATGTTATGCTTCCTGTATAGACTTGTCATGCATCCTACCTTGCCATGTATTGCATAATATAGACTTGTGTTGTTTTCTGTGCTTCCTACCTTGCCATGTTATGCTTCCTGTATAGACTTGTTGTGCATCATATGTAGACTTGTGTTGCATCATACTTGATTGAGCATATTGTCATGTCTCGTGTGGTGTGTTTACCGTATTGCTTGCTTCTTCTCGTTAGTGCTTGTTCCGTTGCGATCGTGAGGATTCGTTCGTCTCCTCGTGGTTCGTCTTCAAGACTTCTTCTTCGTCTTCTTCAGGGACTTGTTCTTCTTCCTCGCGAAATCCCAGGCAAGATGACCGTAGCCTTGGATACCTTTACTATCATTGCCATTGCTTAGTTGTCTCGATGCTATCGTTATATGTCGCGCTACCCATCATTATTGTCAGCCTCTCCTTGTTGCCATGAAACCTCTAACCTTTGAAACCTTCCTAGCAAAACCATTGTTTGGCTATGTTACCCGCTTGCTCAGCCCCTCTTATAGCGTTGTTAGTTGCAGGTGAAGATGAATACCGTTCCAGGAGGGAACTTGTTGTTGGAATATCACAATATCTATTATTATTATTAACACACCTATATACTGGGCATGGGTGGAAGGCTTGGCCTTTTGCTCAGTATTTTGTTCCACTCATGCCACCTTAGGCGCCGATAAACCGGCATTATGTTCCTTGATTTTGCGTTCCTTACACGATGGGTATATGGGGACCCCTTGACACTTCGACTTTGAATAAAACTCCTCCAGCAAGGCCCAACATTGGTTTTAATTTGCTCATAATAACAACTTAATTAATTAATTAAATTGCATAAGGGGGACGCTCCTTGGAGATTCTTTTCTACATAGCAGGGGGGCCAGTGCTGATGGTGTTGGTCCCAAACTAGAGCCACTTGCGGCGCCACCCAGTTATCTGGGGTCTTCGGTTGCTGTACGTACTGCTCATCCGGTCGTGGCCTGAGACGAGATACGCGCGGCTACTATCAGGGTGTCGGCACGCCGGGAGGTCTTATTGGACTTGTTTTACCATTGTCGAAATGTCTTGTGCACCGGGATGCCGAGCCTGATCGGATTTCCCTAAGATAAGGGGTGATGATATTATATTTATCACTTCAGCTAATCGTGAGAGCTTGTGATGGGCTAAGTTGGGACACCCCTGCAGGGTTATAATCTTTCGAAAGCCGTGCCCGCGGTTATGTGGCAGATTGGAATTTGTTAATGTCCGGTTGTAGAAAACTTGACAGAGGATCTGAAGTAAAACACACAACTGTGTGAGCAACCGTGACTGTCTCTTTTCACTTTGAGAAGAGAACACGGTGGGGTTATGTTTGACTCGTAGGTAGTTCAGGATCTTTAGCGATCACTACTAGTTTGCGACAGTTTGCGTAGATTCTCATCTTATTCTTGTACTCGTAAGTTAGCCACCATATTATGCTTAGCCGCTGCTGCAACCTCACCACTTTACCTCTTCCTACCCATAAAGCTTTGCTAGTCTTGATACCCATGGTTATGGGATTGCTGAGTCCTCGTGGCTCACAAATACTTCAACACCAGATGCAGGTTCAACCGAGAATGAAGCAGGAGCTGGTTCAAGTACTTCACTGGGAGCTCGATGAAGAGAGTGGCCGTATGTATGTGACGTGTTCCGACGGTCAGTAGTGGTTTCTACTAGGGGCGATTCGGACCAGTGGCTTTATGTTTTTGGTAACTTTGCTTTGGATCTTCGCCCGTAGTCGGGTTGTGATGTTTTGAATGATGTTTTGCTTATGTAATGTATTGTGTGACGTGGCGAGTGTAAGCCAATTATCCTTTTGCAATTTCATCCCTATTTTTACATGAGTCGAGCAAAGATACCAAACTTGAGATCATTCCAGAATGGGCTTATACCTTTAAGTCGTGCCTCGACACGTAGGAGGTATAGTCCCATCCTGGGCATTACACCGGCGAGCCGCCAGGCCATCCCGATCCGGATCTAGGCGGGTGGTTGAGATCCACCCATCCCCTGATCCAAATGCTCCATCCCGCGCAGGCCGGATCCCTCCGTCCCGGGACATCCCCGTCCCGTTGACTTTTTCTCAAAGGGGTATAATTTTCTCTAAGTCCCCAGTTTCCGTAATTTTCTTGCCTCCTTTGACATGCAATAACTTCGTGCTCGTAGCTTCGTTTTGAGCGTGTAATATATCAAAATGTTCGTTGAGATGTGCTCTTCATTTTTTTCCACTGTGGCATGCTTGTTGAGTTCATCTTGATGACCTAATCATCGTTGCAAGAGTGCTATATGTTTAAAACTGCTGATGACTGTAATTTTGTTGCCATGTTTGAGATGTGACAACTTTGTGCATGTTGGTCCAAATGGAGCATATGATATGTCAAAATGTTCATTGTGAAGTGCTCTACATGATGGTTGCTGTAGCATTCATGTTAGGTGTCATATTGCCATGTTAATCTCTGTTGCAAAAGTGCATGTGGCTATTAAGTGCTGAAACTTGTTGTGAGATGTTGTTTTGACTTGCTCATTGCTATTGATGTGTTTGTCTTCATGTCACATGTCAATATGTTTTAGAAGAACAATCATATGGTATTTGCTGTGGTGCAATCTACTTTCCATGATTTGCCTTGAGGTGACTTAAACAAGCTTGTAAACATGCCCTGCCAATGTTACTGTTTTATACTTAGTGAAAAAACTGCTAAGTCTGGAATCAGTTAACCTGATGCCATGTTTGCTTGATGCCTCACTCAAATCCATGCATGTTTTAGTATGTCAAATGATCATTCCTTGTTGTCCATGTTATTCTCTATCCATCCATGCCCTTATTTGCATATATGGCCTGTTGTAGCTTATTTATTTCTTGCTCTCAAGTTGCTATAAATTTACCTGTCAGGTTTTTATCTGCATGATCAATTTGGTGAAGCTTGTTGTTTATTGATCCATGCCTCCTATGGAGTTGCTCCAATGGAGTTGTTTGATGTATACTATGTCTAGTACATGTCCATGATCTTTATACCTACTGGAGTTGATATGCTTGTTGTTTTGTGCCTCCGAAGGAAGCATCGTGATGATGTTTTTGCCTTCCCAAATTTTGACTAAGTCTGGATAAATTTATTGCAACTTGCCATGCTTGGTTAATTGTGTACCAGTAGGTTTTGGAGTGTGTTCTAAGTTCATGCTTCTTAAGTATCATGTCTACTTCACGTCCATGCCCTTTGTCTCCATGTTTGAGTGCTGTAGCATAATTATTTCTTGCTCCAAAGATGCCATGTGGCTGTAAACTGCAGTTTTGCTTGAATATTGTTTTGCTTGCCATTTGCAAACCGTGTGTCCATTTCCGGCGATCTTTATATTGATTCCAACCGAAATCTCCCCCTCTATCTAGCGGCTTGCTTGGTTTTCCAAGATGAGGCCTTTTCCATCATCTTCTCCTTAGGCTCAAGTGCTTCCACATGCATACGCTCATCATACTTGCATCATGTTGATTGTGCATTGCACCTTGTTTGATATTGTGCCGTGTTGTGTTATTCTGTTGAGGAGAGCCGGGAGCCGAGACCGAGTTCGAGGATCTCGCCGTGTTTGAGTACGAGGAGCCGTCTTATGATCCCTCCGTGGATTCAACATGCAAGATGACCTTACCCAGATATCACTACTATCTTTGCCTATGCTAGATGTCTCGCTCTTTAGCTTATTGCCTCGATGCCTATGTCTATTTGTCAGCCTCCTATTATTGCCATGAAACTCCCTAACCACCCAACCTAGCAAACCTTTGATTGGCTACGTAAGCTTCGCTCAGCCCCTCTTATAGCATTGTTAGTTGCAGGAGAAGACTTGAAGATTCTTGCTTCATGATGAAGTTATTGTTGGGATATCACAATATATAATCTGTTAAACTAAATCATCTATATATTGGTAATGGGTGGAAGGCTAAGCCTCTTACTTGGTGTTTTGTTCCACTCATGCCGCCCTAGGAGCCGTTAAACCGGTGTTATGTTCCTTGATTTTGCGTCCCTAACACGGTTGGGGTTTATGGGCACCCCTCGATAACCCTCTTAGCGCTAAAGCTTTTCCAGCAAGGCCCGACATTGGTTTTACATTTTCCATAACTAAATAACTTGCATAGGGACTTTTCGGACCCAGAGGACTTAATTTTACAAACCCGGGCCAGTGCTCCTCATGAGTGTTGGTCCAAACTGGGGGTTATGCGGGGCCGCCTTGGGGAAACCCGAGGTATCTGGTATTACCTATATGATCACCCATCCGGTCGTGGCCTGAGACTAGATACGCGCGGCTACTGTCAGGGTGTCGGCACGCCGGGAGGTCTTGCTGGATTAGTTTTACCTATGTCGGAATATCTTGAGCACGGGATTCCGAGAATACTCGGGTCTTCCCACCTTGGAGTTGCGAATCCGCAGATCGTGAGCTTGTGATGGGCTAAGTTAGGACACCCCTGCAGGGTTTGATCTTTCGAAAGCCGTGCCCGCGGTTATGTGGCAGATGGGAATTTGTTAATATCCGGTTGTAGAAAACTTGACACCATGTTCATAATACACTACCAGCGTGAGTAACCGTGACGGTCGCTTTCCGAAAGGGGTTCGGGAAGTGAACATGGTGGGGTTATGTTTGACGTGCTTAGGATCACTTCGTGATCACTTTGACGATCGTTGGCACCTTCTCTTCTCGCTGTAAACACGTAAGCTAGTGCTAGTGCTGCTGCAACCTTGTTTTAAGCCTTTTCCACTCCTAAGGCTTTGATAGTATTTCTACCCGGGAACGTGATTGCTGAGTCCTCCGTGGCTCACAGATTCTACACAACACCAGATACAGGTACCGATGAGAACTATACAGGTGATGGGACAGAGCTGTACTGGGAGTTCGACGAAGAACGTGGATGTTACTATGTGTCTTATCCCGACGATCAGTAGTGGCTTCTACTAGGGGCGATCAGACCTTGTGTTGCTTTATTTATGGTATATTTCATTTGGATCTTCGTCCGTAGTAGGACTCTGATGTTATTGGATGATGTATGCTAATGTATTACATTGTGTGACGTGGCGAGTGTAAGCCAACTACTCTTTTACAATTTCATCCCTCTTTTACATGAGTTGTGCAAAGATACCATTCTTGAGATCATTCCAGTATGATATTATGCCTTTAAGTCGTGCCTCGACACATGGGAGGTATAATCTCATACCGGGCATTATAAGTTGGTAATCAGAGCCTTCTCCGACCTAGGAGCCCCCATTGATTGATCGAATCATTGAAGGTTGAGTCTAGGCACACACTTGAAAATGTTTTGAGTCCTATATATATATATATATCGGAGAGTAGGATTTCTTTTACTCCTCATCCCTTTATCACTCTGGTGAGGACTCCTGACGATGTTCTATCTCTTCTATTCACAAAAATTCACTAATTTTTTTTAGGATCACGCGAGCATTGTTTGGATTGTTCCGATGTCTTTGTGACGAGAACATTGTTCTCGATGTCTCCTGTCATTTAGGGGTTGTGGCAGTGTCCCGGGGAGTTGAGCTCCGAGGTGTTGTCGTCACAAATCTATCGCAGCAGTTTTGGAATACTTAAGACGGCCGACATCGAAGACTCTTCTATGCGGTTAGTGGCAAGATAACCCCAACATCACCCAGTACTGGGGAGGTAGTTCGGGAGTATTGCCATAGCTTGTATAGCAAATGCGTTTCGAAGGTCCGAGGTAAACGGTTTCCGAAAATAACTGGTTATGTGTTGAAGGATGGATACAGCTGGATGTAGGATTAGAGTTGAGTGCGCGGTGCTTCCCCTGTATCCCCAACACCCGATTGCATAACTGGACACTTTCGGAAATTTATAGGTGGGTTCATCTAGTAGCTCGTAGGCATTCTTCCAACGAATGCATGATATGGAGTTCGGGGTTCTACATTGAGTGAAGTGGTTTTATGGGCGTTGTTCCGATCAGGAGTTGCATCTTAAAGGGTCCTTGGCTATGCTGATCCGGGGATTGCAAAACCCTTTTGTAACACGTTCCATAAGCTTTCAGCACGAACATGTGGGACGAAACTTCTATCTTGTATTTGTTCTATCTGCTCCTTGTTGTTTTTATTTACCTTTTGTTCTCCCAAGTGGCTTCTCGGGAAGATTGTTGTACCATTAAACTGTGGATTACATTCGTTCATTTTGTTCGAATGTTCTTGTGAAGACTTATGTTGCAATTCTAGCCGTTGATTCAACTTATATATTTCAATCAATGGCTAATAGTTGTCATCTCATTCAGGATGGCTCCTAAGAAGGTTCCTAATGCTAACCCAGAGGGTGAAGAAGTTCCTGATCGTCCTCCTTCCCCTCCTCCTCCGTCTGAGGCCTGGAGAGCAATTATGCAAGCGACAAACCAGAACACCCAGATGCTTATGCAAATGATGCAGAACATTCAAGCCAACCAAGCAAATCAAGGCTATCATGGGAACCAAGACCAAGGCAATCTGTTCAATCAACCTCACTTTGCCACCCTCAACCAATTCCTAGCAAACCAACCGAAGGCGTTCAGTTACTGTGTGGATCCGCTAGATGCTGAAGACTGGATAACGGACATCAAAAAGCATTTCGAGTGCAGTAACATGAGACCTGAGGATTATGTCAAGTTTGCCGCCTTCCAACTCAAAGATCAAGCTGCTGATTGGTGGCAACAGTACAAAGATTCCAGAGGTGGACGTGAAATCTCGTGGACTGACTTCTGCAAGGATTTTCGCTCTCACCACATTCCAACAAGTGTCATTGAAGGCATGCGTGAGCAATTCCGCAACCAGAAGCAAGGCACCATGTCCGTTTATCAATACAATGTCAAGTTCCGGAACCTTGCCAGCTATGCCAAGCAAGACATCCCAGATGCCAAGAGCAAGATTTATCAGTTCCGTGGTGGTCTGAAGGATGAACTCCAACTAGCTCTCACCTTGTTTGAGCCGGATGAATTTGATCAATTTTATAACATGGCTCTTAAGCAAGAGGCAGCCCAGCTCAAGGTTGAAGCTTCCAAAAACAGGATCAGAGATGCTGTTAACTCCTCCTCGTCTTCTCAAGTGGTTGCAAAGCAGCAGAAGTTTTGGCTTCCACCTCCTCGAGTGCTCCGCCCTCCAAACAACAACAACAAGCACCCAGGTGGCCGTGGTTTCTCCCACCCACCCAACCCAAGCAACCAGTCCAAGAATCACTTTCAAGCTTCGAAGTCAAGTGGTCCTTATCACCGGCCTCTCCCAGAAGTGACTTGCAACAAGTGTGGGCAGAAGGGTCACTATGCAAACAAGTGTACTCAAAGGCGCCTTCCGCCTCCTCCACCTGTCAGCAATGCTATTGTCAAGCACAATCCCAAGTCAGCAAGAGTGAATCTGATGAATGCAGCTCAAGCAGAGAATTCTTCAGATGTGATACTTGGTTATCTTCCAGTCAACCTTAAACCTGCTAAAGTCTTGTTTGATTTCGGTGCATCATGCTCTTTCATGTCTCAACCTTTTGCTTCGAAGCACAATGTTGACATCAAAAGTTTACCAAGGGAATTATCAATTGTTTCTCCGGGAAAACTAATGCATTCTAGCGTGTTTGCTCCGGATATATCTATTCATATGGGTGATTATAGTTTTCTAGTTTCTCCGGTTATTCTCGGCAACTCCGACATTGATCTTATTCTTGGGATGGATTGGATCTCCAAGCATGATGCAAACATTGATTGTGCAAACAAGGAAGTCAAGCTTACTCATCCTGACGAAGACGTGATTATCTTCGCCTCTCGAGATAACACAATCAGGCTATTCTCTCTCAATGACAATGGCGAAATTAATGCCATTTCTCAGATTCCGGTGTTCAATGAATATGAAGATGTTTTCCCTGAAGAGCTTCCAGGCATGCCTGCCCATCGTCAAGTTGAATCCGTCATTGAACTCGAGCCCAGTACCGAGCCAGCATGTCGGCGTTCGTACAAGATTTCTCCTGAAGAGTTGAAGGAGCTGAAGAAACAACTCGATGAGCAAGAACGTATGGGTCTAATCAGGCCTAGTACTTCTCCTTGGGGCTGTGGTGTTCTATTTGTAAAGAAGAAGGAGGGTACGGAATGCCTTTGCATTGATTACCGGCCATTGAACAAGAAGACAATAAAGAATAAGTATCCGCTCCCCAATATTAATGAATTGTTCGAGCAGCTCAAAGGAGCAAAGGTGTTCTCGAAGCTCTATCTCCGGATTGGTTACCGTCAGATTTGTATCCGTGAAGAGGATATTCACAAGACCGCATTCAGAACAAGTTATGGCTCCTATGAATACACGGTCATGTCTTTTGGCCTCGCAAATGCTCCACCCACCTTCTCGAGGATGATGCTCTTCATATTCAACCCCTACACCAATGAATTTGTTCTCGTCTATCTGGATGACATCTTGGTATTCTCCAAGAATGAAGAAGACCATGCCAAGCACCTCCGTTTGGTCTTGGACAGGCTCCATGAACACAAGTTCTATGCGAAGTTCTCCAAATGTGAATTCTGGCTGGATAAAGTCTTATATCTTGGCCATATTATCTCTGCCGAGGGCATTTCTGTGAACCCCGAGAAAGTTGAAGCTATTGTCAATTGGAACCCCCGCAGAATGTCAAGCAACTCTAAAGCTTCCTTGGTCTCGCTAGCTATTGTAGAAGGTTCGTTGTGAACTTCTCCAAGATTGCCAAGCCTCTCTCCAACCTGTTGCAGAAGAATGTCAAGTACTCCTGGACTCCTGACTGTGATGTGGCATTCAAAACACTCAAAGAGAAGCTCATTTCTGCTCCGGTTCTTACTCCTCCGGATGAGTCCAAGCCCTATGAAGTCTTTTGTGATGCTTCTTTACAAGGACTTGGTGGTGTTCTCATGCAAGACAAGAAGATTGTGGCATACACTTCTCATCAGTTGAAGCCAAATGAGAGGAATTACCCCACACATGATCTCGAGCTAGCAGTAGTTGTACATGCCTTGATCACGTGGAGACACCTTCTATTGGGCAGAAAAGTGGACATCTTCACCGATCACAAGAGTTTGAAGTACATCTTCACACAGCCGAACCTTAACCTTCGCCAGACTCGTTGGGTTGAGATGATCCAAGAGTATGATCCAAGCATTGAATACACACCTGGCAAGGCCAATGTCATTGCAGATGCCTTGAGCAGAAAGGCATATTGCAACAGTCTCCTTCTCAAGCTGTTTCAGTCTGAACTTTGTGAATCATTCAGGAAGCTCAACCTCCAAGTTGTTCCTCAAGGCTTTCTTGCAAACCTTCAAGTTGCTCCTACCTAGGAAGATCAGATCCGTGAGGCCCAACTCAGTGATGCTATGGTGCAGAAAGCGAAACATGGTATTGCTAAGGGTACTCCCAAGTACAAGTGCTATCACGTTGATGAGAAAGACACCTTGTTCTTTGAGGACAAAATTGTGGTTCCCAAGGGTGATCTCAGGAAGCTCATAATGAACGAAGCACATGACTCCCTCCTCTCGATTCATCCCGGAAGCTCCAAGATGTACCAAGACCTCAAGCAATCGTATTGGTGGACTCACATGAAAAGGGAGATTTCCCAATTCGTGAATGAATGTGATGTCTGCAGAAGAGTGAAGGCAGAGCATCAACGTCCAGCCGGTCTCCTCCAACCTCTACCTATTCCCGAGTGGAAATTCGATCACATTGAAATGGATTTCGTCACTGGGTTTCCCAAGTCCAAGAAGGGGAATGATGCTATATTTGTAGTGATTGACAAGCTAACTAAAGTAGCTCACTTCCTTCCCGTCAAAGAATCCATCAATGCAGCTTAGTTGGCAGAGTCGTACACTTCCAGAATTGTTTCGTTGCATGGCATTCCTCAAGTCATCTCCTCAGACCATGGATGTTTGTTCACATCCAAGTTCTGGGACTCCTTTCAGACAGCCATGGGCACCAAGATTCGTTTCAGCATTGCGTTTCACCCTCAGACTAGTGGTCAAGTCGAAAGAGTGAACCAGATCCTCGAAGGCATGCTCAGAGCTTGTGTCATCTCTTTTGGCATGAAGTGGGAAGATTGTCTCCCATTTGCTGAGTTCTCTTACAACTACAGTTTCCAAGCAAGTGCCGGCAAAGCTCCTTTTGAAATCCTCTATGGCAGAAAGTGTCGTACCCCGCTCAACTGGTCCGAGACTGGTGAACGTCAACTTCTTGGTGATGATTTGATCTCAGAAGCCGAAGAAATGTGCAAAGTCATACGTGAGAATATCAAAGCCGCTCAATCGCGTCAAAAGAGCTACTATGACGGCAAGCATCGTGATTTGGCTTTCGACATTGGAGATCATATCTATCTCCATATTTCTCCTATGAAAGGAACCCAACGATTTGGTATCAAAGGAAAGCTTGCTCCGAGATACGTGGGCCCTTTCAAGATTCTTGGCAAGAGAGGCGATCTAGCCTACCAACTCGAGCTTCCCTCCAATTTTGCAAATGTTCATGATGTGTTTCACGTGTCTCAACTCCGCAAGTGCTTCAAGACACCTGAACGCACCATTCCGTTCGAGGAGATTGATCTTCAACAAGACTTGTCTTATCGTGCGCACCCTGTTGCTATTCTTGAAGAAACTGAGCGCAAGACCCGCAACAAGTCCATCAAGTTCTTGAAAGTGAAGTGGTCACACCATACCTATCGAGAAGCTACGCGGGAATGAGAAGATCACCTTCGTTCCGAGTACCCTTCCTTCTTAAAGTCCTAGATCTCGGGACGAGATCTTTTTGTAGTGTAGGAGAGTTTGTAACACCCCATATGTGATACCTTCCGTTTATGGCAGTATATGAAACGTTGACTTCATCAATTCCATTCTGGGCTCTTCTTTCATTTCAGGTTTCTTCGTTTTGTCGCGTGCGTGTGTGCATTTCATCCATGTCATGTTATCATGTGCATTGCATTGCATTCGTGTTGTCACTTGCACCCGGTCCCACTCGCCTCTTCCCGTTGTCCGTTTCGAGTTCCGACACTCACACACGTGCATGTGGCACCCCCGAGTCCTTCTTTCGTGTGTAGCCATGTAACGTTCCTGGAATGAGGTGAGACTTGTTGTGCGTTGTTGTTTTGGTACATGTAGGCCGCTTGTCAAGTTTCATCGCGTTTGGAGTTCGTTTGGTACTCCAACGGTTAACCTAGTGGGCTAAAAGCACCTCTTCTTTTTGGCCCAAGACCCCCTCCACAACAACCCACTAACCCAGCACAACCACTCCCATCCTCTCGGTCACCGGATCGTGAACGTGTGGGTGAAAACCGCTCCTCATCTGGACCTCCCTAGCTCCCTATGCCTATAAAAACATCTCCCCATCCAAAATTTCGTAGGAAACCCTAGCCCCCTTCTTCCTCCTTTCGTCACATCGAAAAACCGTGCCGGCCGAACGTGTCCGTCCGAGTCGGACACATCCTCTGCCTGCCAGATCCGCCGCGGCACCGCGCGGGCCGACGGGGCCCGTAGCCAGCCCGCCCGGCTCGGCCGGCCTCCGCGCCCGACCCCGCTCCCAGCCGCGGCCGCTCCAGCGCCAGCCGCCCGCGCGCGAGCCGCCGGCCGCCACCGCCGTCGCAGTTCTCTGCCCCGGCCGCCTCCCGCCGCCTCCGGCTGCGACCGCCGCCGCCGGCCTCCTTCCATCGGCCGCCGTCGCCGCCCGCCACCACCGGCCACCGTCGCCGCCCGCTCTCCGGCGAGCCGCCGGGCCATCCCGATCCGGATCTGGGCGGGTGGATGAGATCCACCCGTCCCCCGATCCAAACGCTCCATCCCTCGCAGGCCGGATCCCTCCGTCCCGGGACACCCCCGTCCCGTTGACTTTTTCTCAGAGGGGTATAATTTTCTCTAAGTCCCCAGTTTCCGTAATTTTCTTGCCTCCTTTGACATGCAATAACTTCGTGCTCGTAGCTCCGTTTTGAGCGTGTAATATATAAAAATGTTCGTTGAGACGTGCTCTTCATTTTGTTCCACTGTGGCATGCTTGTTGAGTTCATCTTGATGACCTAATAATATTTGCAAGAGTGCTATATGTTTAAAACTGCTGATGACTGTAATTTTGTTGCCATGTTTGAGATGTGACAACTTTGTGCATGTTGGTCCAAATGGAGCATATGATATGTCAAAATGTTCATTGTGAAGTGCTCTACATGATGGTTGCTGTAGCATTCATGTTAGGTGTCATATTGCCATGTTAATCTCTGTTGCAAAAGTGCATGTGGCTATTAAGTGCTGAAACTTGTTGTGAGATGCTGTTTTGACTTGCTCATTGCTATTGATGTGTTTGTCTTCATGTCACATGTCAATATGTTTTAGAAGCACAATAATATGGCATTTGCTGTGGTGCAATCTACCTTCCATGATTTTCCTTGAGGTGACTTAAACAAGCTTGTAAACATGCCCTGCCAATGTTACTGTTTTATACTTAGTGAAAAAACTGCTAAGTCTGGAATCTGTTAACGTGATGCCATGTTTGCTTGATGCCTCACTCAAATCCATGCATGTTTTAGTATGTCAAATGATCATTCCTTGTTGTCCATGTTATTCTCTATCCATCCATGCCCTTATTTGCATATATGGCCTGTTGTAGCGTATTTATTTCTTGCTCTCAAATTGCTATAAATTTACCTGTCAGGTTTTTATCAGCATGATCAATTTGGTGAAGCTTGTTGTTATTGATCCATGCCTCCTATGGAGTTGCTCCAATGGAGTTGTTTGATGTATGCTATGTCTAGTACATGTCCATGATCTTTATATACTTAGTGGAGTTGATATGCTTGTTGTTTTGTGCCTCTGAAGGCAACATCATGATGATGTTTTTGCCTTCCCAGATTTTGACTAAGTCTGGATAAATTTATTGCAACTTGCCATGCTTGGTTAATTGTGTTCCAATAGGTTTTTGGGTGTGTTCTAAGTTCATGCTTGTTAAGTATCATGTCTACTTGACGCCCATGCCCTTTGTCTCCATGTTTTAGTGCGGTAGCATAATTATTTCTTGCTCCAAAGATGCCATGTGGCCGTAAACTGCAGTTTTGCTTGAATACTGTTTTGCTTGCCATTTGCAAACCGTGTGTCCGTTTCTGGCGATCTTTATATCGATTTCAACCGAAATCTTCCCCTCTATCCAGTGGATTGCTTGGTTTTCCAAGATGAGGGCTTTTCCATCATCTTCTCCTTAGGCTCAAGTGCTTCCACATGCATACGCTCATCATACTTGCATCATGTTGATTGTGCATTGCACCTTGTTTGATATTGTGCCGTGTTGTGTTCTTGTGTTGAGTAGAGCCGGGATCTGAGACCGAGTTCGAGGATCTCGCCGAGTTTGAGTACGAGGAGCCGTCTGACGATCCCTCCGTGGAATCAACAGGCAAGATGACCTTACCCAGATATCACTACTATCTTTGCCTATGCTAGATGTATCGCTCTTTAGCTTATTGCCTAGATGCCTATGTCTGTTTGTCAGCCTCCTATTGTTGCCATGAAACTCTCTAACCACCCAACCTAGCAAACCTTTAATTGGCTACGTAAGCTTTGCCTAGCCCCTCTTATAGCGTTGTTAGTTGCAGGAGAAGACTTGAAGATTCTTGCTTCACGATGAAGTTATTGTTGGGATATCACAATATATAATCTGTTAAACTAAATCATCTATATATTGGTAATGGGTGGAAGGCTAAGCCTCTTTCTTGGTGTTTTGTTCCACTCATGCCGCCCTAGGAACCGTTAAACCGGTGTTATGTTCCTTGATTTTGCGTCCCTAACACGGTTGGGGTTTATGGGCCCCCTCGATAACCCGCTTAGCGTTAAAGCTTTTCTAGCAAGGCCCGACATTGGTTTTACATTTGCCATAACTAAATAACTTGCATAGGGACTTTCCGGACCCCGAGGACTTAATTTTACAAACCCGGGCCAGTGCTCCTCATGAGTGTTGGTCCAAACTGGGGGGTTATGCGGCGCCACCTTGGGGAAACCCGAGGTATCTGGTATTACCTGTATGATCACCCATATGGTAGTGGCCTGAGACTAGATACGCGCGGCTACTGTCAGGGTGTCGGCACGCTGGGAGGTCTTGCTGGATTAGTTTTACCTATGTCGGAATATCTTGAGCACGGGATTCCGAGAATACTCGGGTCTTCCCACCTCGGAGTTGCGACTCCGCAGATCGTGAGCTTGTGATGGGCTAAGTTGGGACACCCCTACAGGGTTTGATCTTTCAAAATCCGTGCCCGCGGTTATGCGGTAGATGGGAATTTGTTAATATCCGGTTGTAGAAAACCTGACACCATGTTCATAATACACTACCAGCGTGAGTAACCGTGACGGTCGCTTTCCGAAAGGGATTCGGAAAGTGAACACGGTGGGGTTATGTTTGACGTGCTTAGATAGGATCACTTCGTGATCACTTTGACGATCGTTGGCACTTTCTCTTCTCGCTCTAAACACGTAACTAGTGCTGCTGCAACCTTGTTTTAAGCCTTTTCCACTCCTAAGGCTTTGATAGTATTGCTACCCGGGAACGGGATTGCTGAGTCCTCCGTGGCTCACAGATTCTACACAACACCAGATGCAGCTACCGATGAGAACTATACAGGTGATGGGACAGAGATGCACTGGGAGTTCGATGAAGAACGTGGACGTTACTATGTGTCTTATCCCGACGATCAATAGTGGCTTCTACTAGGGGCGATGAGACCTTGTGTTTCTTTATTTATGGTATCTTTCATTTGGATCTTCGTCCGTAGTCGGACTGTGATGTTATTGGATGATGTATGCTAATGTATTACATTGTGTGACGTGGCGAGTGTAAGCCAACTACTCTTTTACAATTTCATCCCTCTTTTACATGAGTTGTGCAAAGATACCATTCTTGAGATCATTCAAGTATGATATTATGCCTTTAAGTCGTGCCTCGACACGTGGGAGGTATAATCTCATACTGGGCATTAGATCCACCAAGAGGGAGAGAGGGGGAAGGAAGGAAAGGGAGAGGGAGAAGGAAAGGGGGGCGCCGCTCCCCCTTCCCTAGTCTAATTCGGACCCAAGAGCTCGTGGGACGTCATCAAGCTGAACGTGTGCTGAACGCAGAGGCTCCGTAAATTCGGTGCTTGATCGGTTGGATCGCGAAGAAGTTCGACTACATCAACCGTGTCACTAGACGCTTCCGCTCCCGGTCTACGAGGGTACGTAGACACACTCTCCCCTCTCATTGCTATGCATATGGTAGATAGATCTTGCGTGATCGTAGGAAAATTTTGAAATACTACATTCCCCAACACTGGCATCATGAGCCACGTCTATGCGTAGATGATATGCACGAGTAGAACACAATGAGTTGTGGGAGATAATAGTCATACTGCTTACCAACATGTCATACTTTGGTTCGGCGGTATTGTGAGATGAAGTGGCCTGGACTGACATTACGCGTACGCTTACGCGAGACTGGTTTCACCGTTATGAGCACTCGTTGCTTAATGGTGACTCGCGGGTGTCTGTCTCTCTCACTTTAGCTGAATCGAGTGTGACTACGCCCGGTCCTTGTGAAGGTTAAAACAGCACATACTTGACGAAGAATTGTTGTCGTTTTTGTATGCGTAGGTAAGAACGGTTCTTGCTAAGCCCGTAGCAGCCACGTAAAACTTGCAACAACAAAGTAGAGGATGTCTAACTTGTTTTTGCAGGGCATGTTGTGATGTGATATGGTCAAGACATGATGAGTTATACGTTATTGTATGAGATGATCATGTTTTGTAAAGTTATCGGCAACTGGCAGGAGCCATATAGTTGTCGCTTTATTGTATGAAATACAGTCACCATGTAATTGCTTTACTTTATCACTAAGCGGTAGCAATAGTCGTGGAAGCAATAGTTGGCGAGACGACAACGATGCTACGATGGAGATCAAGGTGTCGCGCCGGTGACGAAGGTGATTATGACGGTGCTTTGGAGATGGAGATCAAAAGCACAAGATGATGATGGCCATATCATGTCACGTATTTTGATTGCATGTAATGTTTATCTTATTATGCTTCTTATTTTGCTTAGTATGACAGTAGCATTATAAGATGATCCCTTACAAAATTTCAAGGTATAAGTGTTCTCCCTGAGTATGAACCATTGCGAAAGTTTGTCGTGCCGAGACACCACGTGATGATCGGGTGTGATAAGCTCTACGTTCACATACAATGGGTGTAAGCCAGTTTTGCACACGCATAATACTCGGGTTAAACTTGACGAGCCTAGCATATGCAGATATGGCCTCGGAACACTAGAGACCGAAAGGTCGAGCGTGAATCATATAGTAGATATGATCAACATAAGATGTTCACCATTGAAAACTACTCCATCTCACGTGATGACCGAACATGGTTTAGTTGATTTGGGTCACGTGATCATTTAGATGACTAGAGGGATGTCTATCTAGGTGGGAGTTCTTTAAGTAATATGATTAATCGAACTTTAATTTATCATGAACTTAGTCGTGATAGTTTTTGCATATCTATGTTGTTGTAGATCAATGGCCCCTGCTACCGTTCCTTTGAATTTTAATGCATTCCTAGAGAAAGCTAAGTTGAAAGATGATGGTAGCAATTACGCGGACTGGGTCCGTAACTTGAGGATTATCCTCATTGCTACACAGAAGAATTATATCCTTGAAGCACTGCTAGGTGACAAGCCCCCTCCCGCTAATGTAGACGCTTTGAACGTCTGGCAGACGCGGTCTGATTACTACATGATAGTTCAGTGTGCCATGCTTTACGGCTTAGAACCGGGACTTCAACGACGTTTTGAACATCATGGAGCATATGAGATGCTCCAAAAGTTGAAGTTAATATTTCAAGCAAATGCCCGAATTGAGAAATATGAGATTTCCAATAAGTTCTATAGCTGCAAGATGGAGAAGAATAGTTCTATCAGTGAACACTTGCTCATAATGTCTGGGTACTACAATCATATGACTTAACTTGGTTGCAAAGTTGACGAAGATAGTGTTATTGATAGAGTTCTTCAATCACTGCCACCAAGCTATAAAGGCTTCGTGATGAACTATAACGTGCAAGGGATGCAAAAGACAATTCCCGAGCTCTTCGCTATGCTCAACGCTGCGGAGTGATAACCCACAAGTGTAGGGGATCAGTTGTAGCCTCTTTCGATAAGTAAGAGTGTTGAACCCAATGAGGAGCTAAAGGCAGAACAAATATTCCCTCAAGTTCTATCGACCACCGATACAACTCTACGCACGCTTAACATTTACTTTACCTAGAACAAGTATGAAACTAGAAGTATTTTGTGGTTTTTGTGGGATAGGTTTGCAAGGATATAAAGAGCACGTAAATAAAACTAGGGGCTGCTAAGATAAGGACACAACTAATTTAATGATAGCGAGTGTGGAAAAGTGGTGGTAGGAGTTGCGAAATTGCCCCTAAGCAATTGACTACGTTACTAGACCAATAGAAAGTTTTATGTGGGAGAGGCCACTGCTAGCATGTCATCCCTTACTTGGAATTCTATGCACTTACGATTGGAACTATTAGCAAGCATCCGCAACTACTAACGTTCATTAAGGTAAAACCCAACCATAGCATTAAGATATATTGGTCCCCCTTCAATCCCGTATGCATCAATTTCTACGCTAGGTTGAAGCTTCTGTCACTCTTGCCCTCCAATACTTAGTCCTATCAACATACAACTAACCCTATGGTGTGATCCACGCGCGCGCTCATATGATGGGCACCAAAGGACAACAACATAACCACAAGAAATTTAAATCAATCATATCAATTCACCAATCACCGATAGGACAACGATAATCTACTCAGACATCATAGGATGGCAACACATCATTGGATAATAATATGAAGCATAAAGCACCATGTTCAAGTAGAGGGTACATCGGGTTGCGGGAGGGTGGACCACTGTAGATAGATGGGGGAAGGTGATGGAGATGTTGGTGAAGATGACGGAGGTGTTGGTGTAGATCACCGTCACACGATGATGGCCTCGGTGGCACTCCGGTGCCACCGGAAGTGAGGGGGAGAGAGCCCCCTCCTTCTTCTTCTTCATTGACCTTCTCCCTAGATGGGAGAAGGGTTTCCCCTCTGGTCCATGGCCTCCATGGAAGCGGAGGGGCGAGAGCCCCTCCGAGATTGGATCTGTCTCTCTCTGTTTCTGCGTTCCCCAGATTCTGTCCCTTCACCGTTTCTTATATTCCCGGAGATCCTTAACACCGATTGGGCTGATTTTTTGACACGATTTTTAGCCGGATATTAGATTTCTTGTGGCGAAAGAAGGGCATCAACCTCCTTACGGTGTGGCCTCGAGGGCCCAGGGCGTGCCTTGGGCAGGGGGCGCGCCCCCCACCCTCGAGGCCCACTCGGGCATCGTCTCGTGTGGGTTCCGCTTCCCAAAATTCACATATATTCCAAAAAAAATCTCCGTCCGTTTTATTTCCGTCTGGACTCCGTTTAATATGGATATTCTGCGAAACAAAAAACATGCAACAAACAGGAACTGGCACTGGGCACTGGATCAATATGTTAGTCCCAAAAATTAGTATAAAAGGTTGCCAAAAGTATATGAAAGTTGTAGAATATTGGCATGGAACAATCAAAAATTATAGATACGACAAAGACGTATCAGCATCCCCAAGCTTAATTCCCGCTCGTCCTCGAGTAGGTAAATGATAAAAAATATAATTTTTGATGTGGAATGCTACCTAGCATAATCTTGATCATGTAATCTAATCATGGCATGAATATTAAGACACGAGTGATTCAAAGCAATAGTCTATCATTTGACATAGAAGAATTTAATACTTGGACATCCCAACAAACAATCAAGTCTTTCAAAATATCAATGCTAAAGAACATTATCCCTACAAAATCATATAGTCTTTTATGCTTCCCTTTTCTTAACACAAGGTACCCCTCATGCCCATCCCGGTGTCAGCCAAGCAATTGTTTTCATACTTTACTTTTTCAAACTTTTTCAACACTTCACGCAATACATGAGCGTGAGCCATGGACATAGCACTATGGGTGGAATAGAAGGTGGTAGTAGACAAAAGTAGGGAGAAAGTCTCACATCAACTAGGCAAATCAATGGACGATGGAGATGTCCATCAATCGATATCAATGTGAGTGATTAGGGATTGCCATGTAACGGATGCACTAGAGCTATAAGTGTATGAAAGCTCAAAAGAAAACAAGTGGGTGTGCATCAACTTGCTTGCTCATGAAGACCTAGGGCATTTGAGGAAGCCCATCGTTGGAATATACAAGCCAAGTTCTATAACGAAAAATTCCCACTAGTATATGAAAGTGACAACATAGGAGACTCTCTATCATGAAGAACATGGTGCTATGATGAAGCACAAGTGTGGAAAAAGATAGTAGCATTGCCCCCCTTTTTTTCTTTTTCTTTTTTTCTTTTTTTGGGCCTTCCTTTTTTTATTTGGCCTTTCTCCTTTTTTTGGCCTTTCTTTTTTTTCTTTTCTTTTGGCCTTTTTTTTCAAGGGACAATGCTCTAATAATGATGATCATCACACTTCTATTTACTTCCAAGTCGATATTACAACTCGATACTAGAACAAAAATATGACTCTATATGAATGCCTCCGGCGGTGTACCGGGATGTGCAATAATCTAGCGTAGCAATGACATAAAAAAACGGACAAGCCATGGAAACATCATGCTAGCTATCTTATGATCATGCAAGGCAACATGACAATGATGGTGCGTGTCATAATAAACGGAACGGTGGAGTTACATGGCAATATATCTCGGAATGGCTATGGAAATGCCATAATAGGTAGGTATGGTGGCTGTTTTGAGGAATGTATATGGTGGGTGTATGGTACCGACGAAAGTTGCGCGGTACAAGAGAGGCTAGCAATGGTGGAAGGGTGAGAGTGCGTATAATCCATGGATTCAACATTAGTCATAAAGAACTCACATACTTATTGCGAAAAATCTATTAGCCCTCGAAGCAAAAATACTACGACGCATGCTCCTAGGGGGGAGGTTGGTAGGAGTTAACCATCGCGCGCCCCCGACCTTCACGCAAAGATAAACAATCAAAATACAATGCGCGTCAATTTGGTTACATAGTTAGGAGACCATACGTGCATGCTTCGAGAATCACAAACCTTAACACCAATATTTTTACTAAACCATAATCATTCACTAGTTCCTCCCACATATTAGCATCTCTATATCGCAAAACTATTGCAAGGAATCAAACATATCATATTCAGCGATGTACAAGTTTATGTAGGATTTTATGACTAACCATGTGAATGACCAATTCATGTCAACTCTCTAAATAGATATAAGTGAAGCAAGAGAGTTTTAATTCTTTCTACAAAAGTTATGCCCAGGCTCTAACAATTATAAGTGAAGCAAAAGAGAATTCTACAAATGGCGTTTTTTATGTGAAGAGAAATAGGCAATCCAAACTTCAAATGATATAAGTGAAGCACATGAAGTATTCTATAAAGCCATACTCAAAAGATATAAGTGAAGTGCAAAGTGCATTCTATAAATCAACCAAGGACTATCTCATACCAGCATGGTGCATTTATTAAAAGAAAAAGAAAAAACACACGACGCTCCAAGATCTGCACATATCACATGAATGAAACGAATCCGAAAACATACCGATACTTGTTGAAGAAAGAGGGGATGCCTTCCGGGGCATCCCCAAGCTTAGACGCCTGAGTCTCCTTGAATATTTACTTGGGGTGACTTGGGCATCCCCAAGCTTGAGCTCTTGCCTCTCCTTCTTCTCCTCACATCGAGACCTCCTCGATCTTCGAACACTTCATCCACACAAAACTTCAACAGAAAACTCGGTAAGATCCGTTAGTATAATAAAGCAAATCACTACTCTAAGTACTGTTGCAAACCAATTCATATTTTATTTTTGCATTGTAGCTACTGTAATATAACTTTTCCATGGCTTAATCCACTGAAAGAAATTGATAGTTTCATCAAAACAAGCAAACTATGCATCAAAAACAGAATCTGTCTAAAACAGAACAGTCTGTAATAATCTGAACATTCACCATACTTATGATACTTGAAAAATTCTGCCAAAATTAGGAACAATCAACAATTTGTATAGAAATACATTGCAAAAAGTTTCAGAACCATTTGAGGTTGCAGCAAAAAATGTAAAATCGCGCACTACAGCCAAAGTTTCTGTCCTGCACCGCACAAACCAACAAGCATTGTAAACATCCTAAAGGCAAACCTTGGCACATTATTTTTATAATACAATGGAATTGTACAAGGGGATAATTATTTTTGTTGAAAAGTTTCTGTAATTAAGATTCACAAAGTTTCCATGGGCATGAACAAAGTTCAAGGACGTCCCCCACTTTCACAATGCTCGTCTATATCACTTTCACTTTTCTTTTTGAAAAAGTTTTAGGTTCCCCTCTTTATTTTTTGTTTTTAAACTTCATAAAAGCACACAACATAAATAAATGACTCTCTAAAACTTCCGGGTTGTCTCCCTGGCAGCGCTTTCTTGCCATTAAGCTAGGCATATAGTGCTCAAGTGATGGATCCACCCGGATCCCAAGGTATATCAAATCCAATTTTAATTAACAATGATTTGGCATTTAGTAGTGAGCATAAAGTGATATGTTTCATGCAAAAACGAAGTCTAACTCTCTTCCTATGCATAGGCATGTCATACAGGAACAATTCATGCACATCAAGTAAAGGCCAATGCATAGTATAAGAAGTTTCTTGCAATTTTATCATGTTGGAAACATAGAGAGGCAGAGGTGTAGTTCCTCTCTCATAATAATTGCAAGTAGGAGTAGCAAGCACATGCATATTATATTCATCAAAATCATCATGTGTAACGTCAAAAGGCAACCCATCAATATAATCCTTAATAAGTGCAAACTTCTCCAATATAGTGTAGTTTGGAGAATTCAAAAAGATAATAGGACTATCATGTGTGGGTGCAATAGCAACCATCTCATGTTTAACATAAGGAACTATAGCAAGTTCATCTCCATAAGCATAATTCATATTGGCATCTTGGCCACAAGCATAGCAAGCATCATCAAAAAGGGATATTTCAAAAGAATTCAAGGGATCATAGCAATCATCACAACAATCAACCTTCGGTAAGCACAGAGGGAAATTAAACAATGTATGAGTTGAAGAGTTACTCACATTAGAAGGTGGGCGCGGGTAGCTAATCCGCTCTTCCTCCTTTTGTTCTTCGCTCTCCTTCTCGTCTTTTTCATCTAATGAGCTCACAATGTCATAAGTTTCTTCTTCCATAGACTCCTGCAAAATATTAGTCTGTTCTTGGACAGCGGAGACCTTCTCAATAAACTCATCAATATTGGAGTTATATTCATAATTCAAATAGCAATATTTCAATATAGCAAGATTTTCAGGCCTAGAAACATCATCATCAAAAGCATCATTCTTTCTAAGCAGAGATTCAATTTCATAAGCACCCTTAAAAGCAACAAAATTCTTCTATTTGTTCCACATCATAATAATCATATATACCATTAGCATAAGAAGCTAAGGTTTCATTATCATTAAATTTGCATGAAAAGGGAATGTGTGGAGCCTTCATCCTAGAGAAAAAAGTATAATCATATCTCAAGCATAGTTGCCGAGCATACCAATGCAACAAATGAATTTGATCCCATAACAGTTTCCCTTTTTGTGTCAAGCGATAATCCCTAAAGTATTCACGTTGATCCAACGTTACTACCATTACATAGTTGAATGGGGTTTTCTCAGGATTATCAAAGCAGTACATAATATCTTTCACATAATTTGCATAGAGGGTTTTAGGAGGTTCCCCATCTCCATGAGTAGCAAGTACACCTAAGTTTTTTGGTATTTCGTGTTCCATATACATAACTAAAGATAGAGAACAACTTAGAACAGCAAATAAAATCTACTTAGTGATAAAGCAAACAAGCACACATGAGGATATTCACCCCACGCTATTGCTCCCCGACAACGGCGCCAGAAAAAGGTCTTGATAACCCACAAGTGTAGGGGATCAGTTGTAGCTTCTTTCGATAAGTAAGAGTGTCGAACCCAACGAGGAGCTAAAGGCAGAACAAATATTCCCTCAAGTTCTATCGACCACCGATACAACTCTACGCACGCTTAACGTTTACTTTACCTAGAACAAGTATGAAAGTAGAAGTATCTTGTGGTTTTTGTGGGATAGGTTTGCAAGGATATAAAGAGCACGTAAATAAAACTAGGGGCTGCTAAGATAAGGACACAACTAATTTAATAATAGCGGGTGTGGAAAAGTGGTGGTAGGAGTTGCGAAATTGCCCCTAAGCAATTGACTACGTTACTAGACCGATAGCAAGTTTTATGTGGGATAGGCCACTGCTAGCATGTCATCCCTTACTTGGAATTCTATGCACTTATGATTGGAACTATTAGCAAGCATCCGCAACTACTAACGTTCATTAAGGTAAAACCCAACCATATCATTAAGATATATTGGCCCCCCTTCAATCCCGTATGCATCAATTTCTACGCTAGGTTGAAGCTTCTGTCACTCTTGCCCTCCAATACGTAGTCCTATCAACATACAACTAACCCTATGGTGTGATCCACGCGCGCGCTCATATGATGGGCACCAAAGGACAACAACATAACCACAAGCAATGTAAATCAATCATAGCAATTCACCAATCATCGATAGGACAATGATAATCTACTCAGACATCATAAGATGGCAACACATCATTGGATAATAATATGAAGCATAAAGCACCATGTTCAAGTAGAGGGTACAACGGGTTTGCCCCCGGAAGCGAGGGGGAGAGAGCCCCCTCCTCCTTCTTCTTCCTTGACCTTCTCCCTAGATGGGAGAAGGGTTTGCCCTTTGGTCCATGGCCTCCATGGCGACGGAGGGGCGAGAGCCCCTCCGAGATTGGATATGTCTCTCTCTATTTCTGCGTTCCCCATATTCTGTCCCTTCACCGTTTCTTATATTCCCGGAGATCTGTAACTCCGATTGGGCTGATTTTTTGACACGATTTTTATCCGGATATTAGCTTTCTTGCGGAGAAAGAAGGGCGTCAACCGCCTTACGGTGTGGCCTCGAGGGCCCAGGGTGCCCCCTGGGCAGGTGTCGGTGTACTAAAGTTGGGGTACCTTAGTATCCCGAACTTGTGCACGGGCAGTTGCAGCGTTCCGTGGCAGGGCTTGCCGTGCGACCGCCAAGATCCTCCTTTGGTTCCTCTGGAGCCATTCAAGAACAAAGTATTTAAGTCAAAGAGACAAGGCCCCGGCAAGAGGAGCTTGCCGGGAAGGCCGCTCGGGGCACAAAACCACTCAAGACACAAGACCCTGGCAAGAGGAGCTTGCCGGGAAGGCCAAACATGGCATTTCAAGAGACTTGCCGCGACGCGCCACGTGTCCCGGCAAGGCCCGGAGAGCGACAAGCTCCCAGGCGCGACAAGGTAGCGACCGCGGCAAGGCACTTGCCGCGGCAAACTTCCACTAAGTACCCACGCTCCAGCGCATCCACTCACGTGTCGCTCTGGGATCCTTCCAGGCGCACGTGGCGGAAGGCTGTGCAGTTTGGGGTACACTGTGGCAAGCTGCGATGACAAGGCCACCGTCGTGGCGGACGGTGGCGCCCTGACGGACGCTTTTTGCACTGTTTGGGGCGACGGCGACGGGCATTTAATGCCCTTGTCCCCTGCCGTCAGAGTTAGGTATAGAGCACTATACATACACTGTTCCAACTACCACTCTTTTTACATTTTTACCCTCATCTGCGTTGCCACCTGTCGGTGACCCCTTTGACCTATAAAAGGAGGCCCATGCGCAACGTAGAGGGGGTTCCGATGATCGATGACTCTCACGCTCGGTCTTGTTAGCGGTTAGAGTGTACTGTTGCTCTCCTCGCTCCCGAGCCAAGAACACAATACAAACCAAGGCAGGAGTAGGGTTTTACGTGCGGCCCGAACCTGGGTAAACTGCTCGCGTGCTCGCCTCGATCCGCTCTTTGTGCATCCTCCGCCCCTGCTGTATCGAGAAAGGGGCTCCGGTCCCATAGGTGTTCGTTGGCGATCAGTTTCCCCGACATCTTTGGCGCGCCAGGTAGGGGGAAGCGTCGAGGTTGTGTGAACCCGATCCGGCGTTCGCGCGAGCGAAACCTTCATCGACTTCATCAACATGCCGTCGAAGAAGAAAGCTTCGGAGGCAGCAGGCCCGTCCGCGTCGATCCCGCCACCACCGGAGCCAACGGCTGGTGGGGTAGACGCTGGCGGAAGGACGGACGTCGGCGAGGAAACTCACGGCGCCGCCAAGTCCAAGGACAAGACGGACGACCGGGCGCACTCCAAGGCCTTGGCGTCCGTACACGCACCGCGCCCATCTCAGGAGGCGCGGGACCGGCAGCGACGTGGTACTCAAGGTACCATATGCCTCTACTAGACTAGCTTATTTATATTTCCTTATATCATGATAAATGTTTATTATTCATGCTAGAATTGTATTAACCGAAAACTTAGTACATGTGTGAATACATAGACAAAACAGAGTGTCCCTAGTATGCCTCTACTAGACTAGCTCATTGATCAAAGATGGTTATGTTTCCTAACCATAGACATGAGTTGTCATTTGATCAACGGGATCACATCATTAGGAGAATGATGTGATGGACTAGACCCATCCGTTAGCATAGCACTATGATCGTTTAGTTTTACTGCTATTGCTTTCTTCATGAATTATACATGTTCCTATGACTATGAGATTATGCAACTCCCGAATACCGTAGGAACACCTTGTGTGCTATCAAACGTCATAACGTAACTGTGTGATCATAAAGATGCTCTACAGGTGTATCCGAAAGTATTCGTGGTGTTGTCATAGATCAAGATTAGGATTTGTCACTCCGAAGTGTCGGAGAGGTATCTCTGGGCCCTCTCGGTAACACACATCATAATAAGCCTTGCAAGCAAAAGACTAATGAGTTAGTCACGAGATGATGTGTTACGGAACGAGTAAAGAGACTTGCCGGTAACGAGATTGAACTAGGTATAGAGATACCGACGATCGAATCTCGGGCAAGTAACATACCGATGACAAAAGGAACAACGTATGTTGTTATGCGGTTTGACTGATAAAGATATTCGTAGAATATGTACGAGCCAATATGAGCATCCAGGTTCCGCTATTGGTTATTGACTGGAGATGAGTCTCGGTCATGTCTACATAGTTCTCGAACCCGTAGGGTCCGCACGCTTAACGTTTGATGACGATCGGTATTATGAGTTTATGAGTTTTGATGTACCGAAGGTAGTTCGGAGTCCCGGATGAGATCACGGACATGACGAGGAGTCTCGGAATGTCCGAGACATAAAGATTGATATATTGGACGACTATATTCGGACACCGGAAGTGTTCTGGAAAGTTTCGGAATTTACCGGAGTGCCGGGGGGGTTACCGGAACCCCCCGGGGGAATGGTGGGCCCTGGTGGGCCATAGGGGATAGAGAGGGCAGCAGCCAGGAGGTGGCGCGCCCCCTCCCTAGGAGGAGTCCGAATAGGACAAGGGGAGGGGGGCGCGGCCCCTCTTTCCCTCTCCCTCTCCCTCTCTTTCCTTCCCCCTTCTTCCTTCTTTGGTAGTTCCTACTAGGAATAGGATTGCAATCCTATTCCTAGTAGGATTGCAGCCCTAGCCGCACCATAGGAGGGCCGGCCGGCCTCCTCCCTTGCTCCTTTATATACGGGGGCAGGGGGGCACCCAAAGACACACAAGTTGAATTGTTCTAGCCGTGTGCGGTGCCCCCCTCCACATAAACACACCTCGGTCATACCGTTGCAGTGCTTAGGCGAAGCCCTGCGCCGGTAGATACATCATATCCGTCACCACGCCGTCGTGCTGACGAAAATCTCCCGTGAAGCTCAACTGGATTAAGAGCTCATGGGACGTCATCAAGTTGAACGTGTGCTGAACGCGGAGGTGCCGCACGTTCGGTGCTTGATCGGTTGACTCGCGAAGAAGTTCGACTACATCAACCGCGTCACTTGACGCTTCTGCTTCCGGTCTACGAGGGTACGTAGACACACTCTTCCCTCTCGTTGCTATGCATCTGGTAGATAGATCTTGTGTGATCGTAGGAAAATTTTAAAATACTACGTTCCCCAATAGTGGCATCATGAGCCAGGTCTATGCGTAGATGATATGCACGAGTAGAACACAATGAGTTGTGGGCGATACTAGTCATACTGCTTACCAGCATGTCATACTTTGCTTCGGCGGTATTGTGAGATGAAGCGGCCCGGACCGACATTACGCGTACGCTTACGCGAGACTGGTTTCACCGTTACGAGCACTCGTTGCTTAAAGGTGACTGTCGGGTGTCTGTCTCTCTCACTTTAGCTGAATCAAGTGTGGCTACGCCTGGTCCTTGTGAAGGTTAAAACAGCACATACTTGACGAAACATCGTTGTGGTTTTTTGTATGCGTAGGTAAGAACGGTTCTTGCTAAGCCCGTAGCAGCCACGTAAAACTTGCAACAACAAAGTAGAGGACGTCTAACTTGTTTTTGCAGGGCATGTTGTGATGTGATATGGTCAAGACATGATGAGTTATACGGTTTTGTATGAGATGATCATGTTTTGTAAAGTTATCGGCAACTGGCAGGAGCCATATGGTTGTCGCTTTATTGTATGAAATGCAATCGCCATGTAATTGCTTTACTTTATCACTAAGCGGTAGCGATAGTCGTGGAAGCAATAGTTGGCGAGACGACAACGATACTACGATGGAGATCAAGGTGTCGCGCCGGTGACGAAGGTGATCATGACGGTGCTTTGGAGATGGAGATCAAAAGCACAAGATGATGATGGCCATATCATGTCACATATTTTGATTTGCATGTGATGTTCATCTTATTATGCTTCTTATTTTGCTTAGTACGACGGTAGCATTATAAGATGATCCCTTACAAAATTTCAAGGTACAAGTGTTCTCCCTGAGTATGCACCATTGCGAAAGTTCGTCGTGCCGAGACACCACGTGATGATCGGGTGTGATAAGCTCTTCGTTCAAATACAACGGGTGTAAGCCAGTTTTGCACACGCAGAATACTCTGGTTAAACTTGACGAGCCTAGCATATGTAGATATAGCCTCGGAACACTGGAGACCGAAAGGTCGAGCGTGAATCATATAGTAGATATGATCAACATAAGATGTTCACCATTGAAAACTACTCCATCTCACGTGATGATCGGACATGGTTTAGTTGATTTGGATCACGTGATCATTTAGATGACTAGAGGGATGTCTATCTAAGTGGGAGTTCTTAAGTAATATGATTAAATTGAAATTTAATTTATCATGAACTTAGTCCTCGTAGTATTAGCATATCTATGTTGTAGATCAATAGCTCACGATGTTGCTCCCCGTTTATTTTTTATATGTTCCTAGAGAAAACTAAGTTGAAAGATGTTAGTAGCAATGATGCGGAATTGTTCCATGATCTGAGGATTATCCTCATTGCTGCACAGAGAATTATGTCCTTGATGCACCGCTAGGTGACAGACCTATTGCAGGAGCAGATGTAGACGTTATGAACGTTTTGACAAAAGCTCGGTATAATGACTACTTGATAGTTTAAGTGCACCATGCTTTACGGCTTAGAACCGGGACTTCAAAAACGTTTTGAACGCCACGGAGCATATAAGATGTTCCAAGAGTTGAAATTAGTATTTCATACTCATGCCCGTGTCGAGAGGTATAAGACTTCTGACAGTACTTTGCCTACAAGATGGAGGAGAATAGCTCAACCAGTGAGCATGTGCTCAGATTGTCTGGGTACTACAATTACTTGAATCAAGTGGGAGTTAATCTTCCAGATAAGATAGTAACTGACAAAGTTCTCTAGTCACTATCACCAAGTTAGTAGAACTTCGTGATGAACTATAATATGCAAGGGATGACGAAAGGAATTCCCGAGCTCTTCGCGATGCTGAAGTCGGCAAAGGTAGAAATCAAGAAAAAGCATCAAGTGTTGATGGTTAACAAGACCACTTGTTTCAAGTAAAGGACAAAGGTATAGAAGGGGAACTTCAAGAAGAATGACAAGCAAGTTGTCACTCCCGTGAAGAAACCCAAAGCTAAAACTCAAGCCTGAAACTAAGTGCTTCTACTGCAAAGGAAATGGTCACTGGAAGTGGAACTGCCCTAGATACTTGGCGGATAAGAAGGATGGCAAAGTGAACAAAGGTATATTTTGATATACAGATTATTGATGTGTACTTTACTAGTGTTCATAGCAACCCCTGGGTATTTGATACCGGTTCAGTTGCTAAAATTAGTAACTCGAAACGAGACTTGCAGAATGAACAGAGACTAGTTAAAGGTGAAGTGACGATGTGTGTTGGAAGTGGTTCCAAGATTGATATGATCATCATCGCAGAATCCCTATACTTTCGGGATTAGTGTAAAACCTAAATAAATGTTATTTGGCATTTGCGTTGAGCATGAATATGATTTGATCATATTTGTTGCAATACGGTTATTCATTTAAAGTCATAGAATAATTGTTATTCTGTTTACATGAATAAAACCTTCGATGGTCATACACCCAATGAAAATAGTTTGTTGGATCTCGATCGTGGTGATACACATATTCATAATATTGAAGCCAAAAGATGCAAGGTTAATAATGATAGTGCAACTTATTTGTGGCACTGCCGTTTAGGTCATAATGGTGTAAAGCGCATGAAGAAACTCCATAGTGATGGACTTTTGGAATCACTTGATTATGAATCACTTGGTGCTTGCGAACCATGCCTCATGGGCAAGATGACTAAAACTCCGTTCTCCGGAACAATGGAGCGAGCAACAGATTTTTTGGAGATCATACATACAGATGTATGTGGACCAATGAGTGTTGAAGCTCGCGGCGGGTATCGTTATTTTCTGACCTTCACTGATGATTTGAGCAGATATGGGTATATCTACTTAATGAAGCACAAGTCTGAAACATTTGAAAAGTTCAAAGAATTTCAGAGTGAAGTGGAGAATCATCGTAACAAGAAAATAAGAGTTTCTAAGATATGATCGTAGAGGTAAAATATTTGAGTTAGCGAGTTTGGCCTTCAGTAAAAACAATGTGAAATAGTTTCACTACTCACGCCACCTGGAACACCATAGTGTAATGGTGTGTCCGAATGTCATAACCGTACTTTATTAGATATGGTGCGATCGATGATGTCTCTTACCGATCTACCACTATCGCTTTTGGGGTTATGCATTAGAGACAACTACATTCACGTTAAATAGGGCACCATCTAAATCCGTGGAGATGACACCGTATGAACTATGGTTCGACGAGAAACCTAAGCTGTCATTTCTTTAAGTTTGGGACTGCGATGCTTATGTGAAAAAGTTTCAACATGATAAGCTCGAACCCAAATCGGAGAAGTAAATCTTCATAGGATACCCAAAAGAAACTGTTGGGTACACCTTCTATCACAGATCCAAAGGCAAGGTCTTTGTTGCTAAGAGTGGATCCTTTCTAGAGAAGGAGTTTCTCTCGAAAAAAGTGAGTGGGAGGAAAGTAGAACTTGATGAGGTAATTGTACCTTCTCCCAAATTGGAAAGTGGAACAACACAGAAACAAGTTCTAGTGATTCCTACACCAATTAGTGAGGAAGCTAATGATGATGATCATGAAACTTCAGATCAAGTTTCTGCTGAACTTCGTAGATCAACCAGAGTTTGTTCCGCATCAGAGTGGTACGGCAACCCGGTTCTGGAAGTCATGTTACTGGACCGTGATGAACCTACGAACTATGAGGAAGCGACGATGAGCCCAGATTCCGCAAAATGGCTTGAGGCCATGAAATCTGAGATGGGATCCATGTATAAGAACAAAGTGTGGACTTTGGTTTACTTGCCCGATGATCGGCAAGCCATCGAAAATAATTGGATCTTCAAGAGGAAGACTAACGCTGACGGTAATGTTACTGTTTACAAAGCTCGACTTGTTGCGAAAGTTTTTCAACAAGTTCAAGTTGTTGACTATGATGAGACTTTCTCACCCGTAGCGATGCTTAAGTCTGTCCGAATCATGTTAGCAATTGCCGCATTTTATGAAATCTGGCAAATGAATAACAAAAACTGCATTCTGTAATGGATTTATTAAAGAAGACTTGTATATGATGCAACCAGAAGGTTTTGTCAATCCTAAAGGTGCTAACAAAATGTGCAAGCTCCAGCGATCCATCTATGGACTGGTGCAACCATCTCGGAGTTGGAATATACGCTTTGATAAGTTGATCAAAGCATATAGATTTATACAGACTTGCGGTGAAGGCTGTATTTACAAGAAGTGAGTGGGAGCACTACAACCTTTCTGATAAGTATATGTGAATGACATATTGTCGATCAGAAATGATGTAGAATTTTCTGGAAAGCATAAAGGAGTGTTTGAAAGGAGTTTTTCAAAGAAATACCTTGGTGAAGCTGCTTACATATTGGGCATCAAGATCTATAGAGATAGAACAATTCGCTTGATAAGACTTTCGATGAGTACATACCTTGATAAGATTTTGAAGTAGTTCAAAATGGATCAGTCAAAGAAGGAGTTCTTGCCTGGCTTGTAAGGTGTGAAGTTGAGTAAGACTCAAAGCCAGACCACGGCAGAAAAATATAGAGAGAATGAAAGTCATTCCCTATGCCTCAGCCATAGGTTCTATAAAGTATGCCATGCTGTGTACCAAACATGTTGTGTACCTTGCCATGAGTTTGTCAAGGGGGTACAATAGTGATCCAGGAGTAGATCACCGTACATCGGTCAAAATTATCCTTAGTAACTGGATGACTAAGGAAATGTTTCTCGATTATGGAGGTGATAAAGAGTTCGTCGTAAAGGGTTACGCTGATGCAAGCTTTGACACTAAATCCAGATGACTTTAAGTATCAATCTGGATGCGTATTGAAAGTGGGAGCAATTAGCTAGAGTAGCTCTATGCAGAGCATTGTAGACATAGAAATTTGCGAAATACATACGGATCTGAATGTGACAGACCCGTTGACTAAACTTCTCTCACAAGCAAAACATGATCACACCTTATTACTCTTGGGTATTAATCACATAGCGATGTGAACTAGATTATTGACTCTAGTAAACCCTTTGGGTGTTGGTCACATGGCGATGTGAACTATGGGTGTTATTCACATAACGATGTGAACTATCGGTATTAAATCACATGGTGATGTGATCTAGATTATTGACTCTAGTGCAAGTGGGAGACTGAAGGAAATATGCCCTAGAGGCAATAATAAAGTTGTTATTTATATTTCCTTATATCATGATAAATGTTTATTATTCATGCTAGAATTGTATTAACCGGAAACTTAGTACATGTGTGAATACATAGACAAAACAGAGTGTCCCTAGTATGCCTCTACTAGACTAGCTCATTGATCAAAGATGGTTATGTTTCCTAACCATAGACATGAGTTGTCATTTGATCAACGGGATCACATCATTAGGAGAATGATGTGATGGACTAGACCCATCCGTTAGCATAGCACTATGATCGTTTAGTTTTACTGCTATTGCTTTCTTCATGACTTATACATGTTCCTATGACTATGAGATTATGCAACTCCCGAATACCGTAGGAACACCTTGTGTGCTATCAAACATCACAACGTAACTGGGTGATCATAAAGATGCTCTACAGGTGTATCCGAAAGTATTCGTGGTGTTGGCATAGATCAAGATTAGGATTTGTCACTCTGAAGTGTCGGAGAGGTATCTCTGGGCCCTCTCGGTAACACACATCATAATAAGCCTTGCAAGCAAAAGACTAATGAGTTAGTCACGAGATGATGTGTTACGGAACGAGTAAAGAGACTTGCCGGTAACGATATTGAACTAGGTATAGAGATACCGACGATCGAATCTCGGGCAAGTAACATACCGATGACAAAAGGAACAACGTATGTTGTTATGCGGTTTGACCGATAAAGATATTCGTAGAATATGTAGGAGCCAATATGAGCATCCAGGTTCCGCTATTGGTTATTGACTGGAGATGAGTCTCGGTCATGTCTACATAGTTCTCGAACCCGTAGGGTCCGCACGCTTAACGTTTGATGACGATCGGTATTATGAGTTTATGAGTTTTGATGTACCGAAGGTAGTTCGGAGTCCCGGATGAGATCACAGACATGACGAGGAGTCTCGGAATGTCTGAGACATAAAGATTAATATATTGGACGACTATATTCGGACACCGGAAGTGTTCTGGAAAGTTTCGGAATTTACCGGAGTGCCGGGGGGGTTACCGGAACCCCCCCTGGGAATGGTGGGCCCTGGTGGGCCATAGGGGAGAGAGAGGGTAGCAGCCAGGAGGTGGCGTGCCCCCTCCCTAGGAGGAGTCCGAATAGGACAAGGGGAGGGGGGCGCGGCCCCTCTTTCCCTCTCCCTCTCCCTCTCTTTCCTTCCCCCTTCTTCCTTCTTTGGTAGTTCCTACTAGGAATAGGATTGCAATCCTATTCCTAGTAGGATTGCAGCCCTAGCCGCACCATAGGAGGGCCGGCCGGCCTCCTCCCTTGCTCCTTTATATACGGGGGCAGGGGGCACCCAAAGACACACAAGTTGAATTGTTCTAGCCGTGTGCGGTGCCCCCCTCCACAGAAACACACCTCGGTCATACCGTTGCAGTGCTTAGGCGAAGCCCTGCGCCGGTAGATACATCATATCCGTCACCACGCCGTCGTGCTGACGAAACTCTCCCGTGAAGCTCAACTGGATCAAGAGCTCGTGGGACGTCATCAAGCTGAACGTGTGCTGAACGCGGAGGTGCCGTACGTTCGGTGCTTGATCGGTTGAATCGCGAAGAAGTTCGACTACATCAACCGCGTCACTTGACGCTTCCGCTTCCGGTCTACGAGGGTATGTAGACACACTCTTCCCTCTCGTTGCTATGCATCTGGTAGATAGATCTTGTGTGATCATAGGAAAATTTTAAAATACTACGTTCCCCAACATGTGCATCAGCTGACCCCAGCGACACTGAGACTGCAGCTTCTCGTGATGATGCTATATCTGATCTATCTAGAATTAAAGACAGATTGGAGGGCGTGCTTATACATTATGAAGGTACATTAAAATGTGAAACAGCCTAGGTTTGCCCACCCTTCTTGGAAGATGGCCTCTTCTTGGACAATGTGCCATTGTAGACGGGCTGTGTGAAGTGCTACGTGACTAAAGTAAAGCCTGGATTCAATGAATTTTCCCTGAAGAATGTCCTAGGAGACTTCGATAAGCAAAGGACCTTGGGAGAACATTGTTACATCACATCCATTGGCCACGAAAGGAAATAGAGTTCATCAATGAGATTCCTGAAGCCCCGCCAAGAGCAACCACTGTCGCCCCTCAACCGGTGACGCTCTCCTTGCCACACCATCTCCCGCGGGCTGATGCATCAACCTATGATCAGCGGCCCCGACTTTGTGGCGTACATGCCATGTCATCCTCCGCCCCAAAGCGGCCAGTGGCAAGGCCTACAACTGCTGATGACGCACCACTGGTTCAGATGTCGGCCACTGAAGTAGCGGGGGGAGACCCAGCTGAGCACATGCTTAGCAGACCAATCTAGTGGAACAGACTGCTAAGCAGTCTTTTGCTTCGGGACCGCCTGCTAAGCAGTCTGTAGGTCCAGAACCGTCTGCTCATCAGTCTGTCGGTCTACAGGCGCGTGATCAGCATACCAATGCGTCAGCACTTCCTGCTCAGCAAACCAACGCGTTGGCACGGCCTCCTCGGCACACCGACAAGTTGGCACCACTTGCGCAAAAACCCGACATAGCTTCAATGCATGGTCAGCAGTCCGATGCCTCTGCTCCTACAACCAAGCAGTCCATCACAGCAGCACCGCCAGCTTAGTGGTCCGACATAGATAAACCGTCTGCTAAGCAGTCCGTGCAAGCTTCACTGTCTGCTCGGCAGTCTACCTTGCAGCCACCCAGACTTTCTACCAGAAATGCTTCAAGTACCAAGAAGGAACTGGCCAAAAAGGCTACACCCACGACCATGAGGAAGCACAGCGGGAGAGGGAAGAGGAAAGAGAATGATTGCCTCTTACTTATATCACTCATCGCCCAGAACCAAATTAAAAGCAGCTTGTTCGAATCGGGGAGTAATATTTTTCCTGACGCCATGGATGATGAAGAGGAGAATTGTTGCTTGCTAAAAGTAAAGTAGACGTACTTGAAGCACGCAATTACGTCCATGGCCAACCATTTCTTGTTGGCGAATACTTTGATGAGTGCAGCTCCAGTTGCTGCGAGTTACATGAATATTGCATGGATCAAATGTCAGAAGGTCATCACCATTTGCTAGTCCACTACAACAAAGATCATTTCCGACATGATGCTGGTTCTATCATTGTGAGTTTCGAGGACTTACATCTCTTCTTCAACTTCAACGTGCTCGATGCCACTCTTGTTAGATGCGTGATTTTGTGAGTACTTAACAAACCCTGATCAACTTATCCATACAAGGCTGTAAATGATAAACAACTAACTGCATTTTATTCCTCTTAGGGGATTGAACGCGTAGAGAAGACAAAGTGAGAGTGTGTATTTCATAGATCCCGCATTACCAAATGGCACAATATTACATGAAAAGGATTGGCGGGACTGGGCCGTTAACACGGTCGTCCGTATCTTAGAAAACGCGTCCCATGCATAATCATTTCTCTAGCCATATCATGAACGGTAAGTCAAGTAAACAACCATGCATACACTGATTGTCTTTCAGATTTCGACATCATTCATAAGTTCATGGCTTTCTTAATATGTAGCAATCACTGGATATTGGTATTCATTGTTCCAAACAAGAACACAATTTACTACATCAATTCTCTCAGAGAGTTAACAAACGCTCAGGATCTGACGCATCTTCAGCAATTTTTGGATAGGTATTGAATTCTATGATTGTCGGTGTCAAAAGCGGCAGATCTCGGGTAGGGGGGCCCAAGCTATGCGTTTAGAGGATCGATGGTAACAGGAGGCTGGGGACACGATGTTTACCCAGGTTCAGGCCCTCTCGATCGAGGTAATACCCTACTTCATGCTATATTAATATGGATGAATATGAACACAAGAGTTGATCTACCTCGAGATCATAGTGGCTAAACCCTAAAGCCTAGCCTAAGAGGGTATTGTGATGTTGATGATCCCCCCTACAGACTAAACTCCCTAGCTTATATACACGGCAAAGAGAACCTAGGTTTACAAGGGTGACTTGGGGAGGAAGTAATTGATACATCCGGACTCTTCGCTTGCCTTTCTATCTACATAGTAGTCCTGACCGAATACGGGGAGATTCTTCTTCTTCTTCTTTTGTGGCCCATCAATACGACCCAACTTCATCAAACCAGACGCCCGAGGACCCCAGAATACAGGACTCCCTCAGTAGCCCCCGGACATTCCTTCAAGGATGAGAACGTGTCCGGCTTCATGTCTTCGGTCTTGCAAGGCGAGTCCTCCTGGATGATAGTTCGACTTCTTTTAATATTGTATTCCGTCGATTCCTCGCCGCCATCACCTTGGCTTCCACGTGTCCAACGAATGCGAACCGTCTGGGAAGTTTTACAGATACCCCCTTGACTGTGTAGGGAAGGTGCCTATATAAGAGAATAGATCCCAGCTGCCTCTCCATCACATTCCGTGCGGAAGAAACCCTAGTGCCTGCAAAAAATCTTCAAACATGGCTAGCGCCCCAAGCTCTTCCTCGCGCCCTCATGGCCCTCGTGCAGGAGATTGGAAAAGCTGCTCTGTGTCCCATGCGCGTCTGAGGACACTTCAAGCACAGGGATATCTCCCTCCAGAGGATCTAGTCCCCGTTCGGGCCGGACTAACTTCTATCGACAATCAAGCCCTGGCAGAGAGCTTTCCCAACCCCTCCGATGTAGAGCGGGTATGTTTTGTCCCCTTCCTTTTAAGAGGCATAGGGTTCCCCGTCCACCCCTTCCTTAGGGGACTCCTGGAGTTCTATGGTCTCCAATTGCATGATCTTACGCCGGGGTCTATCCTGCATATCGCGGGTTTTGTTGCTTTATGCGAACTGTTCTTGGGCTGCGAGCCTCACTTTGAGTTGTGGCGAAAATTCTTCTGCCTTGTCCCTCAATCGGAAAAGGGATCCATATTTGAAGTTGGGGGCGCCGAAGTATGGCGCATAGCCAGGACAGGCTATCTGCCCGGTACTCCGAAGAAGGCATCCGAAGAGTGGCCTTCTGAGTGGTTTTATATTGAGGACGTTGCTTTGCCAGATCCAGTTCGGTGAGGCCTCCCCAAATATTCCAGTGCTCCGCCAAAGAAGCCTGGTGTCCCCGCAGTCCTTCGGAAGAAGAGAGAGCGGAGGTTAGTAGACTGGTTGGCAAGATCAGATTGCTCGCCAGTTCGGGGTTATCTATAATCGAAGTGATGGCCATTTCAATAAAGCGATGCATGCAGCCGCTTCAGGCAAGAGGATTTCCAATGTGGCATTATAATGGCCTGGATGATGCCTCACGCTGCTTACGCCCAGGTCCGGATGACCCTGCCGCTCTAGTCGTTGTCCAGGAAGGTCTTTATAAGGGAGAGAAGCAAGACTTCATTCGTTTAACGTGTCGAGAGGGTTTTTCTATGTACAATCCTCCTGACTGGGTAAGTCTCTTTCTTGACCGCCCACTTTTTCTTTGTTATGATGTATTGATCGAACTGAATTCGGTTTCTCCCAACAGGAGTGGAGGAAGGTGATCGAGCGGATTAACAGTCCCGCCCCACAGCGAGAGGACCAATTTCAAAATGCGGGCCCCGAATATGATGAAGATCCCGACATAGGCATAGAGCTAGAAGAGGGAGTCTTCTATCAAGCCTGCCGGGAGGGCACCCTGGTGGCTATTGTAGCCGATTACCCAGGCCTCATTCCCTCTTCCGGCGTAAGTACCTAGGAGATATCTCATCAAAGAGAGGATTCCCAGTGCGCCTTACCCACCGTATTTTGTTATACCGAACAGGGACGACGCTCCTCACGCCGGACTGTGCGAAGACCGTCATCCCAGAGGGTGACGCCCGTGTCGGGTGAGGCCCCGAAGCGAAAGAGGACCATGGACCCCAGTGGACCTTCAAAGAGGTATGTTTTGTCTTGACACATGCTGGGTGGAGAAGTCGGTATTACAACTTTCCTCTTTGTTTTTCCTTTTAGGAGGAATACACACTGGACTGTTTCCGGAGGTCATGCCGACCGAGCTCCAGCCTATCCGGCATCCATCTCGTCAAGCGTTAACGCATATTTAATGTCGGATTGTCCTCTCTAGGAGGATTCAGACGGAATGTCAGTTACTAATTCCGAAGTGGAGGTTGCGATGGTTCACACGCGGCGGAAAGCTGCCATACATGACCCAACCTTTTCGGAGGAGGCGTTTAACGCCCTCAGTTCTGCAGATGCCAATATCCGAGCCGCTCAAGACGGACTCGTTGGAGCCACTCACCGGCTTTCAAAGGATATGCTGGTAAGTGTACAGTTTGATGTTCCCATGCCAGTAGCCCCCGAGTCTTAAAGCAGTTGGTACAACTGATTTGAGGATCATTGTGTTTTTGTAGGTGCTTCAGGAAAAGAATAACTCCTTATCCAAGGAGCTTGAAGAGTGCCGGGCCCAGCTCGCGGATGCCACCACCGAATTGGAAAATTCGAAGAAATTCGGAAGGATGTTGGTGGTAAGAACAATGGTGTTCGGATAATATGATATTTGTGCCGATCACTGAGTCGTTATGTACATACTAATTGTAATACAACAACAGGGTCGACCGACCAACTGGAGAGGGAGCTAAGGGCTACTTTGGCGGACATTTTTTTTTGCCGAAGATGAAACAGCTGTTGGCAAGCGCGTATTGACGCAAGCCATAGATAAGAAGAACCAAGCGCGGGATAAAAATATTAGGCTCGAACAGGAGCTAAAGGACGTAAGGGCCCAACTCTCAAGCGCCTTGGAAGAGAACCGGAGTCTAAAAGGCGGCGTGTTCAGTATGGCCCTTATACCTAACTCTCCTTATAGTCTCTTATTTTGGAAGTTTCTTATAAACCTTTTCCTGCAGGTTTGTTAATGGGCAGCCCGAAGGAGGAGTGTCCGGTTTTGAGGGTGACGTGCAGCAAGAGCTTTCTAGAGTCCACGAGCGAGCTCGGAAGGCCATGAAGAGTATGGCCAAGGCTTTATGGCCGGGCGATTCTCCTCCAAAAACTATGGAGGACTTGGCAGACTTGTTCAAAGGGGCTCAACGCCGCTTTGAACTGTGGAAAGCATCAGCATGTCGCATGGATGCTCGAGAAGCTTGGGCCATGGTGAAGACGCTCTACACTCGTCTTGATCTAAATCATATGGCCCGCGTGGGACCTCGAGGGTCCGATGGACAAGAAATTCCTCCACATTTGGTATATGACCAAGTAGAGGCAGCTGCCAAGCTTTCCCAACAGGACTATAAACTAGACAACCTTATATAGGGGATAGAAAAGAATAGTCATTTGATTCTATGTATTGATGTACTCTTACCATCAAACTTATCTCCGGCCGAATTTATAAAAAGGTTGTCATGGCCGACCATCTACTTTAAGCTCCATAAACCCAAAGGTTGGAGTGCTTCCAAATACTACATCTGTGGTAAACACGTGATTGATACGTCTCCGTCGTATCTATAATTTTTTATTGTTCCATGCCAATATTCTACAACTTTCATATACTTTTGGCAACTTTTTATACTATTTTTTGGGACTAACATATTGATCCAGTGCCCAGTGCCAGTTCCTGTTTGTTGCATGTTTTTGTTTCGTAGAATATCCATATCAAACGGAGTCCAAACGGAATAAAAACGGATGGAGATTTTTTTTTGGAATATATGTGAATTTTGGGAAGTGGAACCAACATGAGACGATGCCTGTGTGGGCCATGAGGCAGGGGCACGCCCACCACGGGCAGGCGCGCCATGGGCCCTCATGGCCACACCGTAAGGCAGTTGATGCCCTTCTTTCTCCGCAAGAAAGCTAATATCCGGATAAAGATCGTGTCAAAAAATCAGCCCAATCTGAGTTATGGATCTCCGGGGATATAAGAAACGGTGAAGGGACAGAATCTGGGAACGCAGAAACAGAGAGAGACGGAGAGACATATCCAATCTCGGAGGGGCTCTCGCCCCTCCGCATCCATGGAGGCCACGTACCAGAGGGGAAACCCTTCTCCCACCTAGGGAGAAGGTCAAGCAATAAGAAGAAGGAGGGGGGATCTCTCCCCCTCGCTTCCGGTGGCACCGGAGTGCCACCGGGGCCATCATCGTGTGACGCGATCTACACCAACACCTCCGCCATCTTCACCAACATCTCCATCACCTTCCCCCATCTATCTACAACGGTCCACTCTCCCGCAACCCGCTGTACCCTCTACTTGAACATGGTGCTTTATGCTTCATAATATTATCCAATGATGTGTTGCCATCCTATGATGTCTGAGTATATTTTTGTTGTCCTATCGGTGATTGGTGAATTCCTATGATTGATTTAAATTGCTTGTGGTTATGTTGCTGCCCTTTGGTGCCCATCATATGAGCGTGCGCGTGGATCACACCATAGGGTTACTTGTATGTTGATAGGACTACGTATTGGAGGGCAAGAGTGAATGAAGCTTCAACCTAGCGTAGAAATTCATGCATACGGGATTGAAGGGGGACCAATATATCTTAATGCTATGGTTGGGTTTTACCTTAATGAACGTTAGTAGTTGCGGATGCTTGCTAATAGTTCCAATCATAAGTGCATAGAATTCCAAGTAAGGGATGACATGCTAGCAGTGGCCTCTCCCACATAAAACTTGCTATCGGTCTAGTAACGTAGTCAATTGCTTAGGGGCAATTTCGCAACTCCTACCACCACTTTTCCACACTCGCTATAATTAACTTTATTGTTTCTTTATCTTAACAGCCCCTAGTTTTATTTACGTGTTCTTAATATTCTTGCAAACCTATCCCACAAAAACTACAAAGTACTTCTAGTTCCATACTTGTTCTAGGTAAAGTAAACGTCAAGCGTGCGTAGAGTTGTATCGGTGGTCGATAGAACTTGAGGGATTATTTGTTCTGCCTTTAGCTCCTCGTTGGGTTCGACACTCTTACTTACCGAAAGAGGCTACAACTGATCCCCTACACTTGTGGGTTATCAAGACCTTTTTCTGGCGTCGTTGCCGGGGAGCAATAGCGTGGGGTGAATATTCTCGTCTGTGCTTGTTTGCTTTATCACTAAGTAGATTTTATTTGTTGTTCTAAGTTGTTTTCTATCTTTAGTTATGGGTAGGAAACGCAAAATGCCAAAAAAAAGTGGTACCTGCTGAACCAATGGTTGAAGAACCACTCAAAATCTATCACACTCCTGAAGCTTTTTACTTGGATCATCTTCGATCCCTATGTGCACATGCTGAAACCCCAACTAGCTTAGTTGAGGGAAAATCTTTAGATGAGCATGCTTGTTATGTGCGACACCACTTATCTCAAAAAGGGAAACTTTTACTGGATCAAATTCATCGTTTGCAATGCTATGCTTGAAATTTATGTGAAATATATGATTTTACTTGTTGTTCTGAAGACCCTAAGAAACACCTTCCCTACCAATGTGAGTTTAGTGATAATGGAATCATATCTTCCTATGCTAAGGGTGTTTATAGTTACTATGATGTTCAACAAATTGAAGAATTTGTTGCTTTTAAGGGTGCTTATGAAATTGCTTCTTTGATTGAAAAGTATGATGCTACTCTTTACAAATCTGAAAATTTTGCCATATTTAAATGTTGTTATGATAATTATGCTTCTAATGCCTATGTTAAACCATATATTGAGGCCTACTCCGCTGTCCAAGAAGAGACTAATATTTTGCCGGAGTCTATGGGAGAAGAAATTAATGACATTGTGAGCTCATTGGATGAAAAAGATGAGGAGGAGATCGAAGAACAAAAGGAGGAAGAGCGGTTTAGCTACCCGTGCCCACCTTGTAATGAGAGTATACTCTTCAACTCATACATTGTTTAATTTCGCTTCGTGCTTACCGAAGGATGATTGCTATGATCCCGTTGATTCTTTTGAAATATCCCTTTTTGATGATGCTTGCTATGCTTGTGGCCAAGATGCCAATATGAATTATTATTATGGATATGAACTTGCTATAGTTCCTTATGTTAAACATGAGATAGTTGCTATTGCACCCACACATGATAGTCCTATTATCTTTTTGAATTCTCCCAACTACACTATATCGGAGAAGTTTGCCCTTATTAAGGATTATATTGATGCTTGCCTTTTTCCGTTACCCGTGATGATTTTGATGAATATAATATGCATGTGCTTGCTTCTCCTACTTGCAATTATTATGAGAGAGGAACTACATCTCCGCCTCTCTATGTTTCCAACATGATAAAATTGCAAGAAACTGCTTATACTATGCATTGGCCTTTACTTGATGTGCATGAATTGTTCTTGTATGACATGCCTATGCATAGGAAGAGAGTTAGACTTCGTTTTGCATGACACATATCACTTTGTGCTCACTACTAAATGCCAAATCATTGCTAAATAAAATTGGCTTTGATATACCATGGGATCCGGGTGGATCCATTTCTTGAGCACTATATGCCTCGCTTAATGGATTTAAAGAAAGCGCTGACAGGGAGACAACCCGGAAGTTTTAGAGAGTCATTTATTTCTGTAGTGTGCTTCTATACAGTTTAAAAACAAAAATATAAAGAGGGGAACCTAAAACTTTTTCAAAAAGAAAAGTGAAAGTAAGAAGGACGAGCACTGTTGAAATGGGGGAGCTCCTTGAAATTTGTTCATGCCCATGGAAACTTTGCAAATATTAATTACAGAAAATTTTCAAAAATAATAATTATCCCCTTGGACAATTCCATTGTATTTAAAAAGTAATGTGCCAAGAGTTTCCTTTAGGATGATTAAACTAGTTGTTGGTTTGTGAGGTGCAAAACCAGAAACTTTGGCTGTAGTACGCGATTTTACATTTTTTTTCTAGAACGTAGAAAGGATCTGAAACCTTTTGAAAAGTCTTTCTATACAAATTGTTGATTTTTCCTAATTTTTCCAGAATTTGTAGACTTACAGAAGTATGGTTAATGTTCAGATTACTACAGACTGTCCTGTTTTCACAGATTGTTGTTATAACTTCATTATTTGCATATGTTTGAATTCTTGTTGAAGCCTCCTTGACTTGGGGCCATAGAATTGTGATAGCATACAGTGGTTAATGTTTGTTCATAATTATAAAATAATGTTAGGACAGTACATGATGAGATTTTATTGATCATATGCACTAACCCCGCAACTAAAAGTTCGGTTAAGTTTTGTGTGGATGAAGTGTTCGAAGACCGAGGATGTCTCGATGTGAGAAGAAGGAGGAGATGCAAGAGCTCAAGCTTGGGGATGCCCAAGGCACCCCAAGTAAATATTCAAGGAGACTCAAGCGTCTAAGCTTGGGGATGCCCCGGAAGGCATCCCATCTTTCTTCAACAAGTATCGGTATGTTTTTGGATTCGTTTCGTTCACATGATATGCGTAAACTCTTGGAGCGTCGTGTGCTTTTTCTTTTAATAAATTCACCATGCTGGTATGAGATAGTCCTTGGTTGATTTATAGAATGCTCTTTGCACTTCACTTATATCTTTTGAGTATGGCTTTATAGAATGCTTCATGTGCTTCACTTATATCATTTGAAGTTTGGATTGCCTGTTTCTCTTCACATAGAAAACCACCATTTGTAGAATGCTCTTTTGCTTCACTTATAATTGTTAGAGCGTGGGCATAACTTTTGTAGAAAGAATTAAAACTCTCTTGCTTCACTTATATCTATTTAGAGAGTTGACATGAATTGGTCATTCACATGGTTAGTCATAAAATCCTACATAAACTTTTAGATCGCTGAATATGATATGTTTGATTCCTTGCAATAGTTTTGCGATATAGAGATGCTAATATGTGGGAGGTACTAGTGAATGATTGTGGTCTAGTAAAAATATTGGTGTTAAGGTTTGTGATTCCCGAAGTATGCACGTATGGTCTCCTAACTATGTAACCAAATTGGCGGGCATTGTATTTTGATTGTTTATCTTTGCGTGAAGGTCGGGGGCGCGCAATGGTTAACTCCTACCAACCTCCCCCCTAGGAGCATGCGTCGTAGTATTTTTGCTTCGAGGGCTAATAGATTTTTCGCAATAAGTATGTGAGTTCTTTATGACTAATGTTGAGTCCATGGATTATACGCACTCTCACCCTTCCACCATTGCTAGCCTCTCTCGTACCGCGCAACTTTCGCCGGTACCATACACCCACCATATACCTTCCTCAAAACAACCACCATACCTACCTATTATGGCATTTCCATAGCCATTCCGAGATATATTTCCATGTAACTCCATCGTTCCATTTGTTATGACACGCACCATCATTGTCATATTGCCTTGCATGATCGTAAGATAGCTAGCATGATGTTTCCATGGCTTGTCCGGTTTTTGATGTCATTGCTATGCTAGATCATTGCACATCCCGGTACACCGCCGGAGGCATTCATATAGAGTCATACTTTGTTCTAGTATCGAGTTGTAAGTAAATAAAAGTGTGATGATCATCATTATTAGAGCATTGTCCCTTGAGGAAAAAAAGGCCAAATAAAAAAAGGAAGGCCCAAAAAAAGAAAAAAAAGGGACAACGCTACTATCTTTTTTCCACACTTGTGCTTCAAAGTAGCACCATGATTTCATGATAGAGAGTCTCCTATGTTGTCACTTCCATATACTAGTGGGAATATTCATTATAGAACTTGGCTTCTATATTCCAACGATGGGCTTCCTCAAATGCCCTAGGTCTTCATGAGCAAGCAAGTTGATGCACACCCACTAGTTTTCTTTTGAGCTTTCATACACTTATAGCTCTAGTGCATCCGTCACATGGCAATCCCTACTCACTCACATTGATATATATTGATGGGCATCTCCATAGCCCATTGATACGCGTAGTCGATGTGAGACTTTCTCCCTACTTTTGTCTACTACCACCTTCTATTCCACCCATGGTGCTATATCCATGGCTCATGCTCATGTATTGCGTGAAGAGTTGAAAAGGTTCGAAAAAGTAAAGTATGAAAACAATTGCTTGGCTGACACCGGGATGGGCATGAGGGATACCTTGTGTTAAGAAAAGGGAAGCATAAAAGACTATATGATTTTGTAGGGATGATGTTCTTTAGCATTGATATTTTGAAAGACTTGATTGTTTGTTGGGATGCCTGAGTATTAAATTCTTCTATGTCAAATGATAGACTATTGCTTTGAATCACTCGTGTCTTAATATTCATGCCATGATTAGATTACATGATCAAGATTATGCTAGGTAGCATTCCACATTAAAAATTATCTTTTTTATCATTTACCTACTTGAAGACTAGCAGGAATTAAGCTTGGGGATGCTGATACGTCTCCGTATCTATAATTTTTGATTGTTCCATGCCAATATTCTACAACTTTCATATACTTTTGGCAACTTTTTATACTATTTTTTGGGACTAACATATTGATTCAGTGCCCAGTGCCAGTTCCTGTTTGTTGCATGTTTTTTGTTTCGCAGAATATGCATATCAAACGGAGTCCAAATGGAATAAAAACGGATGGAGATTTTTTGGAATATATGTGAACTTTGGGAAGTGGAACCAACATGAGACGATGCCCGAGTAGGCCACGAGGCAGGGGGCGCGCCCACCAGGGGCAGGCGCGCCCTGGGACCTCGTGGCCACACCGTAAGGTGGTTGGTGCCCTTCTTTCGCCGCAAGAAAGCTAATATCCGGATAAAAATCGTGTCAAAAAATCTGCCCAATCGGAGTTACAGATCTCTGGGAATATAAGAAACGGTGAAGGGACGGAATCTGGGAACGCTGAAACGGAGAGAGATAGACAGACAAATCCAATCTCAGAGGGGCTCTCGCCCCTCCGCCACCATGGAGGCCATGGACCAGAGGGGAAACCCTTCTCCCACCTAGGGAGAAGGTCAAGGAAGAAGAAGAAGGAGGGGGGCTCTCTCCCCCTCGATTCCGGTGGCACCGGAGTGCCACTGGGGCCATCATCGTGTGACGGCGATCTACACCAACACCTCCATCATCTTCACCAACATCTCCATCACCTTCCCCCATCTATCTACAGAGGTCCACTCTCCCGCAACCCGCTGTACCCTCTACTTGAACATGGTGCTTTATGCTTCATATTATTATCCAATGATGTGTTGCCATCCTATGATGTCTAAGTAGATTTTTGTTGTCCTATCGGTGATTGGTGAGTTCCTATGATTGATTTAAATTGCTCGTGGTTATGTTGCTGTCCTTTGGTGCCCATCATATGAGCGTGCGCGTGGATCACACCATAGGGTTAGTTGTATGTTGATAGGACTACGTATTGGAGGGCAAGAGTGACAGAAGCTTCAACCTAGCGTAGAAATTGATGCATACGGGATTGAAGGGGGACCAATATATCTTAATGCTATGGTTGGGTTTTACCTTAATGAACGTTAGGAGTTGTTGATGCTTGCTAATAGTTCCAATCATAAGTGCATAGAATTCCAAGTAAGGGATGACATGCTAGCAGTGGCCTCTCCCACATAAAACTTGCTATCGGTCTAGTAACGTAGTCAATTGCTTAGGGGCAATTTCGCAACTCCTACCACCACTTTTCCACACTCGCTATCATTAACTTTATTGTTTCTTTATCTTAACAGCCGCTAGTTTTATTTACGTGTTCTTTATATTCTTGCAAACCTATCCCACAAAAACTACAAAGTACTTCTAGTTTCATACTTGTTCTGGGTAAAGTAAACGTCAAGCATGCGTAGAGTTGTATCGGTGGTCGATAGAACTTGAGGGAATATTCGTTCTGCCTTTAGCTCCTCGTTGGGTTCGACACTCTTACTTACCGAAAGAGGCTACAACTGATCCCCTACACTTGTGGGTTGTCAGCGATATGTTCGGAAACCAGGCAATCCGGTCATAATTGCTTGAACAGACGAACTGTGTTCGGGGAGTTATGTTATATTACTGTTTAGCGTAAGAAACATCTTCCAGAGAGAATAGTTCCGTTCGGGGTTCCTTTCCCTGGGTCGGCGTGCATACAGATGCGGGCCTAGGCTTTTGATCCCGTGAAAAGGATTGTAGGATGCCATGTCCTGTGGTAGTTTAAAAGATGATTTAAAATGCGGTATGTCGTGTATCCGCCGACCGATCATTCCCTTAAGAGCACTAGCTTTCGGCTTCACCTAGTCTGAGGTACATGTCCGGATTACCTGGTTGTAACAATCGCAGAGGTGCTCCCTTTACGCCCTAGCCAAACAATCGGAAACGTAGGGGTAAGCATAGGAGCCAGGTAACCCGGCTTGGCCAGAACTTAAGTCATATTGGTGCATATATGGCAAGGAAGGACTGTAAGAAATAGACGACATTTTAAGCAATAAGCTTTTATTGGTAATGGGCTTCGTTAAAGAAGCCCCCAAGTATATTTGAGGTAGATACATTCGAAGATGTACTTATCCTGTGATAGTTCGGGCGTGCCGAATACTTGCCAACGAGAGAAAATGTAAAAAATAAAAGGAGAAAAAAAATAAAAGATAAAAGATAAGAACTGACTTGAAAGTAGGAAAAAAAATTGCTACCGAACTATCCATAAAATCGTCGGAGCCTAGCAGCGTTCCACGGGTTCGGCTCAAGGTGGTTGTCCTGTGCATTCCGAAGGCGATAGGCTCCACCGGTGAGTACTTCGTCGATAATGAAGGGGCCCCCCCATTTTGGTTTGAGCTTGTCCTTTTCTTCTCTGGGAGGCGTAAAACGAGTACGCGACGTTGTATGTCTTGGCCCGCACTTCTCTGCTTTGGTATCGCCTGGCCTGTTGTTCATAAAATGCGGAGCGGGCTTGCGCTGTATCGCGCTCCTCTTCAAGTCCATCTAGGTCGTCCTGCCGATCTAGCTCGGCTTCTCTCTCTTCGTACATGCACACTCGAGGTGAGTCGTGAATAATGTCGCAGGGCAGAACAGCCTCTGCGCCATACACCATGAAAAAAGGTGTGTATCCAGTTGTTCGATTAGGTGTGGTTCGCAGCCCCCATAGTACGGAGTCAAGCTCTTCGACCCAGTGTTTATCAGACTCCCATAGGGAGCGCACTAGTCGGGGTTTAATGCCGCTCATTATCAGACCATTGGCTCTTTCGACTTGACCGTTTGTTTGAGGATGGTACACAGAAGCGTAATCAAGTTTAATACCTAATTTTGCGCACCAATTTTTTACCTCGTCAACTGTGAAGTTGGAGCCATTATCTGTGATAATACTGTGCGGGACACCATAACGGTGTACTACGCCATATATAAAATCTATCACAGGCCCTGCCTCAACTGTTTTTATTGGCTTGGCTTCTATCCATTTAGTGAATTTATCTACCATCACCGGTAAGTATTTATTTTTATGGCTTCCCCCTTTAAGAGGTCCGACCATATCAAGCCCCCAGACCGCAAAAGGCCAAGTAATGGGGATTTTTCTCAGAGCGGTGGGAGGCATGTGACTTTGATTTGCAAAGAGCTGGCAGCCAATGCAGTGTTGGACTAAGGTCTGGGCGTCTGCTCAGGCAGTGGGCCAGTAAAAGCTAGCTCAAAAAGCTTTGCCTATGAGCGCCCGGGCCGTGGCATGGTGGCCGCCCATTCCAGCGTGTATTTCAGTGAGAATTTGCCTTCCCTCCTCTTCGGAGACGCACCTTTGTAAAATACCAGTTGTGCTTTTCTTATGTAGTTCACCTTCGTGAACTTTGTAGACTTTAGAGCGACGGATTATGCAGCGGGCCTCGTTTTGGTCATCGGGGAGTTCCTGCCTTTTAAGGTAAGCTAGGAAGGGCTCTGTCCAGGAGGCTATGACAGCCATGATTTCGTGAGCCAAAGGAGTTATCTCCATGTCTGGGTCTCCGATGACGTCTTGGTTAAGTTCGGCCGAAGGTGTGTTCGGATCCAAATTCGTATCGCCGCCCGCGTCCTGCCATGTTACTGATGGCTTAAATAGCCTTTCCACAAATGCGTTAGGTGGGACGGGGTCACGTTTAGCGCTCATACGAGCAAGCACATCAGCGGCCTGGTTATTATCCCGGGCTATGTGATGGAATTCCAACCCCTCAATTTTGGCCGACATTTTCAATATAGCATTGCGATAAGATGCCATTTTTGAATCCTTCGCATCAAAATATCCATTAATTTAGGAGATAGCGAGGTTTGAGTCTCCGCGTACCTCGAGGCGTTGTATGCCCATGGATACACCTAGGCGGAGACCATGTAATAGGGCCTCATATTCGGCCGCATTGTTCGAGTCCGTGTACATAATTTGCAGAATGTACCGGACTGTATCCCCAGTTGGAGATATCAATATTACGCCAGCCCCCAATTCGGCTAGCATTTTGGAACCGTCGAAGTACATTGTCCAGTGGGAGTATGAGCCATACTCTTTAGGGAGTTCTGCTTCGGTCCATTATGCGACAAAGTCAGCCAACACCTGGGATTTAATAATCCGACATCTTTATTGTTTAATATTTCGAACGGTAAGAGCTTGATGGCCCATTTGGCTATGCGTCCAGGGGCGTCTTTATTGTTAATAATATCGTTGAGTGGTACCTCGGATGCCACTATGATCGAACACTCTTGAAAGTAGTGTCGAAGTTTCCGAGATGACATGAAGACCGCATAGGCAATTTTCTGATAGTGGGGGTACCGTGATTTGCATGGTGTTAGAACCTCGGATACGTAGTATACGGATTTTTGAACGGGGAATTTATGTCCCTCTTTGGCTCGTTCGACGACGAGCACGGCACTCACTACCTGGTGAGTGGCTAATATATACAGTAACATTGGTTCGCCAACACCGGGGGCGGCTAGGATTGGGTTGCTTGCTAGTAGAGTTTTTGTTTCTTCGAGTCCATCTGTGGCCGTGTCCGTCCATTCGAAATTGTCAGTGCGTTGTAGCAATCTATAAAGTGGCAATGATTTTTATCCTAACCTGGAGATGAAGCAGCTTAAGGCCGCTACGCAGGCTGCTAGTTTTTGCACTTGTTTGAGGTCGGTTGGTATTTTGAGTTCTGACGAGGCCTGGATTTTAGCTGGGTTAGCTTTGATTCCTCTATGGGATACGATGAACCCTAGTAGTTTTCCGGCTGGAACGCCGAAAACATATTTTTCCGAATTGAGCCTTATGTCATATTCTCGAAGGTTGGCAAATGTAAGGCGGAGATTTCCACCAAAGTCTCGACGTGTTTAGTCTTAACGACTACATCGTCAACATATGCCTCCACAGTTTTGCCAATTTCTTTTTCTAAGCATGTTTGAATCGTGCATTGATATGTGGCACCAACGTTCTTAAGTCCAAAGGGCATAATGTTGAAACATAAAGGACCATACGGGGTGATAAATGCCGTTGCGGCCTAGTCGGATTCCTTCATCTTTGTCTGATGGTATCCGGAGTAAGCATCAAGAAAGCACAACAAGTCGTGTCCAGTCGTTGCATCGATAATTTGATCAATGCGGGGCAAAGGAAAGGGGTCCCTGGGACATGCCTTATTTCGGTCTGTGAAGTGACGCAGAGGCGCCAGGATTTATCCTTCTTCGGTACCATGACTAGGTTGGCTAGCCATTCTGGGTGTTTAATTTCTCTGATGAATCCGACTTCCAATAGCTTGGCTAGCTCTTCTCCCATTGCTTGTCTTTTGAGTTCAGAAAACCGTCGCAGTGACTGCTTGACTGGTTTGAACCCTTTGATAATATTGAAGCTGTGTTCGGCCAGCTTGCGTGGGATTCCCGGCATATCTGAAGGGTGACAGGCGAATATATCCCAATTTTCCCAAAGGAAGGCGCGTAACGCGCTGTCTACCGCCGGATCCAGCTGTGCCCCGATAGATGTTGTCTTATTAGGGTCCGTTGGGTGCACTTGTAATTTGATGATTTCATCTGCTGGCTTGAAGGAGGTAGACTTCGATCTTTTGGCGAGGATTACATCGTCCTTATCCACCTTTGATCGTAGGGTAGTTAATTCTTCGGCAGCGAGGGCTTCGGATGATGCCTCTAAGGCTAAGGATGTCGTCTTGTTCTCGGCGCGGAGTGCTCTATCCGGATCACTTGTTAATGTGATCACTCCATTGGGCCCTGACATTTTAAGCTTCATGTACCCGTAATGGGGTATAGCTTGAAAGCGTGAGAAAGCGTCCTGTCCTAGAAGGGCGTGGTATCCACTATGAAAGGGAACAATGTGGAAGAGCAGTTCCTCTGACCTGTAGTTATCGGATGTGCCGAATACTACATCAAGCTTAATGCTTCCCGAACACCGGGCTTTGCGGCTGGGTATAATTCCTCTAAAGGTTGTGTTGGTGTGCCCAATGCGGGATATTTTGACCTACATTTTTGCAAATGTTTCCTCATATGTGAGGTTCAGTCTGCTTCCTCCGTCCATAAGTACCTTAGTGAGGCAGAAGCCGTCCACTATTGGATCTAGTACAAGAGCTGCTGATGCTCGGATCGGCCGGACTCGGGGTGCGTCTTTGGCAGAAAAACTAATTGCAATGTCGCTCCATTGGCTTGCAGAGCTAATTTGGTAGACCTCGGCAAGTTCGCGATTCGCTCTCTTGCGGTGGTTATTTGAGGAGAACGTCTCGAAGACAGTGAAGACACCGATGTCTTTCTCCCTTGATACGGCGGTGGCAAGAATGGCCGCACCGCTCTTTGCTACCTGCCGGAGTTCCCAACATGCTCTAAGGCAATGGTTTGGGACATTGTCCGGGGCTGCGTGTATTTGGCAAGGTTTATCCAGCAGTTCGTCTAGTACGGACATGTGCCTTAAAAAGGGTTTGTTCTTCTTGCCAATAGGCATATTATCGTATGACCTGCTAGGGTATGTCCGTTTAGCCTTGATAGTGTAATGTCCGGACTGTTCGAGAGGTGTATTCTGGGCTTTCCAAGTGTTTTCCATTGCGCAGTATTTTTGTACTAAATGCGACAGTTCTGTGAAACTCGGAACACGACGTCGGTTGAGGGCGTTCAAGACTCCCTCGTCCATGCAGTTGCGGTAGAATAGAGAGACTGCCTCGTCGTCGCAGCAGTCCCTGATCTTGTTTTTAACAAGCAGGAATTTGGCCCAGAAGTGGTTGACCATTTCCTCGGGCTGCTGCTGTATGTTCGCGAGATCCTCTATGTCCGGATGTCCGGATTTACTTGGAGAGTTTTTCCCAGGGTGGGTGGGTGTTGGTAATTTTGAGTCCCGACCCAAAGTAGTATTTGGGGTTTTAACAACCTCCGACGTGGACGATCCGGGTTCGACAGGGTCTAATCGTTCCCTGGTGCCGGCGTTAATCCCAGAGCTTAAAGAACATAACGTGCGTCCCCACAGGGATCTGTTCAGCTCGATGGGTTCAGAGATCCGAACTGTGACAGTCTCTGTCTTGAGAGGATGAGTCTCTTCGGTTTTTTCCTCAACTGCCACCACAAAATGAGTGATCGGGAAGGAGTCGATCTCACCATGACCGGATTTAAGTCCGATCTGATCTCCTGGCGATGAGAACCCCAGGGCGGCGATGCGATCCAGCAGCTTCTTTAAGGGCGAGAGATCTGCTGAGATTGTGTCATCGGAGTGGCCGGAGTCAACATAAGGGTGGTGCTCGATGACCGCAGGGAGTGCGGCTGGCCCTGAGGCCATGCGGGCGCATACAGTGAATCCGCCGAGCTGGAGAACCTGGCCAATGGTCAGGTTGTTTCCGAGGGTGATCCCGTCGCTGATGACGAGACGAGCCATCGACCGCTCATTGCGAGCGCACAACGGAGCTCTCAATGAAAGCACCATTGTCGGTGTCAAAACCGGTAGATCTCGGGTAGGGGGGCCAAGCTATGCGTTTAGAGGATCGATGGTAACATGAGGCTGGGGACATGATGTTTACCCAGGTTCAGGCCCTCTCGATCGAGGTAATACCCTACTTCTTGCTATATTAATATGGATGAATATGAACACGGGAGTTGATCTACCTCGAGATCGTAGTGGCTAAACCCTAAAGCCTAGCCTAAGAGGGTATTGTGATGTTGATGATCCCCCCTGCAGACTAAACTCCCCGGCTTATATACACGCCAGAGAGAACCTAGGTGTACAAGGGTGACTTGGGGAGGAAGTAATTGATACATCTGGACTCTTCGCTTGCCTTTGTATCTACATAGTAGTCCTGACTGAATACGAGGGTGAGTCTTCTGCTTCTTCTTTTGTGGCCCATCAATACGTCCCAGCTTCATCAACCCGGACGCCCGAGGACCCCTGAATACAAGACTCCCTCAATGATGTTGAAATTAATTTGCATTCATATCTGGTTCAATAATTGATGTTGTCAAAATTCATCATCATTTCAAGTGTGCTCGCATTGTGGGAAACTAAAACAGGGAACCTGTTCAAGAGGAAACTACCTCTGCAACACGAGATCATTTCTCCGGTAACACACCGAAATCCATTATTTTCAGAAAATTTATCCAACAGTCTGCAAATACCTTTCCTTACGCTAGTCAAATGTTCAAGTTTCTAAATAAACCTCTTTCAGTTTTGTCCAAAGAAAAAATAATACATCTAACACCGGTTAGGTTGTTCCTAATAGGACAAATACATGACTAATTTTGTACAAAAAAATTCAGTGTCCTTAGCAAGAAGCAGGGACCAACCTTTGTGGATACTATGTTTGTAGACACATGATCTCCATCTACAAACTGCTGATAGTTGTGACGATCCTCGCGAATTAGTACCAGTAAGTCTATCTTAATTAATATCTTCTACTCCACTCATATGGCACATTTTCATCTTAAAAATACTGTAGCTCATCTTAAAACCGAGGACCCCGGAACCGCTCCCTGTTGGTGAATTGTTGATGGTTCCGAGATTTATCAGCGACTTCTTCGTGGATCACTACATCAATCCCACTTGTGATAATGAAGATTTCAGCATGCGTTCTCCTGAAACATTGAGTAAGAGTTAGCCGCTAAACATATAATGCATGGATCCATTGTTTTCCATCTGATGAGGTCTTTGTATTTCGTACACTATGATTAATTATGTAATGCATATATGTGTGGAGAAATCATTGGAATTTAGCTACCATATGTTCAATTGCAATTATTGCGAAATCTGATGAATGTTCTTCACGTGGACACTATTTGTTCAATTGAATATTGTGGCGAATTTGCTTTTTGCGTGCCGTTTCAAAATGGGATATTTTTGTTTATTTGTTCAATTGAATATTGTGGCGAATTTTCTTTTTCCGTGCTGATTCAAAATGGGATATTTTTGTTTTAACCTAGCAATTGCTCCACACACGGTTCAACTAAATGAGTGTGTGCGATCCACATCGGAAAGCATACGCCAATCGTAGCGGAACCGTCGATGATACACAGCAGATCGCAAACGATTTGCAGCGCTACTACGTGTGTGTAGGTTCTACGAAACCGTTTGTGATATCGTGTTATCGCACACGAGAACTGGGAGTAAACCGTGCCCAATGCAAAATACAATCCCAGTCGTATTTTTTCAGGAAACGTGTGGGATCCCAAACAAAAAGCATGCGTCACTCTTGCGACAACCGTCGGTGATACCTAACAAATCACAAACGGTCTGCAGCACTTTTATGTGTGCGAATGGACTCCTGAACCGTTTGTGTTAGAACATTATCGCAGATGGTAATTGTTGGACAACGTGTGCGATGGAGTCTAGCATGGCAGACGGGTTACACAGAAAACTCATGTGCGATGGGGCACAAATCGCACACAGTTCATATGTTGACCCGTGTGCCTTTTAAAAATTCTCCGTAAATTACCATCTGAACAATTGCCATGTTGTTTATATTCTCCGTAAATTGACATGGTGTTGTTTTTGTGTAGAAATAAAAGGTTCTCGGAATGACCTGAAAATTTACGGAGAATTATTTTGGAAAATATAAAAAATACCTGCGGGAAGATCCAGACCAGGGGGCCCACACCCTGTCCACGAGGGTGGTGGGCGCGCCCCCTGCCTCATGGGCCCCCTGGTGCTCCACTGACGTATCCCCGGATCCTATATATTCACTTTTGGGGAGAAAAAAATCAGAGAGAAAGAATTATCGCGTTTTACGATACGGAGCCGCCGCCAAGCCCTAATCTCTCTCGGGAGGGCTGATCTGGAGTCCGTTCGGGGCTCCGGAGAGTGGAGATCATCACCATCGTCATCATCAACCTTCCTCCATCACCAATTTCATGATGATCACCACCGTGCGTGAGTAATTCCATCGTAGGCTTGCTGGACGGTGATGGGTTGGATGAGATCTATCATGTAATTGAGTTAGTTTTGTTAGGGTTTGATCCCTAGTATCCACTATGTTCTGAGATTGATGTTGCTATGACTTTGCTATGCTTAATGCTTGTCACTAGGGCCCGAGTGCCATGATTTCAGATATGAACCTATTATGTTTTCATGAATATATGTGTGTTCTTGATCAAATCTTGCAAGTATATAGTCACCTACTATGTGTCATGATCCGACAACTCCGAAGTGACAATAATAGGGACCACTCCCGATGATGACCGTAGTTTGAGGAGTTCATGTATTCACTATGTGTCAATGCTTTGGTCCGGCACTCTATTAAAAGGAGGCCTTAATATCACTTAGTTTCCAATAGGACCTGATAACCCTCAACCGTAAGGGATCGAGATAGTCTTCGCGGGTAAGAATAACCCAATTTATAGATTCGACACACGGGGAGCCAAAGAGTATTTATAAGCTTTGATAGTTGAGTTGTCAATTCAACCGCACCTGAAATATACTTACTTGCAACAAAAGATAAGTGGTAACGGTGATATGATAGTGATGGTGGTGATAGTAAAAGTAAACAGCAAAAGTAAATAGCAAAAGTAGCAACTTGTAACCAGCAGGATTTAAAACACTGTAGGCTAGGGAGATGGATGGTTGGGCGCTGCATGGATGAGATATATCATGAATCTAACTTGGGGCAAGGCACACGGAAAAGTAATGATCATCTAGGCAGATATCAAACATTAGGCATGTATCCCACGGGTAGTTGTACGTGCTTGCAATAAGAACTTGCACAACATCTTTTGTCCTACCATCCCGCTACGAACGGGGCCAAAAGGAACTTATGGAGATTAAGGTGCTCCTGTCAAAGAGCACCGGAACAAAGCAATAAACTCAATGGATACATGTAATCCTCAAACTATGGACCATCCCCTTTGGTGTCCCAAGCTGTCACTTTTGGGATCGCCGGTTCCGGACCGTAATAGGTGCAAACAACACATAGATAGGATCAAGAACACAAATATATTCATGCAAACACATATGGTTCAGATCTGAAATCATGGCACTCGGGCCCTAAGTGACAAGCATTAAGAGCAACAAGTTGAAGCAAAGATGATAAACACAATAGTAGATGATAGGCAACATGCCCCCAACAATCTGATAAACTATTACATGATCTAACTTATCCAATCCCTACCATCCCCTTTGCCTACAGCAGGGAATTACTCACACATGGAAGGAGAAGTCATGGAGGGAGGATGGAGTGGTGATGATGATGACGATGGCGACGATCTCCCCTCTCCGGAGGCCAAATCAGCCTCCAGATTAGCCCTCCCGAAGAAGAACAGAGGGTGGCGGCGGCTCCGCGACAGAAACTGGGAAAACGACCTCTGATCTGGGGTTTTCTCGTCACGGGATAAATACGGGTCAAAGTAGGGCACCAGGGGAGGTGGCAGCAGCCCAGGCGGCCTGGCGAGGCGGCTAGGGGTGGGGCCGCGCCACCAGGGCGCCTGGGCCCCCCTGGCTGCCCTCTGGTCCATCTTCTGGCACAAGGTTCCTTCGGGTGCGTGGATTTTCTGTGATTTTTCGTGGGATTTTCTGAAACACCTAAAAATCCATTTTCCTGCACACAATAAAACCATACAGGCAGCTCTGCTGAAAACAGCGTCAGTCCGGGTTAGTTTAGTTCAAATCATGCAAGAATGAGGTCAAAACAATAGCAAAAGTGTTTGGAAAAGTAGATACGTTTGAGACGTATCAACTCCCCCAAGCTTAGCATATTGCTTGTCCTCAAGCAATTCAGTTCAACGAACTAGACGCGACAAAGAAAACTTTGACAAACTCTTTTGCTTCATTAGATGTATATAAGCATGTACTAGGAAAAGAGTCTAGCAAGTATTGAAACAATGCTATGAGGACAATGCACGGAGCAATCCTTCTTTCAAGTGACCAATCACAAATACCTAAAAGTAAATAATATACTACTAAAAATCAAGACAAGATTACATTGCACATAGCTTGAGCATATTAGAGTGGTATCTCGCTAGCCTCCATGAGTGAAGCAAAACATAAATGCAGAAACTCCTCCAGAGTTTTAAAGGAGACTAGAACTAAGAATTTCAGAATAAATAATATCACAAGCATGCAGAAAACAATGTAATACTTTGGGACAATGCACATTACACTCAGAATGACAATTATGCTCTCCTAGTTGGTACTTTGAAGAAAGAAGGTGGAGACTCTCGAATCGTGGAATTTGATGGCGAGGTTGAAAACCCATGGTTGGAAGCAAAGACTAAACATGTACCAGAGCTCTTGGTTTTTTTAAAAACAGAGGTAAAAATGTTTTTTTTGAGAGATGCATATTTCGTCAACGAATGCTAGTAGACAACCCAATTACTTCTCGAGCTGCACATGTTTCGAGGAACGGCTCCCGCACGGGGACGATCACATCCCCTTAATCTCCTTTGTTTATCACTGCCAAAAGTTTTCTGATTTCTCATGAACAAAGCGTGAAGGAGGGTTTGTTTGTTGTATTATCTTTTATGAGCCGGGCGCACTCATGCCAGTTCCTTCTCGTATTAGGGGTTTGCAGATTAGACATGCAATCCCGGGGTGAAACTTGTCCATCTTGAAAAGATCATGAATTAACTACTACTTCCTCATGAGCTAAAACAGAGGCACAAAAGAGAAATGCTTTTGAATAACTTCGAGATGGTACAAGATAGTCTTCGTTAGGAATGGCAAGTAAATACCATGTATAGGAAGGTATGGTGGACTCATATGGCATAACTAGTTTAAAGGATTTTGGATGCACAAGCAGTCAGTCCGCTTAGTACAGGCGAAGTCTAGCAAAAGACTGGGAGCGACCAACTAGAGAGCAATAACGGTCATAATCATGCAGAGCGACAAAGCAACATTGAATCGGGCATGAAAGTGATATAACTATTCTGAAACTCAAAGATCATCAAGGCAGAACAGACTTTTTTAGTCTTAAACATGTGTAAACATGTGCCAAGTCAATCCAAGAATTCTCCAAAGGGAAATACCACCTTAGTATACCAAACTATGAACAGTGCAATGCATGTAAATCATTTCAATAACACATTATATACTCTAGCTATTTGAGACTAGCCACAAGGAAAGCATGAACCACTGGGAGAACATTGTAAACATAGCACTATGTCGCTAGAAGCTGGTCTCTAGATCATAAGTACAGGCATATGTACAAAAGTAGAAACAAGAAGAGTTCATACCGGTTTTCCCTTGTTGCTTCCCTTCAGTCGATCTTCGTCATTACTGCCTCGTCACTTGCACGATCAAACGAAGGAAATATAATTAAATGCCATCACGGACTCGAGCTGAACTCCGAAAATAAAGAAAACTAAAGAGAGAAAGGAAATCTTTTTGGATTATTTCAAAGGTTGAACGAAAGCAAAAGAAAGAGAAAATCTTTTTGTTGTTTTTGCAAAGAAAGAAATAAAGAAGAACGGGCAAAAACTTCAAAAAGATCAAAGCGAATAAAACGGATAATACAATGGAAAAGTGATAAGGGCACGTACTCCCCCAAGCTTAGGCTTTTGGCCTAAGTTGGTAGTAGATACTGCCCCCAGGAGCCTCCTGCTCCGGGGGAATGCTGGTGAGTCCAAGGGTCGTAGAAGGATTCCGGGGCGTACACCGAACTCCTCGGATCCTCCCACGAAGAAGGGTCCGTACTCCAAGCAGCGTAAGACCCTTCACCAAACTGGGTGACGGTCTCCCCCTGAAAAGGTGGTAACTCACCGTGCTCCTCCTCGTCGGGCACAACCCCCTCCATGGGGTTATGAAACTGATGCTGGGCCATGAACTCATCGAACTGGATAGCATCAAAGGACCATCCGTTCCTGCGAGAAAAATCAAACAAAAGAGGTGCAGGTAGACGGATCTCGCGTTCCGCGGTAGTTCCGAAACGCAAGATATAAACAAGATTACCAAGCTCAGAAGTCATGGTAACAAACTTATGCCTTTTCATAGCAGCAAGATCAAAACTTAAATAAGTAAAAGGCTCATCATCAGGGTGTGGGGTGCCTTTAAAATATTCTAAGATAAGTGTGGCATAAACGCCACCAAATAAATCTCCCCTGTTACTGTTCATAGCAAGGCATCGAGCAATTAAGGCACCCAAATTATAATCAAACCTCCCTGAGAGGGCGGTTGCCAGGATAGCAATATTCGGCGCAGAAGTGTTGCTCGTGTTGTCACGAGCTAATACCCCTCTAGCAACATAATATGCAAAATACCTAAGGTGAGGGAATAAGATGCTGGAGATTTTTGACCGATGAATATCCCTTGCACCCATGCTGCAGAGAGAGTTGAAGACGGTTTTCAGCTCGGAGGGCTGAGAGATCATCTTAGTCGTCCGCCCAGCGTTCGGCACACCTATTATTTCACAAAACTTTCCCAAGGGCATGGTGATAAGATCATTGTAAATTTTAAACTCAATGGCACCAGTATCAGGGTTATATCTAAAACTGTTAATGAAACCGGAGGTGAGTTTTTGATACTGAGTAACACGACACGTGACGAGCCGTGTCAGACCTGCATTAGCACAAAGATTATGAAACTCATCCTTAATTCCCGCAGCTTCAAGGAATTCATCACATGGGAACATCATAGCACGTGCTGGACTTGTGTCTTCCAACAACTCTAGGGGCACATGATCTTCATTGTAGCTCACCCTAGCAGTCGAGGGTGAGGCTGAGGCTCTAGTAACTCGATCGGAGTGCGCGGGCCTCTTCTTTTCAAGCCACCCCTTTGCCCTTCCTAACAAACTCATTTATGAAATTTTTGGCAAATTACAAAAACAAGGATTTAAACCAAAGTGGGTTAAGGCAAACTACTCAACTCACTTACCTAAGGCATAAACTTGCATCAAAACTTGGAAAATAAATTTCTACACATGCATGCAAGCTCATCTTCACAGCACCAAGAACTACTAAATACTCACAAATGAAGCCACCAATCAGAAATCTAATTGGAGGGGTGGAGGAGTTACATACCAGGTGTTGGGGAACGTTGCATGGGAAACAAAAAATTTTCCTACGTTCACCAAGATCAATCTAGGAGATGCTACTACGAGAGGAGAGTTGGATCCACGTACCCTTGTAGATCGCTAAGCGGAAGCGTTAAGAACGCGGTTGATGGAGTCGTACTCGCCGCGATTCAGATCGCCGAAGATCCTAGCACCGAAGCAACGGTGCCTCCGCGTTCTTCACACGTACGGCTCGGGGACGTCTCCTCCTTCTTGATCCAGCAAGGGGTGGAGGAGAGGTTGATGGAGAGACCGGCAGCACGACGGCGTGGTGGTGATGGTGGAGGAGGATTCCAGCAGGGCTTCGCCTAAGCACCGCGGGAAGACGAATATGTTGTGGGAGAGGAAGGGCAGCACCGAGGCATAAACGTGTGTTGGCTGCCCTCCCTCTGCCCCTCTATATATAGGGGGAATAGATGGGAGGGGGGCGCCCTAGGGTTTCCCCTAGGGGGGCCGGCGGCCAGGGCAGTGGGGGGGGGGGCGGCGGCCAAGGGCTGCGCAGGCCCTAGGGTTCCCCCCCCCCTAGGTGCCTTGCCCCCCAAGCCAGGGGGTGCGGCTGCCCTAGGAGGGGCCAGCCCCCCATGCGCCATAGGAGAGGGCCCAGGGGGGGGGGGCGCACAGCCCTATGAGGGCTGTGGTGTCCCCCCTTTGTGGCCCATTAGGCCCAGAACCACTTCCGGGACCCCCGAAACCCTTTTCGGTAATCCGCCGATTTCCCGATGCTCCCCGGAACACTTCCGGACTCCGAAACCTTTCATCCTATATATCAATCTTCGTCCCCGGACCATTCCGGAGACCCTCATCACGTCCGGGATCTCATCCGGGACTCCGAACAACCTTCGGTAACCATGCACTGTTCTCACTAACAACCCTAGCGTCACCGAACCTTAAGTGTGTAGACCCTGCGGGTTCGGAAACCATGTAGACATGACCGAGACACTCCCAGGTCAATAAGCAATAGCGGGATCTGGATACCCATATTGGTTCCCACATGTTTCTCGATGATCTCATCGGATGAACCACGATGTCAAGGATTCAGGCAATCCTGTATACAGTTCCCTTTGTCTCGTCGGTATGTTACTTGCCCGAGATTCGATCGTCGGTATCTCTATACCTAGTTCAATCTCGTTACCGGCAAGTCTCTTTACTCGTTACCGTAATACATAATCCCGTGACCAACTACTTAGTCACTTTGAGCTCATTGAGATGACGTATTACCGAGTGGGCCCGGAGATACCTCTCCGTCACACGGAGTGACAAATCCCAGTCTCGATCCATGTCAACTCAACAGACACCCTCGGAGATACCTGTAGAGTACCTTTATAGTCACCCAGTTACGTTGTGACGTTTGGCACACACAAAGCACTCCTACGGTGTCAGTGAGTTACATGACCTCATGGTCATAGGAACTTATACTTGACATGCAGAAAACTATAGCGATAACTGACACGATCAAAAGCTATGTTTAACGTTTGGGTCTCGTCCATCACATCATTCTCCTAATGATGTGATCCCGTTATCAAATGACAACTCATGTCTATGACCTGGAAACCGCGGTCATCTTTGATCAACGAACTAGTCCTGTAGAGGCTCACTAGGGACACAAAGTCTGTCTATTCATCCACACATGTATTTGAGTTTCCAATCAATACAGTTATAGCATGGATAATAAACGATTATCATGAACAAGGAAATATAATAATAACTCTTTTATTATTGCCTCTAGGGCATATTTCCAACAGTCTCCCACTTGCACTAGAGTCAATAATCTAGCATTACAAGGTAATGAATCTAACACCCATATAGTCTTGGTGTTGATCATGCTTAGCCCGTGGAAGAGGCTTAGTCAACGGATCTGCAACATTCAAATCCGTGTGTACTTTGCAAATACTTATGTCCTCCTCCTTGACCGAATCGCGGATGGAATTGAAGCGTCGCTTTATGTGTCTGGTCCTCTTGTGAAACCTTGGTTCCTTGGCTAGAGCAATGGCACCAGTGTTGTCACAGAACAGAGTCATTGGGTTCAGTGCACTAGGCACAACTCCAAGATCTGTCATGAACTCCTTCATCCAGACACCTTCCTTTGCCGCCTCCGAGGCAGCTATATACTCCGCTTCACATGTAGAATCAGCTACCACACTCTGCTTGGAACTGCACCAGCTTACCGCTCCCCCGTTGAGAATATATACGTATCCGGTTTGAGACTTAGAGTCATCCGGATCAGTGTCAAAGCTTGCATCGACGTAACCCTTTACGACGAGCTCTTGATCACCTCCATAAACGAGAAACATCTCCTTAGTCCTTTTCAGGTACTTTAGGATATTCTTGACCGCTGTCCAGTGATCCATACCAAGATTACTTTGAAACCTTTCGGCCATACTTATGGCAAGGCTGACATCTGGTCTTGTGCACAGCATTGCATACATGATAGAGCCTATGGCTGAAGCATAGGGGACGACACTCATCTTTTCTCTATCTTCCGCAGTCACTGGGCATTGAGTCTTACTCAACTTTGTACCTTGCAATACCGGCAAGAACCCCTTCTTGGATTGATCCATTTTGAACTTCTTCAAAACTTTATCAAGGTATGTACTTTGTGAAAGTCCTATCAAGCGTCTTGATCTATCTCTATAGATCTTGATGCCCAATATGAAAGCAGCTTCACCGAGATCCTTCATCGAAAAACTCTTGTTCAAATACCCCTTCACGCTATCCAAAAATTCTATATTGTTTCCAATCAGCAATATGTCATCCACATATAATATTAGAAACGCTATAGAGCTCCCACTCACTTTCTTGTAAATACAAGCTTCATTGTAAACTTGTATAAACCCAACTTGTATAAAGCGAAGATTCCAACTCCGAGATGCTTGCACCAGCCCATAAATGGAACGCTGGAGCCTGCATACTTTGTCAGCATTCTCTGGATCGACAAAACCTTCCGGTTGCATCATATACAACTCTTCCTTAAGAAAACCGTTAAGGAACGCTGTTTTGACATCCATCTGCCAAATTTCATAATCGAAATATGCAGCTATTGCTAACATGATTCGGACGGATTTAAGCATCGCTACGGGTGAGAAAGTCTCATCGTAGTCAATCCCTTGAACTTGTGAAAAACCCTTTACCACAAGTCGAGCTTTATACACGGTGACATTACCGTCAGCGTCCGTCTTCCTCTTAAAAATCCATTTATTCTGAATGGCCTTCCGCCCTTCAGGTAATACTTCCAAAGTCCATACTTTGTTTTCATACATGGATCCCATCTCGGATTTCATGGCCTCTAACCATTTGTCGGAATCCGGGCCCACCATCGCTTCTCCATAGCTCGTAGGTTCACCGTTGTCTAACAACATGACCTCCAAGACAGGGTTACCATACCACTCAGGTGCAGTGCGTACCCTTGTCGACCTACGAGGTTCGGCAGTAACTTGATCAGAAGCTCCTTGATCATCATCATTGGCTTCCTCTTCAACCTCTGCAGGCTCCACAAAAACATCTTTCTGCGCTGCGCTACTCTCTGGTTGAAGCAGAGGTTCAATAACCTCATCAAGTTCTACCTTCCTCCCACTCAATTCTTTCGAGAGAAACTCTTTCTCGAGAAAGGACCCGTTCTTAGCGACAAACACTTTGCCCTCGGATCTGAGATAGAAGGTGTACCCAACTGTTTCTTTTGGGTATCCTATGAAGACACATTTGTCCGCTTTGGGTTCGAGCTTTTCTGGCTGAAGCCTTTTGACATAAGCATCGCAACCCCAAACCTTGAGAAAAGACAACTTAGGTTTCTTACCAAACCACAGTTCATACGGTGTTGTCTCAACGGACTTAGATGGAGCCCTATTTAAAGTGAATGCAGCTGTCTCTAACGCATATCCCCAAAACGATAGTGGCAAATCGGCAAGAGACATCATAGAATGTACCATATCTAATAGGGTTCGATTACGACGTTCGGACACACCATTTCGCTGTGGTGTTCCCGGTGGCGTCAACTGTGAAACAATTCCACATTTTCTTAAGTGATCACCAAACTCATAACTCAGATATTCTCCCCCTCGATCAGATCGTAGGAACTTGATCTTCTTGTTACGATGATTTTCAACTTCACTCTGAAATTGCTTGAACTTTTCAAAAGTTTCAGACTTATGCTTCATCAAGTAAATATACCCATATCTACTTAAGTCGTCAGTGAAGGTGAGAAAATAACGATATCCACCGCGCGCCGTTACACTCATCGGACCGCACACATCAGTATGTATGATTTCCAATAAGTCACTTGCCCGTTCCATTGTCCCTGAAAACGGGGTCCTTGTCATCTTGCCCATGAGGCACGGCTCGCACGTGTCAAGTGATTCAAAATCAAGAGACTCCAAAAGTCCATCAGCATGGAGCTTCCTCATGCGTTTCACGCCGATATGACCCAGACGACAGTGCCACAAGAAAGTGGTATTATCATTATCAACTCAACATCTTTTGGCATCAATGTTATGAACATGTGTATCATCACTATCGAGATTCAATAAGAATAAACCCCTAACTTCGGGTGCATGACCATAAAAGATATTACTCATATAAATAGAACAACCATTATTCTCTGATTTAAATGAGTAACCGTCTCGCAATAAACAAGATCCAGATATAATGTTCATGCTTAACGCAGGCACTAAATAACAATTATTCAGGTTCATAACTAATCCCGATGGTAATCGAAGAGCGAGCGTGCCGACGGCGATCACATCAACCTTGGAACCATTTCCCACGCGCATCGTCACTTCGTCCTTCGCCAGCCTCCGTTTATTCCGCAGTTCCTGTTTAGAGTTGCAAATGTGAGCAACCGAACCGGTATCAAATACCCAGGCACTACAACGAGAGTTGGTAAGCTACACATCAATAACATGTATATCACATATACCTTTGTTGTTGTTGGCCCCCTTCTTGTCCGTCAGATACTTGGGGCAGTTCCGCTTCCAGTGGCCGTTCCCCTTGCAATAGAAACACTCAGTCTCTGGCTTGGGCCCAGCCTTTGGTTTCTTCACTGGATTAGCAACTGCTTTGCCACCCTTCTTAGAGTTACCCTTCTTGCCCTTGCCATTCTTCTTGAAACTGGTGGTTTTATTGACCATCAACACTTGATACTCCTTCTGGATGTCTGCCTCAGCGACTTTCAGCATTGAAAACAGCTCGGCGATGGTTTTATTCATCCCTTGCATGTTGTACTGCTGCACGAAGCTCTTGTAGCTTGGCGGGAGTGACTGGAGAATTCTGTCAATGATAGCCTCATCCGGGAACACAAGTCCCAGATCAGCTATGCGGGTATAGTACCCAGACATCTTCAGTAAGTGTTCACTGACAGACGAATTCTCCTCCATCTTGCAAGCAAAGAATTTATCGGTGGTCTCATACCTCTCGATCTTAGCATTCTTTTCAAAGATGAACTTCAACTCCTGGTACATCTCATATGCACCATGACGTTCAAAACGCCTTTGAAGTCCTCCTTCCAAGCCGTACAACATGGCACACTGCACTATTGAGTAGTCATCCGAACGCGACTGCCAGGCGTTCAAAACGTCTGCAGAGGCTGTAGGAGCGGGGGGGTCACCTAGCGGTGCATTTAGGACATAAACCTTTTGGGCAGCTGTGAGGATGATCCTCAGATTGCGGAGCCAGTCCACAAAGTTGCTCCCATCATCTTTCAGTTTAGCTTTCTCTAGGAACGCATTAAAATTCAGGGGAGCTACTGCGCGAGCCATCTACAACAAAAGATTTGCAAAGACATTTTAGACTATTGTTCATGATAAGTGAGTTATTACCTAATCAAATTATTTATAACTCCCACTCAAATTGACATCCCTCTGGTCATTCGAGCGTGACATGATCCAGATTCACCAACCCAAGTCCGATCATCACGTGAGATGAGGTGGTGTCAATGGTGAACATCTACATGTTGATCATATCCACTATATGACTCATGCTCGACCTTTCGGTCCTCCGTGTTCCGAGGCCATGTCTGTACATGCTAGGCTCGTCAAGTCTAACCCGAGTGTTCTGCATGTGCAAAACTGGCTTGCACCCGTTGTATGCGAACGTAGAGTCTATCACACCCGATCATCACGTGGTGCTTCGAAACGACGAACCTTCGCAATGGCGCACACTCGGGGGGAACACAATTTTATCTTGAAATTTTAGTGAAGGATCATCTTATAATGCTACCGTCGTCCTAAGCAAAACAAGATGCATAAAAGGATTAACATCACATGCAAATCATAAGTGACATGATATGGCCATCAACTCGTGCTTTTGATCTCCATCTCCAAAGCACCGGCATGATCTCCATCGTCACCGGCGCCACACCATGATCTCCATCATCGTGTCGCCATCGGGGTTGTCGCGCGCCCACCATGCTCTTACTACTATTGCTACCGTTTAGCGATAAAGTAAAGCATTACAAAGCGCTTAATGATTGACACGCAGGTCATACAAAAATTAAAGACAACCCTATGGCTCCTGCCGGTTGCCGTATGCATCGACATGCAAGTCGATATTAACTATTACAACATGATCATCTCATACATCAAATATATCTCATCATGTCATTGGCCATATCATATCACATACATACCCTGCAAAAACAAGTTAGACGTCCTCTAATTTGTTGTTGCATGTTTTACGTGGCTGCTATGGGTATCTAGCAAGAACGCTTCTTACCTACGCAAAGCCACAACGGTGATATTCAAGTTGATATTTAACCTTCTACAAGGACCGCCTTGTTCTATTCCGATTCAACTAAGATAGGAGAGACAGACACCCGCCAGCCATCTTATGCAACAAAAGTCACATGTCTGTCGATGGAACCGGTCTCATGTACGTGGACATGTAAAGTTGGTCCGGGCCGCTTCATCCCATAATACCGCTGAATCAAGAAAGACTAAGGAGGGCAGCAATTTAAACATCAACGCCCACAAACCCTTTTGTGTTCTACTCGAGAAAGCATCTACGCAAGAACCTAGCTCATGATGCCACTGTTGGGGAACGTTGCATGGGAAACAAAAAAATTTCCTACGTTCACCAAGATCAATCTAGGAGATGCTACTACGAGAGGAGAGTTGGATCCACGTACCCTTGTAGATCGCTAAGCGGAAGCGTTAAGAACGCGGTTGATGGAGTCGTACTCGCCGCGATTCAGATCGCCGAAGATCCTAGCACCGAAGCAACGGTGCCTCCGCGTTCTTCACACGTACGGCTCGGGGACGTCTCCTCCTTCTTGATCCAGCAAGGGGTGGAGGAGAGGTTGATGGAGAGACCGGCAGCACGACGGCGTGGTGGTGATGGTGGAGGACGATTCCAGCAGGGCTTCGCCTAAGCACCGCGGGAAGACGAATATGTTGTGGGAGAGGAAGGGCAGCACCGAGGCACAAACGTGTGTTGGCTGCCCTCCCTCTGCCCCTCTATATATAGGGGGAATAGATGGGAGGGGGGCGCCCTAGGGTTTCCCCTAGGGGGGCCGGCGGCCAGGGCAGTGGGGGGGGGCGCGGCGGCCAAGGGCTGCGCAGGCCCTAGGGTTTCCCCCCCCCCTAGGTGCCTTGCCCCCCAAGCCAGGGGGTGCGGCTGCCCTAGGAGGGGCCAGCCCCCCATGCGCCATAGGAGAGGGCCCAGGGGGGGCGCACAGCCCTATGAGGGCTGTGGTGTCCCCCCTTTGTGGCCCATTAGGCCCAGAACCACTTCCGGGACCCCCGAAACCCTTTTCGGTAATCCGCCGATTTCCCGATGCTCCCCGGAACACTTCCGGACTCCGAAACCTTTCATCCTATATATCAATCTTCGTCCCCGGACCATTCCGGAGACCCTCGTCACGTCCGGGATCTCATCCGGGACTCCGAACAACCTTCGGTAACCATGCACTGTTCTCACTAACAACCCTAGCGTCACCGAACCTTAAGTGTGTAGACCCTGCGGGTTCGGAAACTATGTAGACATGACCGAGACACTCCCAGGTCAATAACCAATAGCGGGATCTGGATACCCATATTGGTTCCTACACGTTTCTCGATGATCTCATCGGATGAACCACGATGTCAAGGATTCAGGCAATCCCGTATACAGTTCCCTTTGTCTCGTCGGTATGTTACTTGCCCGAGATTCGATCGTCGGTATCTCTATACCTAGTTCAATCTCGTTACCGGCAAGTCTCTTTACTCGTTACCGTAATACATAATCCCGTGACCAACTACTTAGTCACTTTGAGCTCATTGAGATGACGTATTACCGAGTGGGCCCGGAGATACCTCTCCGTCACACGGAGTGACAAATCCCAGTCTCGATCCATGTCAACTCAACAGACACCCTCGGAGATACCTGTAGAGTACCTTTATAGTCACCCAGTTACGTTGTGACGTTTGGCACACACAAAGCACTCCTACGGTGTCAGTGAGTTACATGACCTCATGGTCATAGGAACTTATACTTGACATGCAGAAAACTATAGCGATAACTGACACGATCAAAAGCTATGTTTAACGTTTGGGTCTCGTCCATCACATCATTCTCCTAATGATGTGATCCCGTTATCAAATGACAACTCATGTCTATGACCTGGAAACTGCGGTCATCTTTGATCAACGAGCTAGTCCTGTAGAGGCTCACTAGGGACACAAAGTCTGTCTATTCATCCACACATGTATTTGAGTTTCCAATCAATACAGTTATAGCATGGATAATAAACGATTATCATGAACAAGGAAATATAATAATAACTCTTTTATTATTGCCTCTAGGGCATATTTCCAACACCAGGGAGTATTTGCTCAAAATCTCAGCTCGAATGATAGGCTGTAGAGAGAGATCGAAAATCGCCTCCAAGAGCAGCAAGAATGCAAGAACAAGTGCAGAACTCGTGTTTTTGGAGATAAAGAGAGAGAGAGGAAGAAGACTAACCTGGAGGGGGGTCTTGTGGGCCCCAGGCGCCCTATGGGCGCGGCCAGGGGGCAGGCCGCGCCAGATGGCCGCTTGGGCCACTGGTGGCCCCCCTGGTCAGCCCCAGGTGCCTCTGGGTCACTCCCGGCATGGAAATTTTTATTTTTATTTTTCTGGAATTTTTCTGAAAACTTCACTGTTGAAATTTTTTCGAAGTTCAAAAAGCTGCAAGACTTTCTGAAAACTTAAAGCAGTGATTAGTATTGTGAAGCTTCAAAACATAAACACTTGGTACAACAAGAAGAACAAAAGCTAAAACAAATGAAAACATAACAAGCTCAACTTTTTACCTATATAAAGCATGCTCATTAGTAAGGTTGATCAAGTCTTACCAACGAACATGCGATATATAGAGCAAAAAGTCTCACCTCTTACGAAGTGATCATTGCACCTTAACTTTAATGGACATTGTCCCTACCATAATAGTTTTGTATTTGTGGTGCACATGTAGTGGACAGTCCCGTTCTCCAATCTTCACGGTCTTGATATTTTCTATAGAGTTGAGGCCATGCCTCTTGTCAGTCTTCTTTGGAAAATACACCGTGTGTTCTTTATCATTCACATTGAAGGTAACCTTTCCTTTATTGCAATCAATAATAGCACCTGCGGTGTTAAGAAAAGGTCTACCAAGAATAATGGACATGCTCCCATCCTCGGGCATGTCAAGCACAACAAAATCAGTAAGGATCAAACAATTAGCAACTTCTACAGGAACATCCTCACAAATACCTATCGGAACGGCGGTTGACTTGTCAGCCATCTGAAGAGAGATATCTGTAGGGATTAGCTTCTCTAAACAAAGCCTCTTGTAAAGAGAGAAAGGCATAACACTCACTCATGCTCCAAGATCACATAAAGCAGTTTTGACATAATTATTCTTTATGGAGCAAGGAATGGTGGGTATACCTGGATCACCAAGCTTCTCAGGAATCTTGCCACTGAAAGAGTAGTTAGCAAGCATAGTAGATATTGCTTCATTAGGAACTTTTCTTTTATTAGTGACAATATCTTTCATATATTTTGAATAGGGAGGTAACTTAATAGCATCAGTCAAAGGGATTTGAAGAAAAAGAGGTTTAATCCACTCACAAAACTTATTGTAATGCTCTTCTTCTTTAGATTTGAGAGACTTACCTGGAAAGGGCATGGGGTTCTGTATCCATGGTTCTCTTTCCTTTCCATGTCTTCTTGCGACGAAGTCTTCTCTAGTGTACTTCTTGCGTTTGTCAGGTGCTTCTTCTTCTCTAACTTCAGGCGGATCATCATTATCCTTACCTTCAGGTTCAGCACCGTCTTCAGTCTCAGCATCGGAGATAGATACACTGTTGGGATCAACAGCTGGCTCTTCACTTGTAATAGGATCATTGGAATTGTCAGCCTCCTTGTGTTTCTTCTTCTTCTTCTTTGGAGAGCCAACAATTTCTTCTTCCTGCATTTGAGAATCTTGCTCGATTCTCCTTGGATGCCCCTCTGGATAGAGAGGATCTTGAGTGCTAGTTCCTCCTCGGGTCTTAATCCCGAAGGCCTGCAAATCATCTTGTTTGGCATTGTTAGCAAGCAAATCTTTTTGCACATTAGAAATTTGTTCAAGCTGAGTTTGAACCATATGAAAATGCTTCACAAGACATTTAACATCATTAACTGTTCTACCTAGAACATCAAGCAAACTTTTGATAGCAAGCGAATTATCGTGCAATTGACTTTGTATCCTCTCATTAAAATGATTTTGTTTCATAATAAAATTATCAAACTCATCCAAACATTGATCAGGAGGCTTACCATGAGGGATGTCACTTGCGTTGAAATCTAAAAGAGAGTGTACCTCTACCATAGGAGGGTGAGTGGTAGGCTCACACAACTTCTCAATAGGGGGTAGATTCTTCACGTCTTCAGTTTTAATACCCTTCTCTTTAATAGACTTCTTTGCTTCTCGCATATCTTCGGGGCTTAGAACAAACATGCCCCTCTTCTTTGGTGGTGGAGGTGGTTCAGGGACGGACCAATCTTCATGGATTTTGGCAATCCTGCCCATCAAATGCTCTGCGTCGTCCGGTGTTCTTTTCCTGAAAACACAACCAGCACAACTGTCCAAATAGGACCTGGATTCATCAGTTAGACCAGCATAAAATATATCGATTAATTCATTCTTAGGGACTCCATGTCCTGGTCTAGCCCGGATCAGACTACAGTACCTCCCCCAAGCTTTAGGGAGGTGCTCATCCTGCAACTGTTTAAAGTTATAAATTCTTTGTAAAGCAGCATGTTGCATATGAGCAGGAAAGTACTTATCAACAAAAGAGTGAGCTAAGTCTTTAGGACTCTTAATGGAACCACATGGGAGTGAATCATACCATGTTTTAGCACCTTCCTTCAAAGAGAAAGGAAGAAGCTTAGTCACATAAAAGTTTCGTTTCTTCTCATCCTTGGTAAACAAGCCACCCAACTCAGTGAGTTTGGTCAGGTGTGCAATAGCATCATCATTTTCTCTGCCATAAAAGGGGTCAGCTTCAACCATAGGTATAAGTGAAAGATCAACAGAGAAATCATAATCAGGATCATCGATGCATATAGGAGATGTAGCAAATTCAGGATCAGGAACGGTCTTGTTCTTCAAGGAGTGTTTTTCAAGCAGCTTCTTAATAGCTTCAGGGTCAGAGCTGGCAAACTCTGTCAGTTCCCTGCATAAATCATCATCAAGCATAATGTAATCATCATCAAGGAGTCTCTCCTTGAGTTTACTCAAATCAGGATAATCATAAGTTCCACCAATAGGGTAGCGAGTAACAGGAATTTCAATTCCAGATTTTTTTGCAGCAGCAGCGATCTGTTTCTCAAGAGCATAACCAAGTGAACTAATATCATCTAGAGTAGTAGAAGCATCATCAAGAGTATCGGACATAGTAACAGATTCAGTAGGAGCATCATGTGGTGGTGGTGAGGCAAACTTACTCATAACAGAAGGTGAATCAAGTGTAGCACTAGTGTTCAGAACAGTACCTCTTCTTGTAGTGGATAGTAAGATCGGAACCTTGGGGTCTCCTTTCTTACCCATAGCGGATGAACTGCAGCAGGTAGGATACTTCAAGTAGACTTGTAAATATTTCTATGCTCCCCGGCAACGGCGCCAGGAAACGGTACTTGATAACCCTCAACCGTAAGGGATCGAGATAGTCTTCGCGGGTAAGAATAACCCAATTTATAGATTCGACACACGGGGAGCCAAAGAGTATTTATAAGCTTTGACAGTTGAGTTGTCAATTCAACCGCACCTGAAATATACTTACTTGCAACAAAAGATAAGTGGTAACGGTGATATGATAGTGATGGTGGTGATAGTAAAAGTAAACAGCAAAAGTAAATAGCAAAAGTAGCAACTAGTAACCAGCAGGATTTAAAACACTGTAGGCTAGGGAGATGGATGGTTGGGCGCTGCATGGATGAGATATATCATGAATCTAACTTGGGGCAAGGCACACGGAAAAGTAATGATCATCTAGCTAGGCAGATATCAAACATTAGGCATGTATCCCACGGGTAGTTGTACGTGCTTGCAATAAGAACTTGCACAACATCTTTTGTCCTACCATCCCGCTACGAACTGGGCCAAAAGGAACTTATGGAGATTAAGGTGCTCCTGTCAAAGAGCACCGGAACAAAGCAATAAACTCAATAGATACATGTAATCCTCAAACTATGGACCATCCCCTTTGGTGTCCCAAGCTGTCACTTTTGGGATCGCCGGTTCCGGACCGTAATAGGTGCAAACAACTCATAGATAGGATCAAGAACACAAATATATTCATGCAAACACATATGGTTCAGATCTGAAATCATGGCACTCGGGCCCTAAGTGACAAGCATTAAGAGCAACAAGTTGAAGCAAAGATGATAAACACCATAGTAGATGATAGGCAACATGCCCCCAACAATCTGATAAACTATTACATGATCTAACTCATCCAATCCCTACCATCCCCTTTGCCTACAGCAGGGAATTACTCACACATGGAAGGAGAAGTCATGGAGGGAGGATGGAGTGGTGATGATGATGACGATGGCGACGATCTCCCCTCTCCGGAGGCCAAATCAGCCTCCAGATTAGCCCTCCCGAAGAAGAACAGAGGGTGGCGGCGGCTCCATGACGGAAACTGGGAAAACGACCTCTGATCTGGGGTTTTCTTGTCACGGGATAAATACGGGTCAAAGTAGGGCACCAGGGAAGGTGGCAGCAGCCCAGGCGGCCTGGCGAGGCGGCCAGGGGTGGGGCCGCGCCACCAGGGCGCCTGGGCCCCCCTGGCTGCCCTCTGGTCCATCTTCTGGCACAAGGTTCCTTCGGGTGCGTGGATTTTCTGTGATTTTTCATGGAATTTTCTGAAACACCTAAAAATCCGTTTTCCTGCATACAATAAAACCATACAGGCAGCTCTGCTGAAAACAGCGTCAGTCCGGGTTAGTTTAGTTCAAATCATGCAAGAATGAGGTCAAAACAATAGCAAAAGTGTTTGGGAAAGTAGATACGTTTGAGGCGTATCAGGACCCCGCTGCCACGGGAGGGTAGGACAAAAGATGTCATGCAAGTTCTTTTCCATAAGCACGTATGACTATATTTGGAATACATGCCTACATTACATTGATGAACTGGAGCTAGTTCTGTGTCACCCTAGGTTATAACTTCTACATGATGAATTGCATCTGACATAATTCCCCATCACCGATCCAATGCCTACGAGATTTTCACATATTGCTTGTTGCTTATTTACTTTTCCGTTGCTACTATTACAGAAAACTACAAAAACATTATCGTTACCTTTGTTACCGCTACAGCTACTATCGTATTACTTTCCTACTAAACTACCTTGTTGCTGATACTAAGTTTCCAGGTGTGGTTGAATTGACAACTCAGCTGCTAATACTTAAGAGTATTCTTTGGCTCCCCTTGTGTCGAATCAATAAATTTGGGTTGAATACTTTACCCTCGAAAATTGTTGCGATCCCCTACACTTGTGGGTTATCACTAGCCCCCCCCCCCCTTGCCACCTATATAAAGTGGGGGAGAGGGGGCCTGGACACACCAATCCCCTTGCCCTGGCGCTGCTCTCTCTCCCTTCTTCACCTCCTCCTCCTCCGCAGTGCTTGGCGAAGCCCTGCCGGAGAACCACAAGCTCCACCACCACGCCGTTGTGTTGCCGGAGTTCTCCCTCAACTTCACATTCCCCCTTGCTGTATCAAGAAGAAGGAGATGTCCCCGGGCTGTACGTGTGTTGAACGTGGAGGCACCGTTCGTTCGGCGCTAGATCGGATCTTCTGCGATTTGAATCACCGCGAGTACGACTCCATCAATCACGTTCTAGTAACGCTTCCGCTTTGCGATCTACAAGGGTATGTGGATCCAACTCTCCTCTTATACATGTGCATCTTCTAGATTGATCTTTGTGAGCGTAGGAAATTTTTTGTTTCCCATGCAACGTTCCCCAACAAAGAGAGAGAAAGAGAGAGAGAGAGAGAGAGAGAGAGAGAGAGAGAGAGGAAGAGAGAAGAGGGAGAGAGCGCCGCCTTAAGATTAACGACATTCAAACACATTTTGCTTTGTGTGAACATTGAGGCCACCATCGGCGATGGTGAGAAGGATAATAAGCGGCAACACAAAAGTGATGCCTCACTAAAATAATAGACGTGGACTTATTGTGGTATTGGGTGATGGTTATTGGGTTAAAATTGTGTGTTATTTTGTTCTTTTATTGCAACACACGAGCTCTTTTTGCTAGTAATAATAAAAGAAGGAGAGCTTCTGCCTATCTGTCACACATTTTTTAACAGAATACACCTTGCCTTTTTTGGTAATACTCTTAGTCCACCTTTAAGTGAAAGAAAAATGATTCTTTTTTTACATTTTTATAGGAAACACCCCGCATTTTCTGGTAATTAACTCGCAATCCACCTTTAAGTGACAGAATTAAAAAGAAAACTCACTCGTATTTGGGTTAATAAACTCGTAGTCCATATAGAACAAATGCTTACCAAAATATCCATATCATTAAATCCTAACTCCGGTTTTAACATGTTATATCTATAATTTGATGTCTACTACGCAATCTTTTTCTTGTAGACGTTGTTGGGCCTCCAAATGCAGAGGTTTGTAGGACAGTAGCAAATTTCCCTCAAGTGGATGACCTAAGGTTTATCAATCCGTGGGAGGCGTAGGATGAAGATGGTCTCTCTCAAACAACCCTGCAACCAAATAACAAAGAGTCTCTTGTGTCCCCAACACACCCAATACAATGGTAAATTGTATAGGTGCACTAGTTCGGCGAAGAGATCATGATACAAGTGCAATATGGATGGCAGTTATAGGTTTTTGTAATCTGAAAATATAACAATAGCAAGGTAACTAATGATAAAAGTGAGCATAAACGGTGTTGCAATGATAGGAAATAAGGCCTACGGTTCATACTTTCACTAGTGCAAGTTCTCTCAAGAATAATAACATAACTGGATCATATAGCTATCCCTCAACAAGCAACAAAGAGTCACTCTGTCGGGGAAACTGATCGCCCACGAACACCTATGGGACCGGAGCCCCTTTTCGGTACGGCAAGGGAGCAGAGGGTGCACGAAGAGCGGATCGAGGCGAGCACACGAGCAGTTTACCCAGGTTCGGGCCGCATGGATGCGTAAAACCCTACTCCTGCTTTGGTTTGTATTGTGTTCTTGGCTCGGGAGCAAGAAGAGCTACAGTACTGGTCGCTAGCTACACCGAGCGTGAGAGTGATCGAAGATCGGAACCCCCTCTACGTTGTGCATGGGCCTCCTTTTATAGGTCAAAGGAGTCACCGACAGGTGGCAACGTAGGTGAGGGTAAAAACGTAAAAATGGTGGTAGTTGTAACAGTGTATGTACAGTACTCTGTACCTAATCCTGATGGTGGGGGACAAGGGCATTGAATGCCCATCACCGTCGCCCCAAATAGTGCAAAAAGCGTCCGTTCGGGCGTCTCCGTTCGCCACGACGGTGGCCTCGTCATCGTGGCTTGCCACCGAGTACCCCAGGCTACATAGCCTCCCGCCACGTGCCCCTGGAAGGGCCCCAGGGCGATGCGTGGCCGGATGAGCTGGAGCGTGGGCACACAGTGGAAGCTTGCCGCGGCAAGCGCCTTGCCGCGGTCGCTACCTTGCCGTGCCCGGAAGCTTGTCGCTCTCCGGGCCTTGCCGGGGCGCGCGATGCGCCACGGCAAGTCTCCTGAAATGCCATGCTTTGGCCTTCCTGGCAAGCTCCTCTTGTCAGGGTCTTGTGCTAAAGGGGTAGTTTTGAGCCTGGAGCGGCCTTCCCGGCAAGCTCCTCTTGCCGGGGCCTTGTTTCTTTGACTTGAATACTTTGTTCTTGAATGGCTCCAAAGGAACCAAAGTGGGCCTTGGCGAGCATGTGGCAAGCCCTGCCACGTTACGCTGCTACTGCCCGTTCACCAGTCGGGATACTAAGGTATCCCTACTTTAGTACACCGACAGGAGCCCCCGGGCCTGGGCCACACACGGTGCCGAAAGCTGTTGGGTCAGGCCCAAAACAGTGCACGGGCACACGCGGCCCACGGCGCGCCGCATCCCACTATGTATCCACCGCACCTCTCCCTAACGGCACGCGTCGATTGCGGCGTCGTGGGAGAGATCGTGGCCTGTTTCTTTAATGGGGGAAATGCGGAACGCCCCCCTCTCCCCCTTAAAAGCAGGAAGGAATTAACAAGAAATTGAGGAGATGGGAAGATACTAGATGAAATCAACAACACACAGCCTCCGGAACATTGAAATAATGGCACAAGGGGTAAGAAAGATTCAGACAGCACTCCGGTTGAAAAGAGAGTCAAACTTGATAAGATGAGGGAACTTGAATGAAGAATACAACACTCCGGTTAATGATAAGCAAGGGAAAGAACATGATCTCGATAAAACGAAATGATGGTTTGGAGAGATCAACATCACAATGCCTCCGGAATGAAGGAATAACATATAAATCAACGAAAGAAATGAATGGAGAAGAAAAATGACAACTTCTCTCACGAATGAATTAGGAAATCCTCCTTACAAAGAAGGGTTGAATGGAGTTGTTGGAAAAATCAACAACGAAAAAGAATAAGCTTGATGTGGACTTATGGAAAACATCTCAAAATTAAGAGGTGACAACCAACCACTGACGAAAACATTTGATTGGATTGAGATCAACAAGGAGATGATAAACTTATATCACCGGAATGATAAATGAAGAACTTGGGTCATTTATGAGCACCATAACTAGCAACAATCCTTAGGGAAAGCTTTTAGGTGAAAAACAACCCAAGATAACTCGAACGAATAATTGAAGTTTGAAAAGATCTCCTGAACAAAGAAAATGATGGGTTTAAATATCTCATTCTTGATAACTCGTGAATTATGAAACATGAAGGAATTGTCAAGAATGACATAACACCATCTTAAAGATAAGGTAGAAAGAATTGCACTTGGAAAGCATGAAGAAGAATGCTTGAGCTCCAACAAGAATCTTGATGAAGACTTCGAGGATGAATTAAAACATGATGAACCACCATGAATGAGAAGTGAAAGATGAAAAGAATAAGATTCAAGGCCTGCGGTGAATTAGATGGAGCTTTGAAATGATATAATTGAAATAACATGGAGCTCCGGAAAACAAGATGAAGAATTTAGAACCAAGGATATGATATGATGAACAAACTCCAGACAAAAGAATTAAGTCACCTTGAAGGAATAAGAATAAGAATTATGTCATGCATCTCCTTCACCAATTTAAATTGATGACAACCAAAGGATTTGGCATACTACTTATTCTCGTTGGAAAGGATTAAAGAGAGATCTAGCACAAGCTTGGGTAAATCTTCAACGAACCACCAGTAGGATTATGAAAAGAACAAATGAATTAAAACGATAACAACGGAAGGGTAATCTTGAACGAACCACCGTAAGAATGTTGAGACGAACGAAGAGGCATCAATGAAGAATAGTGGGAGGACGAAGTTGAAAACTGAGAACGAAGAAATATTCTGAAATGATGGCCTTCGGAGGATCACAAAGAAAAGAATTCATGAACTGCTTCGGACGGGTATAAAAAAATTCCTCACAATCGGAACAATAATGAGGATGGCAAGAAGCTAGAACCACAACTCATCAAGAGAACGGGTCAAGATTAAGAGAAACACTTCTCCGGTCTCCAAAAGTTGAGAAGACGATGAGATACACCACCATGAATTGTTGAGGCACTCCGGAATGAAGAATTAAAAGGTTGAAACAATGGTGAAAAAGAATTTGAAAGCGGTCTTGGAGAAGGTATATGACTGATGGAAATCATTCTTACGTCACACTTTGAAAGAATTCTCCGGAAAAAGAAGAGTCAGGTAAGATCCTGGGAAAAGACCTGTGGGTTAGGGCCCACTCAAAAGAAATCACCGTTGAAAAGATTGCTTGAGATATTGCACCGGTTGAATTAAATGGCTTGAATAAGATAACAATCCTCAAAAAAATAGCTTGAACGGATTAAGAATGGAAACACGAATCTTCTGAGATATCCTCAACACTCCGAATATGAATAAAGGGATGTGAAGAAATAAGGGAGCCTTCGGATAAGAAATTTTCAACATGTGAAAACATGTGAAACAAAAAGGAAGATATAAGATCAACACCGAAGCTTGGATTTAGTCCACCGTAATAAGAAAGCATTGTGAAAAGAGGAAAAGGATAAGATCAACACCGAAATCTTGAATTACATCCACTGGCAGAATTTGAGAACAAAAGAATGATGAACTTGAAGCTCTTGAGCATCTTCACGATAAATCACCGGATAAGAACATTGAAGGAAAATGAATGAAGAAATATCACATGAATAAAATGGATATTTCATTTAAGAATTGCTGGCTCCATAAAGAGAAGGGTGGGAGGGTGGGGAAAACAAAGACAACTTGGGATGAATGAAACAGACAAATCGCCAGATTTCTCAACGGCGTCCGTATGGAATAACTTGAAGAGAAGGCACACCAGTTGAAAAGAATTTAACATGACCATCTCGATGATCAAGAAGGACTAGCACTCTCATGGAAATATGAGAACGCCGCTTAGGAAAGGTATGGAATCAACACTTGACATCGAAGCAACTCGAATACCAGAATCAAAACAAGAACAAAGGGTAGATGTGTTGCAGCATAATCTTCACAATATCATCCGAACAGAGAATTGAACGAATGAATTCCGCAGGTACATCAACTTGACGAGAAGCCACTTCAAAGAACAAAAGATAAATAAAAGCAACAAGGAACAGATAGAACAAATACAAGATAGAAGCTTCATCCCACATATTCGTGCTGAAAGCTCATGGAACGTGTTACAAAAGGATTTTGCAATCCCCGGATCAGCATAGCCAAGGACCCTTTAAGATGCAACTCCCGATCGGAACAAGCCCATAAAACCACTTCACTCAATGTAGAACCCCGAACTTCATATCATGCACTCGTTGGAAGAATGCCTAGAACTACTAGATGAACCCACCTATTAATTTCCGAAAGTTTCCAGTTATGCAATCAGGTGTTGGGGATACAGGGGAAGCACCGCGCACTCAACTCTAATCCTACATCCAGCTGTATCCATCCTTCAACACATAACCAGTCTTTTCCGGAAACCGTTTACCTCGGACCTTCGAAACGCATCCACTATACAAGCTATGGCTATACTCTCGAACTACCTCCCCAGTACTGGGTGATGTCGGGGTTATCTTGCCACTAACCGCATAGGAGAGTTTTCGATGTCGGCCGTCTTAAGTATTCTAGTACTGCCGCGATGGATTTTTGACGACAACACCTCGGAGCTCAACTCCCCGGGACACTGCCACAACCCCTAATGTCAGGAGGCATCGAGAACAACGTTCTCGTCACAAAGACATCGAAACAATCCAAACAATACTCGCGAGATCCTAAAAAAATTTGGTGCAATTTTTGAAAGTAGAAGAGTCAAGAGTAGTCGTCAGGAGTCCTCACCATAATGAAAAGAGATGAGGAGCAAAAGAAATCCTACTCTCCGATATAAATATAGGACTCAAAACATTTTACAAGTGTGTGCCTAGACTCAACCGTCAACGATTCGATCAATCAGTGGGGGCTTCTAGATCGGAGAAGGCTCTGAATACCAACTTGTAATGCCCAGGATGGGACTATACCTCCTACGTGTCGAGGCACGACTTAAAGGTATAAGCCCATCCTAGAATGATCTCAAGTTTGGTATCTTTGCACGACTCATGTAAATGAGGGATTAAATTGCAAAATAAGATAGTTGGCTTACACTCGCCACTTCACACAATACATTAAATAAGTAAAACATCATCCAAACATCACAACCCGACTACGGGTGAAGATCCAAAGAAAGATACCAAAACAACATAAAGCCACAGGTCAGGATCGAATCCTAGTAGAAACCACTACTGATCGTCGAACAACGTCACAAGCAAACGGCCACTCTCTTCAACGAGCTCCCGGTGAAGTACTGAACCAGCTCCTGCTTCAAACTCGGCTGAACCTGCATCTGGTGTTGTAGTATCTGTGAGCCACGAGGACTCAGCAATCCCATAACCATGGGTATCAAGACTAGCAAAGCTATATGGGTGGGAAGAGGTAAAGTGGTGAGGTTGCAGCAACGGCTAAGCATAATATGGTGGCTAACTTACGAGTACCAGAATAAGATGAGCATCTACGCAAACGGTCGCGAAAGTAGGGATCGCTAAAGATCCCGAACTACATACGAATCAAACATAACCCCACCGTGTTCTCTTCTCAAAATGAAAAGAGATAGTCACGGTTACTCACACAGTTGTGTGTTTTACTTCGGATCCTCTGTCAAGTTTTCTACAACCGGACATTAACAAATTCCAATCTGCCACATAACCACGAGCACGGCTTTCGAAAGATCATAACCCTGCAGGGGTGTTCCAACTTAGCCCATCACAAGCTCTCACGATTAGCTGAAGTGATAAATATAATATCATCACCCCTTATCTTAGGGAAAATCTGATCAGGCTCGGCATCCCGGTAGCACAAGACATTTCGACAATGGTAAAACAAGTCCAGCAAGACCTCCCGGTGTGTCGACACCCTGATAGTAGCCGCGCGTATCTCGTCTCAGGACACGACCGGATGGGCGATTCTACAGGTTATACCAGATACCTCGAGTTTCTCCAAGGCGGCCCCGCAGAACCCCCGTTTGGGACCAACACCATCAGCACTGGCCCCCCTGCTATGTAGAAAGAATCCTCGGGTAGCGCTAACTCCCTATGCAAATTTAATTAATTAATTAAGTTGTTATTATGAGAAAATTAAAACCAATGTTGGGCCTTGCTGGAGGAGTTTTATTCAAAGTCGAACTGTCAAGGGGTCCCCATCCACCCATCGTGCAAGGAACGCAAAATCAAGGAACATAATGCCAATTTATCGGCGCCTAAGGTGGCATGAGTGGAACAAAACACCGAGCAAAAGGCCAAGCCTTCCACCCATGCCCAGTATATAGGTGTGTTAATATAATAATAGATATTGTGATATAACACCAACAAGTTCCCTCCTGGAACGAACTTCATCTTCACCTGCAACTAACAACGCTATAAGAGGGGCTGAGCAAGCGGGTAACATAGCCAAACAATGGTTTTGCTAGGAAGATGTCAAAGGATAGAGGTTTCATGGCAACAAGGAGAGGCTGACATAAAAGATGGGTAGCGCGACATGTAACGATAGCATCGAGACAACTAAGCATGGCAATGGTAGTAAAGGTATCCAAGGGTATGATCATCTTGCCTGGGATTCCGCAAGGAAGAAGAACGGATCCATGAAGTAGACGGAGCAACATAGATGAGCGAATCCTCACAACTCCGGAACGAAACCGAAGCTATCAAGAGAAGCAACCGGAAATAAACAAACAACCCGGTAGACACACAATCATAAGCATGGCATACGATGCACATCCAAGTATGATGCATGTACGGTTTAAATATGCATGGCATGGAAAAGTGCACAAACAAAACTACAAGTTAAGTGGAGCACAATATGCAACGAGTTGCATATTGACAAAAACACCACATTTTAAATATTTAGTTGACTCTCGTTTATTTACAAGACAAGGTTAAAGGTTTTAACATAGCAAGAGGTGAAGCAAAAACAAACTACCTATTAAGGCAACTTAAATGAGGCAGGAAATAACAACAACAAATCCAGAAAATCCCCATGAGCATGTTTAGTAATTTTAAGCAAACAACAATTCACACATATAATGTTGTTAACATGATGCGGATGACATGATCAAGTTTATGCATTTTTATTTAAAGTTGACATGAAGATGATAAGGAGCATTGTCACCATGGTGAAAGGGAAAAAGGTGCCACGGCAACGATCCGAAAATGATGCGATGCAACAATTCGGTTCCGGTAACTCGTTGAGAGTCCGGTGCAAAAGATAACGGAGAGCGTGTCAACAAGATGAAAGTGGGGTGATCCCGTCACCGGATTCCCACGATTCGGCGACGAGGCAACCGAGGAACATGACAAAAGGACGAAACGGGCACGGTGCTCCCTAGGGAAGAAACATCTCATACAACACATTTAATGTCATGGGTCATCGTCTCGGGGTTATACCTTCGGGACAATCGTTCTCGGAGGGGTTCAAGTCGTCGAGGGACGTAGTGGAAGTAGGCGTTCTCGCGGTCGTAGAGGAAGTAGTGGATCACGTTCGTAGTCGTTCACGGAGCTCGTAGCCGTTCGGTCGTCGTGGTACTTGGTCGTATCGGAGAGGAACTTGATGCATCCGAGAGGTACTTGGCGGTCTTGGGGGTCCCTCGTTCGACGAACTTGGCGTCCACGGCAGCAAGCAAAAGAGGCGCGGCAACATGGCAGCAAGCAAAAACAGCAGCAATACAAGGCACACAAACCAAACTGCAGCACGGGGAGGCGCTGCGGGAACGGCCGGCGAAGAGGAGGCAGCAGGCCTCGGGCGCTGGCGATGGAAGTGGCGCGGCGTCGCGGCCTGGCTGGAGACGTAGGCAGGGGCGCTTATGGCGAGCTGGGGACGGAGCAGAGCCGCCCGGCGCTGGGGATGCGCGAGGAGCACGCTGGCTCGGTGCTCGGGCTGGAGAAGGGAGCCACGCGCGGCGCTGCTCTTGGCCGGCCCGCGGCGCAGGAGGCGACGGAGGACCTGGGGGAACGGGGCAGAGGGAGAACCGGGCGATGGGGGTCGGGCTCCTGGCGCTGGACGACAGGATCCGGCGGGGCGAGAGGCTGGGATCGGGGAACGGGCGAGGCGAAAGTGTGGCGACCGAAGGAGGAGGATGTGGATCGGGGCAAGTGGCTCGGGCGACAGAGGGAGATCGAGGCTGTGAGCGAGGGGCTCGGGCGAGCGATGCGCGAGCGAAGGGTGGCGGCGGCGGCTTGCGGGAGAGGGAGTGAGCGAGAGGAGCGCCAGGGAGTTAGGGTTAGGTGTGAGGCTGGGCCTCGGGCTGGAGTGGGCCAGTGGGCCTGATGGCTGGAGGGAGGTGCGGCCGGCTGGGCCTGGAGGCCTGGCTGCTGGGCTCTCTGCTGTTTTTTTAAATAAAAGAGAAAGGCAAAAGGAGAGGATAGAGGTGGAATATGGGCATAGGGTAAAATTCCCTGGACTCAAAAATAATGTGAGGAATATAAATAAAAATGTTTGAAGATTTTTGGAGGAACCTCGATACAACGGAAAAGAATTATTGGCAAGGTTTTGAAGGAGAAACTCGAAGTGAAAAAAAAAGACATGGGGAAATAATATGCAAGTGTGTTGGGTTAATTCCAACGAATGGAATATTTATTATAGCTCCCTAAAAATATTGAGAGGCTTTTATATGTTTTAAAGAGAAGACATTCTTCCCTCGATTTAAATGGACCGAAGGTCCACACAATTTATTTAAGTTGAGATGCAAAATTAAAGACATGATGGCATGATGATATGATGCAATGCAAAAATAAATAAAGCAAGCACAACTGAAACACACGGGAGAACCCGGAACATCTGGAATCTTCTGGAATCTTCTGGGACGTCGGTCTTCGGGCGTCACACTGGCGCCTTCTGACGAAGCCATGCAAACGTTCTTCGATAATTTGGTGGAACTGCCAATCGATCCCGACGAGAAGAAAGGCCTCACCCGCGACACCACCGACCGGGAGGTGGCCTATATTGCCACCAGGTTGGAGAAGGCAGCCGCAGCCGAGGCCGCGGGCGAGTTTGGGTATACCATGGATGAGACGGATGCCGCGGAGGCGGTGAGTCGGGCCGAGGAGGAAGAGATCCTGAAATTGTTAAAGCTTGCCGGGCAACCTGCCGAGACGAGCGAGGCCACCGGGCAAGGCACAGAGTCGAGCGAGCCCGCCGAGCAGGGCGCTGAATCGAGCGATTCTGCCGAAGACTCGGGCGGGTCTCTGAACCTTGACTCTTCTTCATCCTCGGGCAGTTCACCGCCACCGGCAAGTCCTCCAGCCCCAGCGAGGAGGCGCCCCCGCAAAGCTGCAGTCGTTGCGGAGCGTCCGGCGGGCCCACGGCCGCAGCGCCGCTCGACGCGTGCCACCGCGGCGGGCAAGGCCGCCAAGGGAGCGCCCCGCGCCTCCGCAGCGGCAGGAGGGGGGTCTTCCCGCGCTGGCTCCACCGCTCCTTCCGCCCCTCGGGCCTCGGCGACGACCGGAGCGGGGTCTTCGCAGACCACTGTTCCAGCGCCCGCCAAGCGTCCGAGGGAGCCTACTCCTCCAGCTCCTCGCGCCGGGACGCGCGAGGCGGATTTCGACTTCTCCGTTCTCAGTTCCGACGAGGAGGAGGAAGAGTAAGTAAAGCAACTCTTGTTTTCTTCAATTTGCTGTTCTTGTCTTGAATCATCTTTGTCTGATTCTGTTTGATGTCTGTCTTCCAGGACCCTGGCCCAAAGGGTGGCGAAGAGGGCCAAGATCCCGGTGGTCGACCTTGAGGACGAGCCCATCGCAGCAGCAGGGGATGCGCCCGCGACAGGCTTGCCGGACCAGCCAGCCGCCCCGCAGAGCAGCCCCCAGCGCAGCCCCCAGCGTAAGTTTTCCGTTCGCTCTTTACTTGTCGGGCGCGCGTGGGCTTCTTATCTTCATTAACATTTTGCTTGTTTGTTGGCTTGTACAGAAGCGGAGCCGCAGCCTCAGGAGCGGCAAGAGACTGCTCCCGACGAGCAGCGCGTCTCAATCTCCCTGCCAAGGAGGAGCTCCCCGGCGAGGGAGAATACTCCGCCAAGGACGGGTACTCCGCCAAGGGTGAGTACCCCGCTAAGGGCGAGCACCCCGCCAAGGGTGGGCACTCCGCCAAGGGAAGGCGCCAGCGGCCCTCCGCCGGCGGGGGCCACCACCACGCCGCCGAGGGAGAACTCCCCGGCAAGGAACCCCGTAGAGGAAGAGGCCCGCGCAGGTAACCCTTGTACTTTTCTTCTCTTGAATTCTTCTTTTTGGATATTTGCTTGACCATTCTTCTTTCTTTTTCTTGCCTTCAGACTCGTCCGCTCCAGAGCCTATGGAGACGGAGGCCGCCACCGAGGAGGCCGCGCGCGGCAACACTGGTGGCGCCGCGGCCACCGAGGAGGCGATCGGCACCGGGGAGCCCGCCGTCGAAGAGGCAACCAGGGACGCCGACGCGGCAGCTGAGGAGGGGACGGGCGGTCGCACTGACGGCCCTGAGGCCGCAGGAGCGTTTGACGCTGCGCCGACCGCCGACCCTGCCGCTGCCGCGGCCGGAACTGGCGCCTACTTGGAGGCCGGAAATGGGGTCTTCATCCAACTCCCGTGGGCTTCTACATCAAGGGCGCCCGCGGAGGGAGAGGCCTTCGATGGGGAAGTTCTCGCCTCCGCCGGGCTGAAATTCGTCGACGCGCCCGGCAGTAGTAGCGAGCCCGAGGAGGAGCAGCTTCGGCGCCGGCTTCTGGCCCTATACCGTGCCAGGCAGGCCAAGCTGGAGTCCCGAGAGGCCCTGGCTGCCAAGGCGGGCGTCGACTTGGAGAAGCGCGCCGAAGAGCTCCGGGCCGCCAACCAGGCGGCCCTCCGGTCCTTGGCGGAGGAGCGGGAGGAGCTCGTCGAGGCGCACCAGGCGTTCATCCTTGAAAAGGCCGAAGCAGAGGAGCAGCAACGGCTCGCCGCCGAAGATCTGTCTCGGCGGGAAGGTGAGCTGACGCAGCGGAAGGTCGACCTCGATAGCCATGAGGACGACCTTACTGCGCGCGAGCAATCCCTTGGCGGGGCTCTGCAGGAAGCGAGGGACGCCGCTGCAGCCGCAGAGACCGCCAAGAGAGACTTGGAGGCGAGGGTGGCACAGTTGGAGATCAACTTGAGGACGAGCGAGGAGAAGGTTGCCGCGCTCACATTGGAGAGGGAGAAAGACGCCCACAGCCACGCGGAGCTGCAAGTCCGTCTCTCCAACAAGGGCAAGGAGCTCGCCATCGCCAAGGATTCTGTTGCGGACTTGGGGCTGAAGCTGTCCACCCTCACCGCATCTCTTGACAGCGCCAGGAACCGGGAGACGAAGTTGAAGGAGGACCTCAGGGCTGAGAGGGCACTGTTAGACAGCGCCGCCCTCACCCAAAACAACTTCAGGCAGACGGTGGAGCAGTGGACCGAGGAGCTTGTCGCCGCCGCCACTGACATCGACAGGGAGATGGTGGGGCTGGGGACGGAGCACCTCGGGTACTCCCCCGACGCGAACCTCCCTCACAGCGCCAAGCTGAGCTTATTCTTCAGGGGAGTGGCGCCGGCCCTTGAGCAGCTCCGGGAGAGGATCCCCACGCAGCTGGCGAACGAGGCGCGCAGGCTTTGCACGGGAGTTGTGGAGAGAGTGCTGACGAAGATAGTCTATCGCAACCCCGGGCTCAACCTTGAGAACATCCTCAGGACCTTGCCGCCCGACGCCGACCAGGAGGCGCTGAAGGCCCTTGTCGCCCCCATCGTGGCCAAGGTGGGCAAGATCAGGAGAGTCAACGGCGATCGCGTGGACTAGACTGTCTTCCTTCTTGCTTCCTTTGTCGCTGTCAATCACGTTATGGATAGTAGTTTGTTAGAGCAGCGACAAATCATCTTGTGATATAACTTTATTTTGGGTAGTTAATGCAGTGTTATTTCCTTTGTTCGACTTCTTTACTTTGTATGCTTTCACCCTACGCTTTTAGGGAACTTGCCGGCAAAGGGACCCTTGCCGCGAGCACTGAGTGCGGAACTTCAGCAGCTTGCTGGCAATGCCTCCACCGGCAAGAAACCTCGCCGCAGCTAGTCGCAGCACACTTAGGTTGTTGAGCGAACTCGAAAACGAAGTAAGGGTGCGGCACTTGTCGCAGCACACTTAAACCATTGAGCGTGCTCGAAACAAAGTAAGGGTGCGGCTAGCTACGGGTAGGTTCCTTCGCGCACAGGTTTTCCATACAAAGTGCGGTCGTTCAAGGAAGATAACTTTAAGAATTTAAAATTTTGAATGCTCAAACTTTGATAACTTAGCTTTTGTGTGCGGTTTGCTTCCCGGCAAGGCGAGGCTCTCTTTGAACGGCACCATACCACTGTCTCCTTCCCCCCCGGCAAACTTGTGCGCGAGGAAAAACTTCTTCTGCTTGAGAAAAGAAAGAAAAAGGAGGAAACATAGGCATGGAGCTTTGCGGCCCATTATTGCTTACTGGTGGTGTGTGCTACACAAAGTGTCAGACAACACGTGCAAGAAAAACGAAAAGGCATGAAACGACAAGTCGTGCAAGGCACAAAAGTTTTACTGATGCACGGGGTCTGCGCCCGGCTTTGTACAAAGGTTTACATGCAACAGCGGCAAGAGTTGCACAAAAGGTGGTTGCCGGAACGGATCACGGCAACCGCGCCTTATGGGTGAAACTTGCGAAGGTGCTCAATGTTCCAGGAGTTGCTCACCGGTAAGCCCTCTTCGGTCTCAAGGCGGACGGCGCCGGGCCTTGTGACTTGTCTCACCCGATAAGGGCCTTCCCACTTCGGCGTCAACTTGTTGGAGTTCTTGGCGGACTGAACGCGCCGAAGAACAAGGTCGCCTTCCTCGAGACTTCTGGCTCTAACTTTGTGGCTATGATAACGGCGCAAAGCTTGCTGGTATCGAGCAGCTCGTACAGCAGCCTGAAGACGGTCCTCCTCGAGGAGCAGTGCGTCATCTTGTCACAACTACTCTTGCTCGAGCTCATCGTAAGCGAGCACTCGAGGCGACCCGTATACGAGTTCCGTGGGGAGAACTGCCTCTGATCCATAGACAAGAGCAAAGGGTGTCTGTCCAGTGGCTCGATTTGGTGTCGTCCTGATTGACCAAAGAGCCGCCGACAACTCCTTAATCCAGTTTCTTCCGCATTTGTGCAGCCTGTTGAAAGTTCTTGTCTTGAGTCCGTGCAGCACTTCAGCGTTTGCCCTCTCCGCTTGACCATTGCTCCTCGGGTGAGCAACAGAAGCGAAGCAGACCTTGGTGCCAAGGTCTTGGACGTATTGCATGAAGGTGCGACTTGTGAATTGCGTGCCGTTGTCGGTGATGATCCTGTTAGGGATCCCGAAACGGCAAACAATCGACCTGAAGGACTTGACTGCTGACTGTGCGGTCACCTTTCTCACTCGTTCCACTTCCAGCCACTTCGTGAACTTGTCGATGGTGACGTACAAGTACTCGAAGCCCCCGGCTGAGCGGGGAAAAGGGCCGAGGATGTCGAGCCCCCAGACCGAAAATGGCCAGGACAAAGGGATTGTCTGGAGAGCTTGAGCTGGCTGATGTATTTGCTTGGCATGGAACTGGCACGCTTCACACTTGGTTACTTGTGCAGTTGCATCTTGGAGGGCTTCTGGCCAAAAGAAACCTTGCCGGAATGCCTTCCCGGCAAGTGCTCTTGCGCCAATGTGGTGGCCACATATGCCTCCATGTATCTCTGCCAACAGCTTCTGCCCATCTTCCCGGGGAATGCACTTCAATCAGACACCTTTGAGTCTTCTTCTGTACAGTTCATTGCCGACGAACTGGTACATACTTGACTGCCTGGTTATTCTCTTTGCTTCTTCTGGATCTTCGGGAAGTTCTCCAGTTTGAAGAAAACGGACAATTTGCTGCGCCCATGCTGGAGCCTGAGGCTCAACAACAAGTACTAAAGGCATCAGTGCTGCTGCGGGAACGTCAGCTTCTATGGCAAGAACCCGTGGCTCGGCCGGAGCTGGACGTTCCCCGGCAAGCTTGCCGGGGCAAGACTTGTCGGGAACGCCTGCTTCAACTGTACGAACCCTAGGGTCCGCAGGAGCAGACCGTTCCTCAGCAACTCGGTCGTTGATCTTGGGGACCTTGGCGGCGACTTCAGGAAGATCCGCCGGCAAGTAGTCACCGGAGACCAACTTTCTCTTCTTGCTTTGCCCAACTGATGGTGTAACGGATGGTTGAGTTAGCTTGAGCACGAAGATCCCTGGTTCCACAGGTAGCTTTAGTGCAGCACATTTTGACAGGCCGTCTGCGATGTCATTTTGAGCTCTTGGAACGTGCTCCATCTGTAGGCCTTCAAAGTGTTCTTCAAGCTTTCTCACTTCGTCGACGTAAGCTTCCATCAATGGGCTCTGGTAGCTCTTGTTTACTTGGCGGACAACCAACTGCGAATCACCCCGCACGATCAGCTTCTTGATCCCAAGTTCTGCTGCAATTTTGAGGCCGGCAAGCAAACCCTCATACTCTGCAGTATTGTTTGTTGCTTGCTCCTTGGGAAAGTGCATTTGGACAACGTACTTGAGGTGTTCTCTGGTGGGTGCGACAAGCAGCACACCAGCACCGGCGCCTTGCAGCGAGAAGGCACCATCGAAGTACATTACCCATTCTTTGCTTGCTTCTTTGACGGGGATGTTTGTCTCTGGAATCTCTTCGGCTGGCGTTGGTGTCCATTCTGCTATGAACTCTGCCAGTGCTCTGCTCTGGATAGTAGAAGTGCTTTCAAACTTGAGACCAAAGCTCGACAGCTCCAGTGCCCACTCGACAATCCTGCCTGTTGCCTCTGGATTTTGCAATATCCTTTTCAGCGGAAAGCGAGTGACCACTGTTATCTCATGTGCTTGGAAGTAATGGCGCAGCTTTCTCGAGGCCATGAGGAGGCCGAAAAACAGCTTCTGCACCCCAGAGTATCTTGACCTAGCCCCCTGCAAGAGGGAACTTACAAAATAAACTGGGCGCTGCACCATTCTCTTTCGCACCTCTTCTTGCATCTGTGCAGACTCATCCTTGTCGGGGCCAGAGCTTGTCGGGGAAGCCCCCTGCTTGTCGCTGGATGAGCTTGCCGGTGCTGTGGGTTCCTCATCTGCCTCCCTTCCCGCTACTAACGCAACACTAACCACTTGATTGGTTGCTGCTAAATACAGCAACAACTTCTCTTGTGGTCTAGGTGCGACAAGTATTGGGGTGGAGGACAGGTACCCTTTCAAGTCTTGCAGCGCTGCCTCCGCTTCTGGAGTCCATTTCATTGGACCTGCCTTTTTCAAGATTTTGAAAAACGGCAGGGCGCATTCTGCAGACTTAGAAATGAACCTGCTGAGAGCAGCCACGCAGCCGGCAAGCCTTCGTACATCCTTGACGCGCTTCGGAGCTTTGATCTGCTCGATGGCTTTGATCTTGTCGGGATTGGCTTCAATCCCCCTCTGGGACACAAAGAACCCGAGAAGCTTGCCGGAGGGGACTCCGAACACACACTTCTCGGGGTTAAGCTTGAGTTGTATCTTGCGCAGATTCGCAAAAGTTTCATCCAGGTCTTGAATCAGGGTATCTTTGTCCTTGCTCTTGACCACTATATCATCCATGTAAGCTTCTACATTCCTGTGTATTTGTGGCTCAAAAGCAGTGTGGACTACCCTTGCAAATGTTGAACCCGCATTCTTCAATCCAAATGGCATGCGTATGAAGCAGTAAGTACCACATTGAGTAATGAACGCGGTCTTCTCTTCATCTTCCTCAGCCATAAATATCTGGTGGTATCCTGAATAGGCATCAAGAAACGAAAGCAACTCACACCCAGCCATGGAGTCAACGATCTGGTCAATGCGCGGCAAGGAAAATGGATCTTTGGGACAAGCTTTATTCACATCAGTGAAGTCTATACAAAGCCTCCACTTCCCATTTGCTTTGCGCACGACAACAGGGTTGGCCAACCACGTGGGATGAAGTACACCTCTGACAAGGCCTGCCGCTTCCAGCTTCTTGATTTCTTCCGTGATAAACTCTTGGCGCTCCACCGCTTGCTTTCTGACCTTTTGCTTGACGTGCCGCGCGTGAGGACAAACGGCAAGCTTATGCTCAATTACTTTCCTGGGAACACCGGGGATGTCCGACGGTTGCCATGCAAACACGTCGACATTCGCCCGCAGGAAAGCAACGAGCGTGCTTTCCTATTTGGGGTCGAGCGTGGCACTGATGGTGAAAGTACCACCAGTGATGTCCTCCTAAGCGGACACCTTCTTGGTTGCAGGTGGAGCTGCCATTCCCTTCTTGCACTTGCCGGTGGATCTCGATGGTGCGTCCTCGACGGCAGCGCAGCACTCCGAAGAGGTGCGTTTGCCGGAGTGGGCCCCAGAGCTCTTGCCGGACTTAGTCTTGTTCTTCCCCCCGGGAGCTTCAGCGGCAAGTGTCTTGCTATCCGTTGCGGCTGCTGCGTCCCGGTAGATCTTGTCGGCGCAGATAAGCGCGTCCTTCTTGTCGCCAGGGACAGAGATGACGCTTATCGGGCCTGGCATCTTGAGCATGTTGTAGGCGTAATCAGAGGCTGCCATGAACTTGGCGAGCGCTGGACGGCCAAGTATCCCATTGTATGGCAATGGGATATCGGCAACGTCGAAGGTGATCCTCTCGGTCCTAAAGTTCAGCTCTCCGCCAAAGGTTACTGGCAGTGTGATTTTCCCCTTCGGCTTGCTCCTTCCCGGGTTGATCCCTTGGAACGTGCCGGTCTCCTCGAGCTCGCTGTCGGGGATCTGCAGTTTCCGGACTACAGCGGAGGAGATCAGGTTCAGGCCGGCCCCGCCGTCAACCAACATCTTGGTGACCTTGAGGTTGCGGTTGGTTGGCGAAACCAACATCGGCAAACACCCGACCGCAGTTGTGCGGTCAGGGTGATCCTCAATGTCGAAGATGATGGGTGTGCTGGACCACTTCAGGAGTTTGCGCGACTCGACGGGTGGCTCTGCTGCATTAACTTCTTGGACCCATTGTTTGAGTAGGTGGTGGGAAGTATGCAGAGAGGCACCTCCATCGACGCACAGAACTTCTGTGGCCTTCTGGAACTCCTGCTCGCTGTTGTCTCCATCGTCCATGTCTTCGTCGTCGTCTTCATCTTTGTCCTTGTCGCGGCCGCGGGGAGGTCTATCTCCTTGCCGCTGCTTGGCTTTGCCGCGGAGTCCTCCCCGGCCATTGAATGGCCGCTTCTTGCCGGACTCTCCTCTGCCTCCCTGGGCCTTCTCTTTGTCGCGTCGCTCGTACTCAGCTTTCTGCTGTTCGACGAGGTATTCGACCCTTTTGCAGTTCTGGAGATCGTGGCCCTTGGTGCGGTGGATCTTGCAGTACTGCTTGTCGGAGCCGTCCTACTTGTCGGCGGCCGCTACAATGACAGCTTCCTTGCCGGAGCCACCAGCCTGAGCTTTCTTGGCGCCAGCCTCCTTGCCGGACTGCTCGACGGCCAGTACTTCCTTGTTCTTCGTTTTCTTGTTGTTCCGGCGCCGGTTTTTCCTTGCCGGGGCGGCATCCTCACTGTCCGTTCCTCCTGCTCCAGCATCCTCTCCGGGGAGTCTCCTCCCCTCTTCAGCGCATGCGCACTTGTCGGCCAGGGCATAAAGCTCACTGACGTCTTGTATCTTGCACATCGCCATTTCCTCCCTCATCCTGCGGTTACGCACGTTCTGGTGGAACGCGCTAATAACCGCGGCAGGGTGGACGTCCGGGATGTTGTGCTGGACGCGGCTGAATCTCTGGATGTACTTTCGCAGGGATTCTCCTTCCTTCTGGGCAAGTATATGGAGATCGCTTTCCTGGCCATGAGGCTTGTGGCCGCCCGTGAAGGCGCCGACAAACTGGTGGCACAGGTCGGCCCAAGAAGAGATGGAGTTTTCCGGCAAGTGCATGAGCCAAGATCTGACGTTTGGCTTGAGCACGAGTGGGAAGTAGTTTGCTAATATCTTCTCGTCTCGTCCCCCGGCAGCCTGCACCGCAATGGTGTAGATGCTGAGGAACTCTGAGGGATGGGTCTTGCCGTCGTACTTCTCGAGTACGTCGGGCTTGAAGTTCTTCATGCTGGGCCACTGGACTTGCCGCAGCTCACAGGTGAACGCAGGGCAACCTGCCGCGTACGGCAAGTCGCCCGGTTCTCCGGGCGCGTGCATGTCGACAGCGGTCCCAGCGCGCTGGTCGGACTGTTGTCGCGCTTCTCTTCGACGCTCGATGCGAGTTCGAGCGTCTTCTTGTCGCCTGTCGTCGAGGACTTGGCGTTGATCGCGGCGAGCTCGCGGATCCGACGACGCCGTGGAGTCGTCGTCGATGTTGATCCGATGAGTCGGCGATTTTGGCCTTCGGGGCGGGGAGTGCACGGTAGTTGCACCCCCTGCAGTCTTGTCCCCATCAGCCCGCGCCTGGCTGACTTGCCGCGGCCGCGATGTTGCCGGCTGCTGCGGCGTGTCGTTGTTGGCGAAGGCGATGAGGCTTTGGATGGTGGCCCTCCAGTCTTCGGCCTTGTCTGCCGCTGGAGGGAAGTCAAGGAGTAGCTGAGCTCTAGCTAGAGCTTCTGCCGGAGTGGAGGGGAGCGGTGGCGAGCGGTGCGAGGAGCGAGACACGCTCGGACTTCTAACCGCGTTAGAAGGAGCAGGTTCTCGCCCCTGCGACCGCGCCTTGCTCGTGCCGGCGCGTTGGCCTTGAGCGTCCCGCGACCCGCCAACTAGTCCTTGGCCCAGCAAGCGGATGGTACCCTGCGTACCACGTCGCTGCCGGTCCGGCACCTCCTGAGAGGGGCACGGTGCATGCACGGACGCCGAGGTCTTGGAGTGCGCCCGGTCGTCCGTCTTGTCCTTGGACTTGGCGGCGTCGTGAGTTTCCTCGCCGGCGTCCGTCCTTCCGCCAGCGTCTACCCCACCAACCGTTGGTTCTGGTGGTGGCGGGATCGACGCGGACGGGCCTCCTACCTCCGAAGCTTTCTTCTTCGGCGGCATGTCGATGAAGTTAACAAAGTTGATGAAATTGCTGAAGGTTGCGCCCGCGTGAACGCCGGATCAGGTTCACACAACCTCGACAGCCCCCTACCTGGCGTGCCAAAGATGTCGGGGAAACTGATCGCCCACGAACACCTATGGGACCGGAGCCCCTTTTCGGTACGGCAAGGGAGCGGAGGGTGCACGAAGAGCGGATCGAGGCGAGCACGCGAGCAGTTTACCCAGGTTCAGGCCGCACGGATGCGTAAAACCCTACTCCTGCTTTGGTTTGTATTGTGTTCTTGGCTCGGGAGCAAGAAGAGCTACAGTACTGGTCGCTAGCTACACCGAGCGTGAGAGTGATCGAAGATCGGAACCCCCTCTACGTTGTGCATGGGCCTCCTTTTATAGGTCAAAGGGGTCACCGACAGGTGGCAACGTAGGTGAGGGTAAAAACGTAAAAATGGTGGTAGTTGTAATAGTGTATGTACAGTACTCTGTACCTAACCCTCACGGTGGGGGACAAGGGCATTGAATGCCCGTCATCGTCGCCCCAAATAGTGCAAAAAGCGTCCGTTCGGGCGTCTCCGTTCGCCACGATGGTGGCCTCGTCATCGTGGCTTGCCACCGAGTAACCCAGGCTGCACAGCCTCCCGCCACGTGCCCCTGGAAGGGCCCCAGGGCGACGCGTGGCCGGATGAGCTGGAGCGTGGGCACACAGTGGAAGCTTGCCGCGGCAAGCGCCTTGCCGCGGTCACTACCTTGCCGCGCCCGGAAGCTTGTCGCTCTCCGGGCCTTGCCGGGCGCGCGATGCGCCACGGCAAGTCTCCTAAAATGCCATGCTTTGGCCTTCCTGGCGAGCTCCTCTTGCCAGGGTCTTGTGCTAAAGGGGTGGTTTTGAGCCTGGAGCGGCCTTCCCGGCAAGCTCCTCTTGCCGAGGCCTTGTTTCTTTGACTTGAATACTTTTTTCTTGAATGGCTCCAAAGGAACCAAAGTGGGCCTTGGCGAGCGTGTGGCAAGCCCTGCCACGGGACGCTGCTACTGCCTGTGCACCAGTCGGGATACTAAGGTATCCCTACTTTAGTACACCGACACACTCCAAAGTAACTAATAGCGGATAACAAACAAAGAGATTATAGTAGGGTACAAAACCACCTCAAAGTTATTCTTTCTAATCGATCTATTCAAGAGTCCGTAGTAAAATAACATGAAGCTATTATTTCCGTTCGATCTATCATAGAGTTCGTACTAAAATAACACCTTAAGATACAAATCAACCAAAACCCTAATGTCACCTAGATACTCCATTGTCACCTCAAGTATCCGTGGGCATGATTATATGATATGCATCACACAATCTCAGATTCATCTATTCAACCAACACAAAGAACTTCAAAGAGTGCCCAAAAGTTTCTATCGGAGAGTCAAGACGAAAACGTGTGCCAACCCCTATGCATAGATTCCCAAGTTCATAGAACCCGCAAGTTGATCACCAAAACATACATCAAGTGGATCACGTGATATCCCATTGTCACCACAGATAAGCACATGCAAGACATACATCAAGTGTTCTCAAATCCTTAAAGACTCAATCCGATAAGATAACTTCAAAGGGAAAACTCAATTCATCACAAGAGAGTAGAGGGGGAGAAACATCATAAGATCCAACTATAATAGCAAAGCTCGTGATACATCAAGATCGTGCCATCTCAAGAACACGAGAGAGAGAGAGATCAAACACATAGCTATTGGTACATACCCTCAACTCGATGGTGAACTACTCCCTCCTCGTCATGGAGAGCGTCGGGATGATGAAGATGGCCACCGAAGAGGGATTCTCCCCTCTGGCAGGGTGCCAGAACGGGTCTAGATTAGTTTTCGGTGGCAACAGAGGCTTTCGGCGGCGGAACTCCCGATCTAGGTTACTTTTCGGAGGTTTCAGTATAGTCTCCGGGCTGTCCACGAGGTAGGGGCGTGCCCAAGGGGCGGCCCCTACCCTCGTGGGCAGCCCGGGAACCTTCTGGTCCCCCTCCGGCACTTCCTGGGCTTTTTCTGCTCCAAAAATAAGCTCCGTTGAGTTTCAGGTCAATTGGGCTCCGTTTGATATTTCTTTTCTGCGATACTCTAAAACAAGAGAAAAACAGAAACTGGCACTTGGCTCTAGGTTAATAGGTGAGTCCCAAAAATCATATAAAAGTGTATAAAAAAGCCCATAAAACATCCTAGAAGGATAATATAATAGCATGGAACAATAAAAAATTATAGATACATTGGAGACGTATCAAGCATCCCCAAGAATGATAAAAACAATTTTTTTGATGTGGAATGCTAACCAACATAATTCTCAATGTAATTTTCTTTTTTGTGGCATGAATGTTCAATCCGAAAGATTCAAGACAAAAGTTTAATATTGACATAAGAATAATAATACTTCAAGCATACTAACAAAGCAATCATATCTTCTCAAAATAAAATGGCCAAAGAAAGTTCATCCCTACAAAATCATATAGTTAGGCTATGCTCCATCTTCGTCACACAAAATATTCCAATCATGCACAACCCCGGTTTCAGCCAAGCAATTGTTTCATACTTCAGTTTTTTCAAACCTTTTCAACTTTCACGCAATACATGAGCGTGAGACATGGACATAGCACTATGTGGAATAGAGTGGTGGTTGTGGAAAAGACAAAGAGGAAGATGGTCTCACATCAACTAGGCATATCAATGGGCTATGGAGATGCCCATCAATAGATATCAATGTGAGTGAGTAGGGATTGCCATGCAACGGATGCACTAGAGCTATAAATGTATGAAAGCTCAACAAAAGAAACTAAGTGGATGTGCATCCAACTTGCTTGCTGACGAAGACCTAGGGCATTTGAGGAAGCCCGTCGTTGGAATATACAAGCCAGGTTCTATAATGAAAATTTCCACTAGTATATGAAAGTGACAAAACAAGAGACTCTCCATCATGAAGATCATGGTGTTACTTTGAAGCACAAGTGTGGAAAAAGATAGTAGCATTGTCCATTTTCTTTTCTTCTTCTTTTTTTCTTTTTTCTTTTCCTTTTTTGGGCCTTTCTTTTTTTCTTTGGCCTTTTTTCTTTTTTCTTCTTCTTTGGGACAATGCTCTAATAATGATGATCATCACACTTATATTGATTTACAACTCGATACTAGAACAAAGTATGACTCTATATGAATGCCTCCGGCGGTGTACCGGGATGTGCAATGAATCAAGAGTGACATGTATGAAAAATTATGGTAGCCACAAATACAATGTCAACTACATGATCATGCATGGCAATATGACAATGATGAAGCGTGTCATAGCAAACGGAACGGTGGAAAGTTGCATGGCAAAATATCTCGGAATGGCTATGGAAATGCCATGATAGGTAGGTATGGTGGCTGTTTTGAGGAGGGTATATGGTAGGTGTATGGTACCGGCGAAAGTTGTGCGGTACAAGAGAGGCTAGCAATAGTGGAAGGGTGAGAGTGCGTATAATCCATGGACTCAACATTAGTCATAAAGAACTCACATACTTATTGCAAAAATCTACAAGTCATCAAAACAAAGTACTACACACATGCTCCTAGGGGAAGGGTTAGTAGGAGTTAACCATCGCGCGATCCCGACCTCCACACAAAGGATGGCACTCAATGAATACTTCATGCTTCAAATTTGTCACACAACTGTTACCATATGTGCATACTACGGGACTTGCAAACCTCAACACAAGTATTTCTCAAATTCACAACTACTCTACTAGCATGACTCTAATATCACCATCCTCATATCTCAAAACAATCATCAAGTATCAAACTTCTCATATAATTCAATGCACTTTATGTGAAAGTTTTTACTATTACCAACTTGGATGCCTATCATATTAGGACTAATTCATAACCTAAACAAATTACCATGCTGTTCTAAAAGACTCTCAAAATAATATAAGTGAAGCATGAGAGTTCATCTATTTCTTCAAAATAGAACCACCGCCGTGCTCTAAAAAGATATAAGTGAAGCACTAGAGCAAATGACAAACTACTCCAAAAGATATAAGTGAAGATCAATGAGTAGTTGAATAATTTTGTAACTATGTGGAGACTGTAGCGATCAGACCTCAAACAGTCTGATCTCTGTGCATCAGTGTCATCCCTCGATCAGTAATGCTGACACGCACAGTACTTGAAGGATTTATAACAGAGTAGCAATCACACACTTATTACATCGATAGTCCAACGATGAATTTATTACAAATAATATGGCCGAAGGCCATCTAATACGATAACAACGGAAGGCTTGGAAGATAAGTGAGTCCATCAACTCCAGCGGCATCACTGAGTATAGAACCACGACCTAAAAGGCATCTTACTCGTCGTCTGAAAAGTCTGCAACATGAAACGTTGCAGCCCAAAAATGGGTCAGCACATGGAATATGCTGGCAAGGTAACACAAGAGAATGCAATGAAAGTAAAGCTATACTATATGCAATATGGCTGGTGGAAAGCTCTATGGTTAAGTTTTTGCGTAAAGCCAATTTTTCCCTACTTCAAAGGAATAGATTTTAATTAACTATCATGGTAGTTGAAACATCGTTGAGAAGATAGACATCCTCTCAACCCCAATTAAAATTATCATTAAACCCAACAATATTAAATTAGAGTAACATGTTGAGATGCACATAAAAATCCAAGTACTAGATACTCAAGACGTCCATAACCGGGGACACGGCTAATCATGATCAGTTTGTACACTCTGCAGAGGTTTGTGCACTTTTCCCACAAGACTCGATCGCCTCCGTTTGGTTTCTCGCACTGCATGGTGTTTGAGAAACGGATGATCGAGACATAGTCTTTCAGAAGCGCTAGCACCTTACGATCGGACGGACCGTACCAACCTACATCCCCTACATCTGCTAGTCCACCACTGTAAGAGTTCGCACGACTTACTCATACTATGCTAGAGCCCATAATAGCATTGTGGCGGCACACGGAAGTTTCTAGTATGAATAATCTCATGATCCCTTTGAGCCTGGGTGGCGGTCCATAAAAAAACAGGCAATCGCTGGAATACCCAGGTGCCTCAATCCACCCAGATGTGTATTAATGTTGCCAGCTTAAGTTGAACCATTAATTAACAAACTCACATCTGTCATGGAATTTCACTCACCCAATCCACGTCTACGAGCGTAGCATGTCCTAACAGCAAACATAGAAGTAACTCACAAAGGTTTGAATGTAAAGCAGGTAATAGGTACTACCTCAATCTACTTCCCAGTCCCACAAGTTAATTGATCCTACTCATGCAATGTGTGACGGTTGGACTAATGCAATGAAAACTGGGTAATTGGAAAGTATGATCAAAGTGTTACTTGCCTCGCTGATGATCCGCAAAACCTAGAGACTCAAAGTAGCAAGCGGCGCACTCCAGATACTCTATCGCAATCAAACAAGCACACAATAAGTACTTAACTAATTCACGGGTAATACTCAAATAAAAGATCTAACCAGAAAGTTTAACTTAAGAACTCCAGTTTGCAAAAAGAATCAACTCGAAAGAAGCAACGAAACTCAAACTACAAAAGAAACGAGCTCCGGTTTACTAGTTGGCCTAAAGTGAAATCTTACAGTAGCCAAAACTTTGTTCAAGTTGATTAAACGTAAAGAGAGCATCGAGATGAAGATCTGGGATTTTGAATCACCTGATTCCGACTCTCGAGCGAAAAGAAAAACGAAAAACAAGATCAGGGCAGAAATCGCGATCGGAATAACCGCGGATAAATACCCCGAAAAAGAAAACGGACGGACAGGCTAACGAACGAACGTTCGCTGTCTGTGGCTAACTAACGAAAACCTTTCGTTAAAATGAACGTACGGATGAACGTCCGCTAAATAACTAAACCGACGAGAAACCGAACCGATCTATTCTAAAAAAAAGATCTAGGGTTTTCCTAAAACAAAACCGATCGGTTTTTCGGGAAAAACCGAGAACTACCTCGAGCAACGAACTCCGACGGGAAACTCCGGCGGTCCGGCGGTGGCGAGGCGGCGGTGCTCCGGCGAGGTGGTCCGGCGGCTACGGCGGCACGCGGCGGGGCGGCGCGGGGCGGCGCGGGTGGCGGGCGGCGCGCTAGCGGCGGCGGGGCGGCTGGCGGCTGGCGGCGCTAGGGTTTCGGGCGGGGCTGGCGACTTGGGCCGGCGGGGCTGGCGCTTATAAAGCCCAGTCTCCCGACCCTATATGAGTCTAAGTCGGTTCACTTTTTTTTCTAATAGAGTCCCGGCGCAGAAAAACTAACGAAAGAAATACCAAACGGACTCCAAAATTCCCGAAATAAATTTTCACCGTCCTCTAATAATATTTAGGACAAAGTAAACATTTTTCCCGGACCTAAATGCAATTTTGAAAAACGCGCATTTTTCCTATGCAAATAAATCCAGAAAAATACCAAAAGTGATTTTAATATTTTTTTCCTCCAATATTTCTGTTATTTTGGAGAAGTCATATTATCTCTGCTCATTTTTGGTATTTAGAAATATTTTAGGCGAGAAAAATAATTAGAATCACACTGTCCTCGTACCGGTATTCGAGCGAACTCAAATACGAAAACGGTAAAATTCCCAACTCTCTCCGTAGGTCCTTGAGTTGCTTAGAATTTCGAGGAACGCCACGAACAAAATGCAAAAAGCATGAAATGCAATATGATCTATGTATAACATTCCAAATTGAAAATTTGGGATGTTACAAACCTACCCCTTGAGATTCGACTTGGCTAGAAAACATGTGTGGGTGGTCCTGGCGTAGATCATCTTCTCGTTCCCAGGTGGCTTCTTCCTCGGTGTGGTGACTCCACTGAACTTTGCAAAACTTGATAACCTTACTGCGAGTGACTCTGCTCGAAAATTCGAGAATCTTAACAGGCTTCTCCTCGTAAGTTAGATCACTGTCTAACTGAATTGCTTTCAGGGGTACTGTGTCTCTAAGCGGTATATCGGCCATCTCCGCATGACACTTCTTAAGCTACGATACGTGAAACACGTCGTGCACTCCGGACAATCCTTCGGGCAATTCCAACTTATAGGCAACCTCTCCCATGCGTTCCAAAACACGGTAAGGTCCCACAAATCTCGGGGCCAACTTCCCTTTAACTCTGAAACGTTTAACTCCTCGCAGAGGCGATACTCTCAAGTATGCTCTGTCTCCGATCTCATAGGTTATCTCTTTGTGCTTCGAGTCTGCATAACTCTTCTGCCTGGACTGAGCTACCTTCAGTCTATCTCGGATCAACTTCCCCTTCTCCTCAGAATCTTTGATTAAGTCTGGTCCAAACAACTGTCGGTCTCCAACTTCATCCCACATCAACGGTGTCCGGCATCTCCTTCCATACAATGCCTCGAACGGTGCCATCTTCAAACTGGCTTGGTAACTGTTGTTGTATGAGAACTCCGCCTAGGGCAAGTTGTCATCCCAACTAGATCCATAATCTAATGCACAGGCTCTCAGCATATCTTCCAAAATCTGATTGACTCTTTCAGTCGGTCCATCTGTCTATGGGTGAAAGGCTGTGCTAAACTCAAGTCTGGTACCCAAGGTTTCATGTAACTGATTCCAGAACTTTGAGGTAAACTGGGTTCCTCTATCTGATACGATGCTCCTCGGAACTCCATGCAGACATATAATTCAGGTCATGTATATCTTTGCCAACTTTGCACTGGTATATGTGGTTTTCACAGGGATAAAGTGAGCTACCTTCGTCAATCGGTCTACTACTACCCAGATTGAATCATATCCTGTTTTGGTCCTGGGCAATCTGGTGATAAAATCCATGCCAAGCTTCTCCCACTTCCATTCGGGTATTGGCATAGGTTGTAACAATCCGGCTGGCTTCTGATGTTCGGCCTTTACTCTTTGACATACAACACAAACTGCTACATACTCCGCAATATCCTTCTTCATACCAGTCCACCAAAAAATATCCTTCAAATCTAAATACATCTTAGTATTTCCTGGGTGAATCGAGTATGGTGAATCGTGGGCCTCCTGTAAAATCAACTTCCTGATCTCCGGGTCATTGGGCACATAGATTCGATCCTCAAACCATAGGGTGTTGTGTCCATCCTCACGAAATCCTTTAGCTTTTCCTTCGCTCATCCTCTCCTTTATAGAGGCAACCTCCTTGTCAGCTTTCTGAGCTTCTCTGATTTTATCCATCAGGGTAGACTGGATTTCTAATGTTGCTACATAGCCTCTCGAAACTATCTCCAACCGTAGTTCTCGTAGGTCCTCGGGTAACTCCTTTGGAAATTCCTCCATCATTAGGGTATTGACATGGCTCTTACGGCTTAGCGCATCGGCTACTATGTTAGCCTTTCCGGGATGATAATGCAATCTCATGTCATAATCCTTAATGAGTTGCAGCCATCTCCTTTGCCTAAGATTCAGCTCCTTCTGAGTGAATATATACTTCAAACTCTTGTGATCCGTATTTACTTCACAATGGTTCCCAATAAGAAAATGTCTCCACGTCTTCAATGCATGCACTACGGCTGCTAACTCCAAATCGTGGGTGGCATAGTTCAGCTCATGAGGTTTTAGTTGTCGTGAAGCATACGAAATAACTCTTCCTTCCTGCATAAGAACTGCTCCAAGTCCTCGACGTGAAGCATCACAGTACACCTCATAATCCTTATGTTGATCTGGCAGAATCAACACAGGGGATGAGACCAACCTTTTCTTCAATTCCTGGAAACTGGCCTCATATTCTTCTGTCCAACTAAACTTGGTGTCCTTCTTTAACAACTACGTCATTGGCTTTGCAATCCTCGAAAAATTCTCGATGAATCTCCGGTAGTATCCTGCGAGTCCAAGAAAACTCAGGATCTCTCCAACTGTTGTTGGTGCTTACCAATTTGTCACGGTGTCCACCTTAGCGGGATCTACTGCTATTCCTTCTCCGGATATAACATGTCCGAGGAATCCGACTTCCTTCAACCAAAACTCGCATTTGCTAAACTTGGCGTATAACTGACGTTCTCTGAGCTTCTCCAATACCAAATGCAAATGCTCTGCATGCTCCTCTTCATCCTTCGAGAAGATCAATATATCATCTATGAACACTACGACGAACTTATCCAAATACTCCATAAACACTTTGTTCATCAGGTTCATAAAGTATGCCAGTGCGTTTGTCAAACCAAATGACATAACGGTATACTCGTACAACCCATACCTAGTGGTAAAGGTCGTCTTAGGTATATCCTGCTCTCGGATCTTCAATTGATGGTACCCTGATCGTAGATCGATCTTGGAAAATACCTTAGCTCCTTGCAATCTATCGAACAGATCATTGATCATTGGCAATGGGTACTTGTTCTTGATCGTTACTTCATTCAATCCTCGGTAATCAACAATCATTCTTAACGATCCATCCTTCTTCTCCACTAGAAGTACTGGCAAACCCAAGGCGAAGAACTCGGGCGTATGAATCCTTTATCCAGTAACTCCTTAATCTGTTTCTTTATCTCCTCCAAATCCTTTGCGGGCATCCTATATGGTCTCTTAGAAATTGGCCCGGTGCCTGGCAAAAGTTCAATCAAAAACTCTATATCTCTATCCGGTGGCATGCCAGGTAACTCCTCTCGGAACACATCCGGATAATCCTTCACTACTGGCACTTCCTCCTGGACAACTCCTGACAAGGAATTTAATCTACTCCTCTTTGACTCATGCCGGGATACATACTTGATCCTTCTTCCTTTCGGCGTAGTAAGCAAAATGGTCTTACTGGCACATTCAATATTCCCTTCATACTTAGATAACCAATCCATGCCTAATATCACATCCAGTCCTTGAGATTCCAATACTATTAGGTCCGAAGGGAAAATGTAATTACCAATCCTTAAGGGCAACTGATCACACCATGACTTAGCCATATACTCCGCTCCTGGTGAGGTTACTAACATGGGCGATCTAAGGGCTTGGGTCGGCAGCTTATACTTATCCACGAATCCCCTTGAAATGTATGAATGCGATGCACCTGTATCGAAAAGAACGAGTGCAGTAAAGGACTTAACTAAGAACTTACCTATAACCGCATCTGGTTGCTCCTCTACCTCCTCCACAGTCACGTGGTTCACTTATCCTTTGTTGAACGGGTTGGGCTTCTTCCCGGCGCTTCCATTGCCGTTCCCATTCTTAACTTCTGGGCATTCATTGGCATAATGTCCATTCTTCCCGCACTTGTAACAAGTGACATGGCTGAAATCCCTCTTGGTGGGTGTGGACGGTGTAGGGCGGTTCTGGTTTCCATTGGCTCCATTCCCATTTCCATTGCCGTTCTTGGTGCCATTGTGATTGTGTGAGCTACGTCCTCCATGGGTATGTTGAAACTGTCCTACCGCTTTAGGGGTAAAACGGGGCTTCTGCTGAGCTCCAGGGTTATACTTTCCTTGCCCATACTTCCTCTTGCGACTCTCAATCTGTTGATGCTTGCTTTCAGTCATTAGGGCGCGGTCAACCAACTCCAGGTAGTTATTGAAAGTTGCCACCATCAACTGCACACTCATCTCATCATTCAGCCCTTCCATGAATCTCCTGCTTCTTGGCATCTGTGGCCACATCATCTGGGGCATAACGAGATAGGGTACTAAACTCATCCATGTACTGAGCCACAGTACGATTTCCTTGGCGCAGATTGCGAAACTCCTGCTTCTTCATACTCATGGCTCCAGTTGAGACTTGGGCGGTACGAAAAGCTTGCTGAAACTGATCCCAAGTCACATTGGCTACGGGGTAAGTGGCTGTGTAGTTTTCCCACCATGCTGCGGCTGGTCCAGACAACTGGTGTGCGGCAAATCGCACCTTCTCAGCATCCGAGCAATTGGCGGTGGTCAAATCCCTTCCAATCTTGCGTAGCCAGTCATCAGCCACTATTGGTTCGATGCTGCTAGCAAACACGGGTGGTTACAACCTTAAGAAATGTGTCAGGTTGTCCATGGGTGGTGGTGGTGGAGGGTTGTTGTTGTTGTTCTGGTTGTTCTGAGTGTTCTGGACAAGAAGTTGCATCAGGGTGTTCTGCTGCTGGATCAACTGGGTGAGCTCAGGGGGAAACTCGAATTCACGTCTTGGAGGCATCTGATGGGTGTAGAGGGAAGAGATTAGAATAGAAAAGAGGTCTAAGGGAAAATCACTACCCATATGCACATGAGGCAAACACACAATCATATCACACCAATCAATTTCAAGCAAGGTCTTACAAATCTAGCTAATGTTACAAAGGTGCTCTAAAACTAATATATGGAGGTAAACTACTAGTCACAGGGTGGTCATCTAAAAATATTGATCGGCAGAGGATTCCATAATATCTGCTCCAGCTTCATCTTCATAGTCTTCATCCTTGCTATCCTCGGCTTCTGAATCTATGTCATCTATGATGATATAGTCTTCCGGTGGTATCTCCTTCGGTTCTTCTTCCTCGTCTTCTTCTCCCATGAGTATTCCTAACTTCCGGGTCAAATCATCATTCTTCTCCACAAGTATTTTCAACTCCTCCTCATATCCGTCGCGTGTAGACTTGAGTTCTTCCTCTAGCTCCAAATTCCTATTTAGGGCTTTCTTCAAATCTATCATCCCTGCACACATCTGGTGCTCCTGGCGACGAATGTGGTGGTTCAACTCCTGGATGAATGCTGCAATGGACCTATCCTTCCGGGTGCTGATCATATCCCAATTCTCATCTCGGCGTCCACAAATCTGGTAGATAGTGTCCTTTAGCTCTTGCTTGTAGACTTCTCCGATCCTTCCCATAGCAATATGGGATGCCATACTCCTTCCTAGGCTCCATGTAGGTGCATTAAAGGAAAATGCTATGAGTGAGGTGACGGGTGCGAATGTCCTTCCTGGAACTTGACCTTGAATCAACCAACGCTCCTCCTCAGGTAGAGTGGCATTGTAGGTTCTGGTGACACTTGGTAATCCAATGTTTAGATATCTGGTGACTTCCTTCAGGTGTCGTCCAAATGGCGTATCATCATCCGGTTGCATGAACTCTTGTTTTGCTTCCACCATCCTAAAGAGTAGAAAAGATGAGGAGTCAGAAAAGAGAAGAGTGAATTGTGCTCTAGGGCTTGTCTTAGTGGTCGTGTCCTACAGTCAGCGTGTGCTCTGATACCATCTTGTAGCGACCAGACCTCAAACAGTCTGATCTCTGTGCATCAGTGTCATCCCTGGATCAGTAATGCTGACACGCACAGTACTTGAAGGATTTATAATAGAGTAGCAATCACACACTTATTACATCGATAGTCCAATGATGAATTTATTACAAATAATATGGCTGAAGGCCATCTAATACGATAACAGCGGAAGGCTTGGAAGATAAGTGAGTCCATCAACTCCAGCGGCATCACTGAGTATAGAACCACGACGTAAAAGGCATCTTACTCGTCGTCTGAAAAGTCTGCAACATGAAACGTTGCAGCCCGAAAACGGGTCAGCACATGGAATATGCTGGCAAGGTAACACAAGAGAATGCAATGAAAGTAAAGCTATACTATATGCAATATGGCTGGTGGAAAGCTCTATGTTTAAGTTTTTGCGTAAAGCCAATTTTTCCCTACTTCAAAGGAATAGATTTTAATTAACTATCATGGTAGTTGAAACATCGTTGAGAAGATAGACATCCTCTCAACCCCAATTAAAATAATCATTAAACCCAACAATATTAAATTAGAGTAACATGTTGAGATGCACATGAAAATCCAAGTACTAGATACTCAAGACGTCCATAACCGGGGACATGGCTAATCATGATCAGTTTGTACACTTTGCAGAGGTTTGTGCACTTTTCCCACAAGACTCGATCGCCTCCGTTTGGTTTCTCGCACTGCATGGTGTTTGATAAACGGATGACCGAGACATAGTCTTTCAGAAGCGCTAGCACCTTACGAACGGGCGGACCGTACCAACCTACATCCCCTACATCTGCTAGTCCACCACTGTAAGAGTTCGCATGACTTACTCATACTATGCTAGAGCCCATAATAGCATTGTGGCTGCACACGGAAGTTTCTAGTATGAATAATCTCATGATCCCTTTGAGCCTGGGTGGCGGTCCATAAAAAAACAGGCAATCGCTGGAATACCCAGGTGCCTCAATCCACCCAGATGTGTATTAATGTTGCCACCTTATGTTGAACCATCAATTAACAAACTCACATCTGTCATGGAATTTCACTCACCCAATCCACGTCTACGAGCGTAGCATGTCCTAACAGCAAACGTAGAAGTAACTCCCAAAGGTTTGAATGTAAAGCAGGTAATAGGTACTACCTCAGTCTACTTCCCAGTCCCACAAGTTAATTGATCCTACTCATGCAATGTGTGAGGGTTGGACTAATGCAATGAAAACTGGGTAATTGGAAAGTATGATCAAAGTGTTTCTTGCCTTGCTGATGATCCGCAAAACCTAGAGACTCAAAGTAGCAAGCGGCGCACTCCAGGTACTCTATCGCAATCAAACAAGCACACAATAAGTACTTAACTAATGCACGGGTAAAACTCAAAGAAAAGATCTTACCAGAAAGTTCAACTTAAGAACTCCGGTTTGCAAAAAGAATCAACTCGAAAGAAGCAACGAAACTCAAACTGCAAAAGAAACGAGCTCCGGTTTACTAGTTGGCCTAAAGTCAAATTTTACAGTAGCCAAAACTTTGTTCAAGTTGATTAAACATAAAGAGGGCATCGAGACGAAGATCTGGGATTTTGAATCACCTGATTCCGACTCTCGAGCGAAAAGAAAAACGAAAAACAAGATCATGGCAGAAATCGCGGACGGAATAACCCCGGATAAATACCCCGAAAAAGAAAACGGACGAACACGCTAACGAACGAACGTTCGCTGTCTGCGGCTAACTAACGAAAACCGTTCGTTAAAACGAACGTACGGACGAACGTCCGCTAAATAACTAAACCAACGAAAAACCGAACCGATCTATTCTAAAAAAAAGATCTAGGGTTTTCCTAAAACAAAACCGATCGGGTTTTCGGGAAAAACCGAGAACTACCTCGAGCAACGAACTCCGACGGGAAACTCCGGCGGTCCGGCGGTGGCGAGGCGGCGGTGCTCCGGCGAGATGGTCCGGCGGCGGCGGCGGCACGCGGCGGGGCGGCGGGCTGGCGGCGGCGCGGGCGGCGGGCGGCGGCAGGCGGCGGGAGGCGGCGCGCTGGCGGCGCTAGGGTTTCGGGCGGGGCTGGCGCTGCTGGCTGGCGGGGCTGGCGACTTGGGCCGGCAGGGCTGGCGCTTATAAAGCCCAGTCTCCCGACCCTATACGAGTCTAAGTCGGTTCATTTTTTTTTCTAATAGAGTCCCGGCGCAGAAAAACTAACGAAAGAAATACCAAACAGACTCCAAAATTCCCGAAATAAATTTTCACCGTCCTCTAATAATATTTAGGACAAAGTGAACATTTTTCCCGGACCTAAATGCAATTTTAAAAACACGCATTTTTCCCATGCAAATAAATCCAAAAATAAATCCAGAAAAATACCAAAAGTGATTTTAATATTTTTCCTCCAATATTTCTGTTATTTTGGAGAAGTCATATTATCTCCGCTCATTTTTGGTATTTAGAAATATTTTTAGGAGATAAAAATAATTAGAATCACACTGTCCTCGTACCGGTATTCGAGCGAACTCCAATACGAAAACGGTAAAATTCCCAACTCTCTCCGTAGGTCCTTGAGTTGCTTGGAATTTTGAGGAACGCCACGAACAAAATGCAAAAAGCATGAAATGCAATATGATCTATGTATAACATTCCAAATTGAAAATTTGGGATGTTACAGAGACTCTCTAACATTTAAGAATTTTAGATCTTGGGATATTATTCAAACAGCAAGCAAAACGATATAAAATAGATTGATGCTCCAAGCAAAACACATATCATGTGGTGAATAAAAATATAGCATCAAGTAAAGTTACCGATAGACGAAGACGAAAGAGGGGATGCCTTCCCGGGGCATCCCCAAGCTTAGGCTTTTAGTTGTCCTTGAATTTTACCTTGGGGTGCCTTGGGCATCCCCAAGCTTAGGCTCTTACCACTCCTTATTCCATACTCCATTGAATCTTTACCCAAAACTTGAAAACTCCACAACACTAAACTTAACAGAAAACTCGTAAGCTCCGTTAGTATAAGAAAATAAAACCACCACTTAGGTACTGTTGTGAACTCATTATAAATTCATATTGGTGTAATATATACTGTATTCCAACTTATCTATGGTTCATACCCTCCGATACTACTCATAGATTCATCAAAATAAGCAAACAACACATAGAAAACAGAATCTGTAAAAAACAGAACAGTCTGTAGCAATTTGTAACTTTCGAATACTTCTGTAACTCTAAAAATTCTGAAATAAATTGTTGGACGTGAGGAATTTGTCTACTAATCATCTGCAAAAAGAATCAGCTAAAAAGCACTCTCTAGTAAACAATGGTAGCTAATCTCGTGAGCACTAAAGTTTCCATTTTTTACAACATGATCGCATAAACTTCACACAAGTCTTCCCAAAGGTTCTACTTGGCACAAACACTAATTAAAACACAAAACCACATATAAACATAAGTTAGATGCAATATTTATTACTAAACAGAAGCAAAAGCAAAGAAAATAAAACTGGGTTGCCTCCCAACAAGCGATATCGTTTAACGCCCCTAGCTAGGCACAATGATTTCAATGATGCTCACATAAAAGATAAGAATTGAAACATAAAGGGAGCATCATGAAGAATATGTCTAGAACATTTAAGTCTAACTCACTTCCTATGCATATGGATTTTGTGAGCAAACAACTTATGGGAACGATAATCAACTAGCATAGGAAGGGAAACCGAGCATAACTCCAGGATTTTAAGCACATAGAGAGGAAACTTGATATTATTGCAATATGTAGAAGCATATGATCCTCTCTCATAATAATTTTCAGTAGCATCATGAATGAATTCAACCATATAACCAGCACATAAAGCATTCTTTTCATGATCTACTTGCATAGAAATTTTACTACTCTCCACATAAGCCAAATTCTTCTCATTCATAATAGTGGGAGCAAACTCACCAAAATAACTATCATGTGAAGCATAATTCAATTGAAAATTAAAATCATGATGACAAGTTTCATGGTTATCTTTATTTTTTATAGCATACATGTCATCACAATAATCATCATAAATAGGAGGCATGCTTTCATCATAATAAATTTGCTCATCAAAACTTGGGGGACTAAACATATCACCATCAAACATAGCATCCCCAAGCTTGTGGCTTTGCATATCATTAGCATTATGGGTATTCAAACAATTCATACTAACAACATTGCAATCATGCTCATCATTCAAATATTTTATGCCAAACATTCTATGTAATTCTTCTTCTAGTACTTGAGGACTGTTTTCCTTTCCATCATTTTCACGAAAGATATTAAAAAGATGAAGCATATGAGGCAACCTTAATTCCATTTTTTGTAGTTTTATTTTATAAACTAAACTAGTGATAAAACAAGAAACTAAAAGATTCAAAAGATATACCTTGAAGCACTCACCTCCCCGGCAACGGTGCTAGAAAAGAGCTTGATGTCTACTACGCAACCTTCTTCTTGTAGACGTTGTTGGGCCTCCAAGTGGAGAGGTTTGTAGGGCATTAGCAAATTTCCCTCAAGTGGATGACCTAAGGTTTATCAATCTGTGGGAGGCATAGGATGAAGATGGTCTCTCTCAAACAACCCTGCAACCAAATAACAAAGAGTCTCTTGTGTCCCCAACACACCCAATACGATGGTAAATTGTATAGGTGCACTAGTTCGGCGAAGAGATGGTGATACAAGTGCAATATGGATGGTAGTTATAGGTTTTTGTAATATGAAAATATAAAAACAGCAAGGTAACTAATGATAAAAGTGAGCATAAACGGTGTTGCAATGATAGGAAACAAGGCCTAGGGTTAATACTTTCACTAGTGCAAGTTCTCTCAACAATAATAACATAACTGGATCATATAACTATCCCTCAACATGCAACAAAGAGCCACTCCAAAGTAACTAATAGCAGAGAACAAACGAAGAGATTATGGTAGGGTACGAAACCACCTCAAAGTTATTATTTCTGGTCGATCTATTCAAGAGTCCGTAGTAAAATAACACGAAGCTATTCTTTCCGTTCGATCAATCATAGAGTTCGTACTAGAATAACACCTTAAGATACAAATCAACCAAAACCCTAATGTCACCTAGACACTCCATTGTCATCTCAAGTATCCGTGGGCATGATTATACGATATGCATCACGCAATCTCAGATTCATCTATTCAACCAACACAAAGAACTTCAAAGAGTGCCCCAAAGTTTCTACCGGAGAGTCAAGACGAAAACGTGTGCCAACCCCTATGCATAGATTCCCAAGGTCACGGAACCCGCAAGTTGATCACCAAAACATACATCAAGTGGATCACGTGATATCCCATTGTCATCACAGATAAGCACATGCAAGACATACATCAAGTGTTCTCAAATCCTTAAAGACTCAATCCGATAAGATAACTTCAAAGGGAAAAATCAATTCATCACAAGAGAGTAGAGGGGGAGAAACATCATAAGATCCAACTATAATAGCAAAGCTCGCGATACATCAAGATCGTGTCATCTCAAGAACACGAGAGAGAGAGAGAGAGAGAGAGAGAGAGATCAAACACATAGCTACTGGTACATACCCTCAGCCCCAAGGGTGAACTACTCCCTCCTCGTCATGGAGAGCGTAGGGGTGATGAAGATGGCCACCGGAGAGGGATTCCCCCCTTCGACAGGTCGCTAGAACGGGTCTAGATTGGTTTTCGGTGGCAACAGAGGCTTTCGGCAGCGGAACTCCCGATCTAGGTTACGTTCCGGAGGTTTCAGTATATATAGGAGGTGTTGGAGTCAGGGACAAGTAAAGGCGGTCTCCGGGCTATCCACGAGGCAGGGGCGCGCCCAGGGAGTGCCCCCTACCCTCGTGGGCAGCTCGGGAACCTTCTGGTCCCCCTCCGGCACTTCCTGGGCTTCTTCTGGTCCAAAAATAAGCTCCGTTGAGTTTCAGGTCAATTGGGCTCCATTTGATATTCCTTTTCTGCGATACTCTAAAACAAGAGAAAAACATAAAGTGGCACTAGGCTCTGGGTTAATAGGTTAGTCCCAAAAATCATATAAAAGTGTATAAAAAAGCCCATAAAACATCCTAGAAGGATAATATAATAGCATGGAACAATAAAAAATTATAGATACGTTGGAGACGTATCATAATTCGATTAGAAAAATGTGTTGATTCGAATATGATTTTATTCTACCAGTTAAGCATTTTTAAAATGTTATTTATGGTGCAACATTAATCAATAGTGCATGATCCATCTTTCTTTCGTAGCAGCGCCGATCCAGATTGCAAATGAACACCTCAGCAAACCAGATTGGAGACAAAAGAAGAAACTGTTGATAACCATGCATGCACGCCTCGATAAAATCTCACAGGAAAAAAATAGCAGATTTTTCATCTTATCCCGAGAGAGAGACGTCTTAGGATTGACCACATTAAAATGTGGTTGTCTGAGCACTCAGGCCACCACCGATGAGGGTAGGAAGGAGGATAAACGACAACACAAACGAGACGTCATGTTGAAATAAAGGACGTGGACCTATTAGGTGTTTTGGGTCATGGCTATTGGGTTAGGTGTACGGTATTTTTTTTGTTGCAACACAATGGTCTTTTGCTATAAGTAAAAGAAAAAAAAATGAGCAGTAGAGACCCAACGCTCCTCCTGCGATGGGACGACCCATTTAGGGAGCGCCTGAGGCAAGTGAACGCTTTGTCTCGCTATAAGCAAGGGCCAACCCTGTTTGCCGTATATGTCGCTACTCCCAACCCCTTCTCCCAGTGCGGCGACTATATCATGCTTATAGTGACACGGTAAAATCTCACCCCGAAGCGTCTACAATTGCAGGCAGGCCCACCATAGCATACTTAAAGGAATCCAATAAAATCCGAACGTTCGGATTTTAAGCATTTCGTCCCGAACGTTTTTACATGGCAACTTTTGTTCATGGGGGATGGCAACTTTAGTTCATAGGGGATAACAACTTTGTCCTTTTTCGTTTTTTGTCAGAAAATTGCCATGTTTCCCTAATCTGACGCAAACTAAAGTTGCGATCTAAAACGTTCGGGTTGCCATGCTTAAATCCCGAACGTTTGGGAGTTATCATTACCGTACTTAAAAGTAGAAAAAAGAGGTTGAGCGAGCGGGGGTCAATCCCAGGATCGACTGGTTTCTGCATAACACGCTAGCTAATATGTCACCTATCAGGTTTGTGTTTTGTTAGTCGGGTGTGGCCTAGTTAAAGAAAAAGATGCGGTTTTCCACATTTTTTTCTTTTACTTTTTACCTTTTTACCCATCGGGTTTTATTCATTTCTTTCTCATTTTACTGGTTTTTTATTTGTTTCTTTCTTGATTTTCATTGCCTTTTTTCTTTTCTTTCTTTCTCCTTTATTTTCTTCGGTTTTCATTGTTTCATTCTCGGTTTTCACTAGTTTTTCTTCTTCTCTTTTCTTCATTTTTTTCCTTCGTTTTGTTTGCTTCTTTTCTCATTTTCATATATTTTCTCTCGGGTTTTCACTGTTTTTCTATACACATTTTTTGTATGTATCTAATACATGTATACATTTTTTAAATAGAAGATTAACATTTATTGCTTGCATGCTCGACATTTTTCTATACACATTTAACATTTTTCAAATGCTTGATTAACACTTTTCAAATGGTAAATGAACATTTTTTAATACATAGTCAACTTTTTTACTACACATATTTAATTTTTTTTTATCAAATGCTTAATTAATATTTTTTAGATACAAGTTTAACATTTTTTTGATACATGATCAATATTTTTTCTATACACATTTTATAATTTTGAAAGACAAGTTTAACATTTTTGAATCATTGGCAATTTGTTTCTGTACACATTTAAGATTTTCAAATATATGTTTTTTCAATATATGCTCAACATTTTTTCTATACACATTTAACATTTACCGAATACAAGTTTAACATTTTCCAAACATTTGTTCTAAATGAGTGGAATAATATTTTTCAAAAAAGTGGTCAATATTTTTCTATACATACTTAACATTTTTCAAATTCTAGATTAACATTTTTGATATGTTTTACGTAAAGTATTTTGTATAATATAATTATTCAGAATATTTGGAAGCATAAAAGTAATTAAAAATAAGAAATAGAAATAAAAGACGAGGCAGTGGCCTCTTGAGCAGCTGGGTTCCCTAGGTTACCCTATAAGGGCATGTACAATGCATAGCCTCAGGGTGATGCCTCACATGCCATGTAGGATCGGATAACATATAAAATAGGTTTGGATAGGGAAGCGAGATCCTCTGCAGGAGACGGGTGCTTGGAGTGAAAAAGTATGGTCCGGTGTCAAAAGCTAAAAAGATTGGAGTGAAAAGTTGAGATGCATGTGTATTATAGTCTTTATTTTCTACTCCCTCCGTCCCATAATATAAGAACGTTTTTGACAACATACTAGTGTAAAAAACGTTCTTATATTATGGGACAGATGGAGTATTTCCTAATGAGGCCCACTAGAGATAGCTTGCATTGGGGAGAAAAACTAAATGTAGGTGCCTCAAACTACTTTTTGTCAAGAGGCATCTGTATCCATATGCCACCATTGTACATGCCCTAAGCGAGACATAGCCTCATATTTCGCTTTAAGCGAGACTGAGCGGTAGCCTCGCGTCAAGGGACAGACAAGTGGGGCGGCCGAGTAACGTTCTATTTGTTGAGCATAATTGGTTTGCTACCAACATTTGGCATTGCTAATATTTGGCAAGCCAACATTTGGCAAAATCAAAAGTTGAAAATATTTAGCAACCTTTTATGAGATTGGCAACGGAAATTGGCAAGCAACCAATCTCTAGCCAACATTTGGTAGTTGCCAAAATTTGGCATGCCAACTTTTGGCATCAAACCAATTATGCTCGTTGTTTCTTAATCAGTTCGTTTCTTACAGATTTTTGTTCATTTATTCTTTTTTTACATTTGTCTATATTTGGAAATATTATATGTATCAAAAATTAATTTACTTTCATTATTTAAAACATCCATCACAAATTTTAATAAATATTCATCATGTTTTCAAAACATGGTAAATGTGTGTTTGATTGTTTTATCATGTATTAAAAAATTGCCAGACATCTATTTTAGAAATAAAAAATATTAATCATGTATTTTAAAAAATATAAGGTGTATACAAAAAAATGTAGCATGTATACAAAAAATGTACTAGGTGTATTAAAAATGTCCAATGAGTATTTGAGAAAATATTATCATGTATTTGTTAAAAAATATTCAAGGTGTATCTAAAATAAAAATCACGTGTATTCCAAAAATGTTCAACATATATTAAAAAATGTTCAAAGTGCATTCGAAAAATGTTTAGCATGTATTAAAAATGTTCATCATGTATTTTGGAAAATATCAACGTACGTAAAAAAATGTTCAACATGTATAATTTTTTGCATGGTAATACGTGTCTCATTCATATCATAGAGATCAAAGTACAAGTCATGTAAAGACCGGCATGATAAAACTGAAAAGATAGCAGAACATCTCTCACCTGGACAGCAACACCTGTCACCTGCCTCCGGCGGCACCACAGCAGCTATCGAAGAAAAGAATGACGGATCACCATCTCACCCGAGCTCGACGCGACTTCATCGCTGATATGCAGCTTTGCGGACCTCCAAGGTGGCTCATTAAAAGTGAAGCCCTTGTCGTTGAACGAATCAGGCAGGGGCAACACCCCGATCAAACTCCAGATCTGGCACCCTCCTACTTGTGAATCGCGTCAGTAAATTTCCCGAAGAGGTGGGGATGATGCAGCACATCGATGGTAAGTATTTCCGTGAGTTGTGAAACCAAGGTTATCAATGCAGTAGGACACCTGCACACAAACAACAAATCCTCGCAACCCGACGCGTAGAGGGGTTATTAATCCCTCTTGGGTAAAGCAATATGATAAATAGATAGATTGATAGATGCAAATAAAACAAAAGGAAATAAAATGCAGCGAGATATTTTTTGTTTTTTATAATATAGATCTGAAACAAAAGAGGCAAATAAATTGGAAATGCAAATGGTAATATAGATCTGAAAGTATATGATGAGAAATAGACCCGGGAACCGTAGATTTTACTAGTAGCTTCTCTCGAGAAAATAACATACGATGGGTAAACAAATTACTGTTTGGCAATTGATAGAAGAGCTAATAATTATAACGATATCCAAGACAGTGATCATGTATATAGACATCATGTCCAATATTAGTAGACCCGACTCCTGCGTGCATCTACTACTATTACTCCACACATCGACTGCTATCCATCATGCATCTAGTGTATGAAGTTCATGAAGAAATGGAGTAATGCCTTAAGAATGATGACATGATGTAGACAAGATCTATTCATGCAGGAATAGACCCCATCGATTTATCCTTAATAGCAACGATACATGTGTGTCACTTCTCTTTCTATCACTAAGATTGAGCACCGCAATATCGAACCCATTAAAAAGCACATTTTCTCATTGCAAGATAAACCAACCAAGTTGGCCAAACAAACCGAAATATCAAAGAAGAAATACGAGGCTATAATAATCATGTATGGATATGAATAGATCTGATCATAAACTCACAATTAATCGGATCCCAACAAATACACCGCAAAAAGAATTACATCGAATGGATCTCCGAAGAGAGAAGAAGCCATCTAGCTAGTGCATACATACCCGTAGGTCTGTGGTAAACTACTCACGCATCATCGGAGGAGCATCAATAAGGATGACGAACACCTCCGTCATCATGTTCCCCTCCGACGGAGTGCCTGAAAAGGACTCTAGCTTGGATCTCGTGGTTCTGGAACTTGCGGCAGCTAAAATATTTTTTCGTCGGCTCCTCTAGGGTTTCTGGAATATTGTGGTATTTATAGAGCCGGAGGTCGGTCGAAAAGAGTCCCGTGGGCCCCACTATCCACCAGGGCGCGCCCTGGTACCTAGTGGGCCCCGTGGGCCTCCCCTCGTGCACTTCCTTGACTCCATGGTTGTCTTCTTGTCTAAAAAATCTCCAAATAGTCTCGTGGCTTTTGGACTCCGTTTGATATTGATTTTCTGTGAAGTAAAAAACAAGCAAAAACAGCAACTGGCACTAGGCACTATGTCAGTAGGTTAGTCCCAAGAAATGATATAAAGTTAATAAAAAATGAGTGTAAAACATCCAAGAATGATAATATAACAACATGGAACAATAAAAAATTATAGATACATTGGAGACGTATCAACATACCCAAGCTTAATTCATGCTCGTCCTCGAGTAGGTAAATAATAAAAACAAAATTTTTGATGTGGAATGCTTCCTTACATGTTCATCATATATTCTTTTCATTGTAGCATGGACATGTGGACTTTTAGATGATGCAGAGCAATATTCTATAATTTGACATGAAGACTTTAATACTCAAGCATATCAATAAGCAACCATGTCTTTCAAAATATCAATGCTAAAGAATGTTATCCCTAGCCCATTATGCTCAATCATCGATCCATTCATGAAACACATTCAAATATTAGCTACATCCAATGCTCAAGTGTGATAATAATGTTCCATAGATGGTGCTTTATAAGAGAAGATGGAGATTCAATAAAAATAAAAATTGCATAAAAGTAATAGATAGGCCCTTCGCAGAGGGAAGTAGAGATTTGTAGAGGCGCCAGAGCTCAAAGCTTAAATTGAAAGATAAAATAATTTTGGGTGGCATGCCTTTCCTGTCAATGAAAACGACTAACAGTTCCCAATATCTTCCATGCTAAATAAATCATAGGCGGTTCCCAAACATAAAATTAAAGTTTATTTCCTTTTCCACCGTTCTTTCACAATCCATGGCTAGCTATATCCACGGGTGTCTTCCATACCAACACATACCAAAGGAATTTATTATAGTATTTTTTTTTGCATTTCAAGACTGGGCATCCCAACCCTAGGAAAAGGGCGATAGATGGAATAGATACTAATGGCGCACCAGACAAGCAGTGCGCCATTAGTATATAGTAATGGCGCACCAGCAACAGATACGCCATTAGAGTTCAAACTACTAATGACGCACCAGGCCCGGAGTGCGCCATTAGTATCAAAAAGTTTTTTTTGAACTAGCGCGCCTGTCCAAACATACTAATGGCGCATCGGGACGAAGTGCGCCATTACTAGTTGTAACTAGTAATGGCGCACCAGCAGTAAAGTGCGCCATTAATGTTCTTTTTTTATGATATTTTTTATTCTTTTTTTTACAAAACTACTAATGGCGCACTGTCCCAGAGTGCGCCATTACTAGTTTAAACTAGTAATGGCGCACTGTGTGATAGTGCGCCATTAGTATGATATTTTTTTTGCAAAACTAGTAATGGCGCACCTACTATAAATGCGCCATTAGTAACCTTGATTACTAATGGCGCATTTATAGTTGGTGCGCCATTAGTAAGTGGGCAGCAACAAGATATTTTGGACACCCTCTCCTACCCACACACTCACTTTCTCCCCCACTTCATTCTCTCCACCTCCTCTCCTCTCGGGTCCCTCCTCTTTTTCACCTCATTTCCACCATATATTCATTCAAATTAAGTGGTTAAATTACCTTTTTTTGATAGGTAAGTAAGGGGGGAAGCTATATTTATGTTGTTCTCCATACAACAATGTGCACATGCACTTTTTATGGCCTAGCTAGATCTATGTATGTTTGTGGTGTTGCATATGTTTGTTGTGTTGCATATGTGTTTGTGTTTGGAGGTGTACCGGTATTTGAAATGCGATAGTTGCCAATATTTTCCCGGAATGTTGATTCATTTCCGTTTCGGTGAGAATTTTGGCATTAAGCATTCTTTTTTGTCCTATTTTTAGGGAAAGTCATGGCAAATTTTTTCTTGGTTCTAAAATATCGTTTTGCTCTACCCCGCAGGCGACCATGGTGCGCACGATGACCGAAGGCATCGTGAATAGGTTTTTGAGGTCCGCGAAGGCCGAGATGCTTCAAAAGAACGAGACGGAGATAAGATGTCCGTGTCGAAGATGCAAGCTGAAGAGCCTTATTGCGGACCCGGATTTCGGGCAGGTGCGGGACCACCTGCTCTTGCGTGGTTTCATGGATGGCTATCGGTGGCAAGGTGATGAAGATGACTACGTAGTCGTCCATGGGGGCCGGGCAAGAAATGAGGAAGGGCAGCAAGACAACCACCGCGGCTCGGGCGGGCGAGAAGACGAAGAATCCCCAGGAGATGATCACGACGGTGATGCTGTACACAGTCATCATGTAGAAGATGCAGGACATGATGATGAGGAAGATGCCGGAGCAGACGACGGGCATGATCATGAAGATGATGATGCCGGCGGAGCAGACGACGCTGGACCATCGATCGGCTGGGTGCAGGACCCTCATATTCAAGAGCTGCTTCTCAAGCAGACCGATAACGCAAGAGCTGCCGCCCGAGAGAAAGCCAAGATGGATCAACTTGAGTTAGACGCGGTTACTCCATTGTATGAAGGGTGCAGGCCCGAGGATACCCGCCTGAAAGTAACCCTCATGGCTCTGGAGATGAAGGTAAAACACAAAATGACCGACCCATGCTTCAACGAGAACATGTCATTCTGGCACGAACGTCTTCCCAAGGGGAACAAGTGCCCCACCAGTTTGGAGGAGGCGAAGAAAATCGTGTGTCCTCTGGATTTACCGCACGTGAAATACCATGTGTGCATGAACAATTGCATCATTTATCGGGACGAGCACGCGGAGTCTACCATATGTCCGGTGTGCGGCGTCACTCGATACAAGAAGAGGAAGAAAGCTCCTCGAAAAGTGGTGTGGTACTTTCCGATCACTCCTCGTCTGCAGCGGTATTTCGCGGACCCTAAGGTAGCAAAGCTCCTGCGTTGGCACGCGGATAGGGAGGAGAAGAAGCGAGAAGATGACGCAAATGATCCGGAGATAGATAAAAAAGACAAGATGCTGAGTCACCCTAAGGATGCGAGCCAGTGGCAAGCGTTGAACTTCGAAGACCTAGAATTTGGGAACGATCCAAGGAACATCGTGCTGGGCGCGAGCACCGATGGAGTCAATCCGTTTGGCAGCCAGAGAAGCACACATAGCACCTAGCCTGTGTTTGTGTGGATGTACAACCTTCCCCCCTGGTTGTGCATGAAGAGGAAGTACATTCACATGAGTATGCTAATTGAAGGACCGAAACAACCAGGGAACGACATCAATCTGTATCTGGGGCTGCTGAAAGAGGAGCTAGACACGCTGTGGAAAACGCCAGCCAATACGTGGGACGCCGCAAAGAACGAATATTTCCCTATGAGAGCCGCGCTGCTCAAGACGGTGCACGACTATCTCGGTTACGGATATGTCGCGGGGCAGGTGGTCCACGGATTTTCTGGATGTGTCAGGTGCATGGATGACACAACGTATCGCCAGCTAGATAGAGATCCCGGGTCTTCGAAAACTGTGTTCATGGGACATCGAAGGTGGCTTCGCGACGATGACCTGTGGAGAAAACGCAAGGATCTGTTCGATGGTGAAACCGAACCCCGAGGACGCCCGCGTACGAGGAGCGGCGAGGAAATAGACGAGCTGTTGAAAAATTGGAAAGATTGCCCACTGCCGGGAAAGAAGCAAAAGGCGCCAAAGCCGGGAAAGAAGCGAAAGGCGCCATAGCCGCTGCTGAAGGTATGGAAAACGAGGTCTGTTTTCTGGGACTTGCCGTACCGGAAGATCCACCGTGTGCCTCACAGCCTTGATGTAATGCATATCACGAAGAACGTGTGCGAGAGTCTGCTTGGTACCCTGCTCAACATGCCAGAGAGGACCAAAGATGGGCCGAAAGCAAGGGCAGACTTGAAATCAATGGGCATCAGGCAGGAGCTTCACGCTATACATGATGATCATGATGATGATGAGGCGAAGCAGGACACGGAAAGTTGTCGCAAAGGGAAAAAGGCCAAGAAGACCGGAAATGACTACCCTCCCGCGTGCTTCGCTCTAAGTCAGGAGGAGATCGAGCAGTTTATCACCTGCCTCGTAGGAGTACAACTTCCTTATGGTTAGGCGGGGAAGATAAGCAGATACCTAGACCGGGCGAAGCTGAAGTTCAGCGGGATGAAGTCACATGACTGTCACGTGCTGATGATGCAGATACTTCCAGTTGCAATCCGTGGTATCATGGACGCGCACGTCCGTGAAACCCTATTTGGCCTATGCAAATTTTTCGACGTCATCTCTCGGAAGTCTGTTGGCGTGAGGCAACTCAGAAGGCTACAGGAAGAGATCGTGGTGATACTATGCGAGCTTGAGATGTAATTCCCGCCTGCATTCTTCGACGTTATGGTGCATCTGCTGGTCCATATCGTGGACGATATCATCCAACTCGGGCCGACGTTCATGCACAGCATGATGCCGTTCGAAAGGATGAATGGTGTCATCAAAGGATACGTTCGCAACATGTCACGTCCAGAGGGAAGCATAGCCAGGGGCTTTCTGACTGAAGAGTGCATCTCCTACTGCACGAATTATCTAGGCATCGAGAACCCCGTTGGTCTGCCCGTCAACAGGCACCTCGGCAGGCTCGCTGGATGGGGTCACCGTGAGGGTCGCCGCGAAATGCATGTCGACTTCGAGGGTCGACTCGCCGACTTTGAAAGAGCAAACCTAGTCGCGCTACAACACATAGACGTGGTCGATCCTTGGGTGGTTCAGCACAAAACCTTTATTGAGAAGACGTACAATGACCAAGGCCAACAGAGGACGGACGGAGATATAATCAAAGAGCACAACTCATGTTTCACGCGTTGGTTCAAGCAGAAGCTTCTGGCGTACCCTTTACATGATGATTCTTCCACGGAATAACAACTCATATTCACCTTGTCACAGGGCGCCGAGCACAACCTGATGACCTATGAGGCGTACGATATCAACGGCTACACATTCTACACCGAGGCCAAGGACATGAAGAGCGATGGTTATCAGAACTCCGGGGTAACAATGGAATCCTACACCGGTAATGACAAGGACAGATACTACGGAAGGATCGAGGAGATCTGGGAGCTGAGCTACGCTGGAGAGAAGGTCCCGATGTTCCGTGTCAGATGGGCCAAGAGCGTCCTAAAAGAAGACCGGTATTTCACCACCATGGTTATACCCGAAGCCAAATCCAAGACCGCGGGCGCAAACGTCACCGCGAAAAATGAGCCATGGGTACTGGCTTCCCAAGTTGACCAATGCTTCTTCATTACCGATCCGTCAAAGCCCAGTCGTGTTGTCGTGAGGAGAGGCAAAAGGAAGATCATCGGAATGGATGGAGTAGCCAATGAGCAAGACTTCGACAAGTACGGCGACCCGAGGATCGAACATGACGACGATGATGAAGTAGCAGCTTACACCACAAGAAGAAGCAGGACCACCCTACCTAAAGGATGTCCGTTCCACAGAAGAACTCCATTTGCGAAAAAGAAGGGCAAGAAGATTGTGAACAGATAGCTAGCTAAGATCGATTGTATTTAAATCGTACCCTTCATTTCTCGATTGTATTTCATGAGCACTTTTTGAACTATCATGAATATTTTTAAATTTCATGGACACTCAATCTCCACCCCCCTCCATCTCGATCGCTATCCCACCTCGCCAGATTCCGGTCCCCCTCGCCGCCGAGCACCCCCCGGTCCACCGGTCGCCGCCGCCGACCCCCCGCACCCTCGATTCCCCTACTCAACCGCCGCCGCCGACCCCCCG